>OY720026.1:9373819-9788990 GCA_963082485.1 Eudonia mercurella
GGAGGCTCGCAATCAAAAGGCTTACCATACAGCCAGTAGCCAGTACTCGCAGCGTTATCTCTGAGTAATTAAAGCTCTCACGTTGCAAACTACAACTAAATCTCTAGTCGGCATTGATAATGCTTGCTGGCCCTTCAATTTCTACGTCGAACATTGATTACCGGCGCCCACCGCCCGGTTTCCATTAGCGCCAAATTTATCCTCGGTCGAAGTCGCTGGCGCTCGTGCGGCGTGGCGCGGCCGGGCGGCGGCGGGCGGCGACGGGCGGGCGTGAGAGAGCGGGACGCGCGCGCCGCGGTGCCTCGCTCACTCCGCTCCATTGATAGTCCGCGCGGCTCGCCGACGACACGCCACCCATGCCCTACGGCGCGGCCCGACCGCACCGCTACGAAGTCCCCCACTGAAACGCTAACCCCGACAATGTGACATTACAAAATCTCATTCCCGCGAGGTGCTCTAATACTACGCGCGCACATACCTCATTCTTAAACGCAGCTGTCGAGGTCGTACACTGATCCGACAGGTTGGCCCCGGTCGAGCGGCCGCCAGCACGCTACCAGCTACAGAACCCCAATCGGTGCCAAGGATGAGACCCGGCGTTCATTAGTCGTTTGTTATTCAAGTGCTTTTTGATGTATGAACAATTTCACTGATCGAGCAAGGTCGTCGTATGTTGTTCGAGAGTTGTAAAACACTAGTTTCAATTAGTTCATTGTTGTTGATAAAAGTGCGATAAAGTTATCTGAGCATATGTGATGGAAATTCTCGTACGAGACACTAGAAGCGTTTTTATGTATATTGATAGTGGATGTTGAAAGAGTAGTGCATTAGGAAGCGCGGTTGTCGATACGCTCGTAATCGTAAATGTAGTAGCGTAGGAACTTTAGATCTGTGTTAACGTAGTGATAGTGTTAGGGCGTTTGGTGTTGCGTGCGATGTGTCGTAAGCGGGGCTAGAGCGGCGAGATGCAGCGTTCGGGGTCCGAGTCGGAGCGGCTGGGCAGCTCTAGCAGCGGTTTCATCGCCAAAAGCTCCGCCTCAGAGCACAGCATGTCGACCGGCGTGTCAGCCAGCAGCAGCGGCGGCACGCTGCCCCGCACTCTCAGCACGAGCGTACTCCGCATCAAGAACAGATCCTCTTTTTGGGAGAAGTTTTGGGATGAACGCACCAGGCGGGATGCGTGAGTACCTACTATCATTACTGCTCTGCGCTAGTACCCGATAGTAATAACTTTAGCATTGTTGGGCGACACAATGACACAACTCACACAACTGATTCTACCAACGCAAATGTTATGAGCGTGAGGTGTGAAACAAAAGCGAATCAAGAACTCTTTGACCTTTAAAACGAACCTACGACAAAGCAGTTCATATCCTTTCAGATTAGCGACGCTGCTCAACGCATTCTTCTTTTAGTACCTACGGAGTTGTTCGATTTTGCTACGTAGATTTACGATACGACATAGATGTCATAACGACTTGGGTTAATTTAACACTCGTACAATAAACAGGTGTAGAGAACAAACTATGATAGAAATAACAAAACGTAGGTATTTATAGCATCACATAACTGCGAATAACTTTACATACAAATTGCTAATTATTAGAGCAGATGGCTTTGTTATTTATTGTATAGTTGTAAACACAACCATGCATACATACATTTAATTAATTAATGGCTAAGAGCAGTGAGATACCTATTTATAGATACATAAACGTCGGAGCACACTCGTGATGCTTAGTTCCACCGCAAAGGAGAGCTAATTAATGATACAGAATTCAGCGAACGTAGAACGGGTGAAAATGAAAAGTAACGGCTCATACAATTTGTATATAAAATCATGTTCTTTTTAAGTTTACGCAAGCAAACACTTATTTACATAAATAACTTATGTAGGTATAACGCGTTTATTTTGTATAGCTATTACGAACGAGTACTCTATCGTGACATTTCGGATCCTTTGCAAGTTCTATGGATACAAAAAGGTTGTGCCTCAGTGAAAAAAAAATTTTGAATAAAAGCTTTAAAAAAAAAAAATTAATTATTTGATCACGTTAACGAAAACGAGAATTTGTATAGCATGAAAGCTCTCGGTGGCAAACACGCAAAAACTGCACTTAGTACCTTGTCATGTCAAGGCATGTATGACGTCAAGTCGGGTTGTAGACGATGATGAGGCCCTTAAAGTTGTCTTTGTGTCCTAACTAGTAATTTAACTTTAATGAGAATCCACAGTGTCCCGATAGTTTGAAGGTCCCTTTAAGCAAACTGTAATATCATTACGAACCCTAATCTCACGTGACTTAGAAGCAAAGTTCTCTTGATTTTTTAATTAATTAAATTAATTTGCTTCGCTTTTTTAAAGCGGGCTGTAGATATTTAATATCAAAGCGGAGTGTCTCTAGTTACGTTACTCTTCTTCTATCTATGAATTCTACGAAACCCTTTGCTATGCTACCTCAATTAGTTGCACGCAGGGCAATTAGAAAAACCCACAACCATACTCCTATTAAACACTTAATAGAAAATGATATAGCGAATACACACAGCAGTAATAATAAAGTTGTGTTTTATAAAGCGGATTGTTGACTGCACGTAGTTGTACGGTGGTCCTTTGGGACGTCAGGTCCTTAGCTTTTCGTATGATAATAACGAATTCGCTCATTATAACAGTTAAATAAATGCTTTGAACAAGTCAGCTAGATTGCAAAATTAATTAACGTCAACTAAGTAAATTCTAATGAAAATGTAGACAGAGACGTTTGATTAAACAAATGCAGAATAACGCCGTAATTTCTTATTAAATATAATGACGTGCCTTCTTTATCACTTGTTAATCATCCAATGCAATTATGTACTAAAAATTGCGTGTGTTTTTAATCATTTCACACTTAAAACGGTTCTTTCCTCGTTTTCTGTGGTAGGTACATTATAAATTTTCCGACATTATTTAATAATGATAAATAATGACAACAAACTTTAACGAAAGAATTAATTAGAGCTCGAGAATTTTCTTGATATTAACTTTTCGTGGTTTAACTAAGTATTATGCTAGTGACCGTCCTTTCCACCGTCTAATGTGATGACGTAGCCATTGCATAACTCCGCGAGAAAATAACAAAAGTATTCTCAACTCACAACGAGACGAGAGTGTATAGGTAGCGCTCCCGGGAAGAGTGTATCGATGATTTTCGTATCTTACTGCCAAATACTTAGTAAAGTGGTCTACGGTAACGCGTTCGACGTTAGCATGGCAATGCTTAAAGCGCAGACAACTATAGAAAAGTGATCTGCATTCAAGCAAAAGGGATGCACATAGTGCGTAATCAAGTCAGAAAGTCAGAAGTGATTCAACTCAGAAAAAACGCTATATGAGGTCACTTTTTATCAACTGCAAATATTTTGACAAAGCATCTAATTATATCAGAGAAATAAGGCCCTAGCATTTAAAAAAAAATCAGGCTAATTTTTTTTTATTTTTCCTGACACAAAAATTGTAATATTTTTAAGAACGGCCTTTTTGTTGGCTCTTTCGAATGAAACTAGGGGCACGTGTAAGCGGTGAAGGCATTGCGACCTCTTTGTTTCGGCTCCTTTGAATTGAAACTACCGAAAGTGCTTTATTTTTCTTTTTGTTCGAAATGTCTTTTGGCGTTTTTCTTCAAAAGTAGCGTATAAAAATGTAAGGTTTTATCATGAAAATTGTTTATATATGTATGTTGTTGAATTTATCCTCAAAATATTTGCAGTTGATAAAATCTCATCTAGATTTTATTAAAAAAATAAAACAATCATAATAATTTCATCAACGTTTCGACCAACTTATAAAATGTACGGTAGTATCTACATTTAAGTATATGAGCAATCGTTAGGTAAATAAATGTTCATAAAAGCCCTCTTCTCTGAGTCCGCATTAGTGAGATGGGCTATGGAACCCTACACTGCGCGTGGCCCGACATGCACTTGGCCGGTTTTTTTAGTAAATGAAAATAAATTCAGATTTTTTTCTATCGAGGAAATTTATTAATTCTGCATTTTGGAAACAAACATTGTGTTGTTCATATAGTCTAAAAACATATATTTTGGCGTTATATGTTGTATTAATCATGCATAAGTGAACCGCATTTCACAGTTGTCAGCATTGGCATTGGCCACGAGCGAGCGTATTGCGACGCGACAAGCGTATATCTAGTTCACATGCGCGTTGTACTATTGAATTCACGGTCTTCTAGCAATAGAAATAACGCAATGAACAGATAAATCGCACATCATCATCATCATCATCAGCTCATTTTATGTCCCCACTGCTGGGGCACGAGCCTTCCCTATGTATGGATAGGGAGAACGGGCCATAAACCACCACGCGAGCCAAGTGCGGATTGGTGGTTTTTAACAACTGCTAATGCAACCGGGACCAACGGCTTTTCGTGCCTTCCGAAGCACGGAGCAGCTCGAGATGATAAAGTTGCTTAACCTCAGCAATCGCAGACCGGGCGCGTTAACCAATGCGTCATCGAACTCCTCGCACAAATCGCACGACGCACAGCAAACCGCCAGTGGTCGTGGCCCAGCGATAATGCTTCAAATTATGTGACTGTTACTGTGTTTTTTGGCAGCTGGTTACTACTGCTCTCGATAAAGCGAACTATAATTAGTACGGTCTGATTGCAATGACATTCAAGGGTTTATATACAAAGTTTTCCAACTAACTTCCACATTTTTATATTCATTGGTATATGGATTATAGCTATAGCCCCCTATTGTTAATAAAGTCAAATTTAAAGTCAAATTTTTATTCAAATAAACTTTAAAACAAGTGCTTTTAATTGTCCAAACATTTTTTTCACCTACTACCCATTTAAGACGTCTAATTTTTGGCTGTAAATAAGAATGGATGGGCGCAAGAAATTGCACAGCTTTAATAGTACATTAATTACTTATGGATAGGTACTTGTCCATTAGAACAGATACCAATAATTTTGTCATTGCCAATACGTGTAAAGATAGAGATATACGATATGCAGTAAAAAGAGAACTGATCTGACTTTGTAACTGACTTTGTAATAGATTGTTAATAAAACATTTACGATGCATGTATGAGCACGTACTGATACAATGCGTTCATAAAAATATATATATATTCATAGATTTACTCATACCTCCTTAGTTTGCAAATGAACTTTTGAGTTTGATTGTGAACAAATAACTCTATTAACCTTATAAAGTTGCTGTGCATAACTCTTGAATGTATACGATTCATCAAAACCAAGTTGTGGAATGGAGGAAGTAGGTACTACTGATTTATATTTTTTGAACACAGAAATTTTATTTTATTTTAAAAATAAAGACTTTTTTATTTAGGCAAGCTCAAAAGAAGAATGATTAAATAGCCGTGATTATTTCACCAGTCCGGAATGCTGTCCCTTTCTAGAAAATCACAGTAAGAAACACAACAGTTTTCCTTTTAAAACTAAGTAAAAAAAATTAAACATTAAAAACAAAAAATATATAATAAGATATTTTTATAAAAATCTTTATTCAAATAATAGGATTTTAATATTTAAAACAGGAAATGTAGGTACATACATTGGGAGTATGTAAGCTTAAAAATTTAAAATTATCACTGCATGCCTATCCAATGTGTGGGAATTGGATGAATGTCAATTCCGAGTACTGCTAACTCGGTAATCAACATGGCAGTTACAGCATAACTACCCATTAAAAAATATACACCTATCAACGATAATCTTAATGCTTTTAATGTCTTAGCTACGAACAGAGAAATAATATGATAAATCTAGGACTTGAATCGAATTGAAGTGAAAAACTAGGAAGACGTATGTATGGATTTCTTGTTTTAACGACGACAGTAGTCTTCTGTTAGCATCGCGGTACCTCCGATCCGAAAACTCTCGGATATCCGATCAGAACCCCTCGGAGAATCTGGTAGGAAAAGGGGACACGCTTTCGTCGTGTCATTCTCTCTAGAAACCCTCTGACGGTATTTCGATCACACGGCTTTAAGTTTCTCGCCGCCCCCAAAAAGTCCGGTGTCGCTGAAAAGGAAGTCTAATACCAAGAGAAAATTCTCTCCAAAAAAAATCGCAGTAACAACAGCACTTTATCATCATGCATCATCATCATCATCATCATCAGCCCGTGTCTGTTCACTGCTGCATATAGGTATCTCCACTGCTGCATATATGATTCATGTCTCTTTTTACTACTAATACATGTTCATTTCTTTTTTTTCGAAACATTCAATTGAAAACCAGTGTGAAATTGAGACGCGTTAATATTGTAATTGTTTATATGAACTGATGCTACGACCGGGTAGCTGGAATTATAAATAGAAAGCCGCGGGCTCATTGTTACCTGAATGATACTTCAACAGCCTTTTGTAACAACGTCAGCAAGGTTTGCTCTTAACATTATTAACTTGCTTTTTTAACTGAATAAAAGAAATAGACGCTGTTTTCTAGAGATTTCCATTTGGTTTTTATAATTTACGAACGATTTCCGACGACTTTGACGTTGTAAACTCTCGTATTATGTGATGATTAGCAATAATTTAAAATAGGTTTTTCTGGCGGATGTCTGCACCGTAATTAATTTTAAGCCTTTTTGAGATGAGATTGTAATTTGTAACTTGATGAAAGAATAAACAATATCAAAGTCCTATTTTCTGTCTGTATGTTGACAGCGAAATTATTATTTAAATAAGTTTTAAATACATTTCCATGCCATTACTTTTCTGTAACACCCAGAAGTTGTTCAATAAGTAAACATTGAAGTCGCTTTAAAGTTATAATGTTCACAAACTCAAATATTTGAACTTATTCGACCATTTTAAACTTAGTTCTTCTCGGTTTAACGGACTTATCTGCGTATAATTAATATATTGAAATTAAAAAAAGACATTATACAGGCTGAGCAATCAATTTGGGTCAGTATAGGAAAGTCAGAAACTGTAATATTTAAGGAAATTGATTCTAAGGAATCATGTCATCAATTTTAAGGTTGAGTGAAACTGTATTCAAGAAATTGAAAAAAGACAAAGTGTTGAAAACACCAACGAGCGGGATTCAAACCTGCACCCCATGACATGTATGACCCCATGTATTCAAGATAGAGAAGTAAAATTTAAATAACTTCTTAAAAACGGTATTTAAACCAGTCAAATCTTCTTTATCAGTTACAATTGTTAAAATACAGTAGTTGATAGTGTGGGTTAAACGAAATACATTTTGGAATGAAAGGAAGGCCCGGTTTACAATTTTAAAAAAGATACAAAATATTTGAACTACCGAATAAAAATCTTTTCGTCAGCTGTACAAATATTAACATTATAGGCATGACATGAACCCTGTTAGGGCATTACAATATTTAACATTTATTTTAAACTACTTAATATTACATTTATTTTTATATTATATTTATTTTAAACGACATAAGTTATTCCAAAATCACATTAAATAAAACATTAAATTATTACATTTCATTAATCATAATAAGATTAGAATTAACATTACAACTATTCTTAAAACATGCATTTTAGTCAAACTGACCTAAACGAAAATTAACTCTATTATAACTACAACATACACAACAAACCAAGACCGTGAGGTTGAAATCTATAGTAGCTTTTACGAGTTCGATTCGTAACAGTTTTTCATTTTAATGTGTAGTGCTCGCGTAAACCTTAGAAAATAATTTATAAGTAGATATGTAGATTTTAAAGTATTATTTAGATGCTAATAGATCGATCATTCATAAAATCCTCAACAATATAGTAACATTTCTTTATTGGAAAATGGAATCTGATTCTATTGATTTTATAGCAGTTGGAATTTTGTTATAAATTTTTATAAACCTGAAATCAGAGCTTGCTTTAAAAATAGATAATTTAGGATGGAGTCATCATCATCATCATCTCAGCCAAAAAGACGTCCACTACTGGAAAAAGGCCTCCCTCAAGGATAAATAATTTTTGAGGGGAATTTGCCATAATCGCCACGCTTGGCAGGCGGGTTGGCGATCGCAGTAAGGTGAGAATAATCACAGAGAGACGCTGCTGCCCATCCTCTGGAATGGTCCCATAGTCGCCTTCTACGACACCCACGGGAAGAGATGGGGTGGTGCAATTCTTTACCCCCGGCACCACACAGGGAGGATGGATAGGATGGAGTAGCCATAATCTATTTTTGTGCCTTGTATTTAAGTGCATAACTTCTGTCTTCTGCAAATAAAATGCATTTATTATCCAATATTTTTGGAAGGTCGTTAATATAAAAACAAGACACATCCTAAGACACTTCCTTGTGGAATGGAATTATGTATTATTTTTAATTTCGAGCAAATATTTTTTATTGTATGTGTTTTTCATCGTAATATTCTATGTCGGTGTACCTATTGCTTTCGATCACATAAAAATGACTTTAGCCACATATACGCATTTCCACGGATCCTGATTTATATATTTTATTAAAAAGTATATCAAGCGAAACTCTGCCATATGCCTTGGACATGTCTAGGAGCAGACCTACAGCATATTTTTTATCATTGATATAATCCATAATCTCCTGTATATATCTTTAGATGGCGAGGGTGGTCGAATGATTTTTTCTAAAGCCATGTTGGAGTTATCTATTATTTTAAATCTCTCAAGAAAGTTGTTAATCCTATTTGACATTGCGTTTTCAAAAATCTTAGACATGGAAGGTAAGATTGATTTTGACCTATATTGACTAGGGTCGATTTTATATATTTGAACCCTCCCAAAGTGACTCATTTGGATTACTTACCTCATATTACGAAGGTTATATACCTACTTATACTTTAAAAGCATCAAGTAGAGAATGAAAAACAAGAATATTCAGTGGATGAAATACATTTACAGCAAGTATGAATACATTCCACAGTGCATTAGCAGATAATCACATACTTGGCGTTGCACTGGCGTGCCGTAGAAGCCTTGCTAATGAGCCGCATTCGCTCAAAAGCGAACATAAAGAAACTGCATGTAAAGACTTAAAGAGGTTCATCAAAGAGAATCTAATTTTTGAAATAACCTCATCACTCAACAAAGGTTTTATGTAGCACACAAATTGCTATTTCAATTGGAATTCTATTTGGTGTCTTGCTTATATTCTAATACTTTATTATTTTAATTGATATTTATAAAACGAGAAGCCCTGAATCATTCACTGACTGACTTATCAATGCCTATTCCAAGACCCTTAGACCTAGAAAACCGAAATTTTGCAGAGGGGTTCCCTTTATGATGTAGAAGGAATAAAGTCAATTTATTTATTATCATTGAGATATGGATGATAATTATAATACAACTGAGCAACAATAATAATAATACAATTTCATAACTTTATAATTAAAGAAGTAACAATGTCGATTTTGAATGGTCCAACCCAGTTCCGTTATCATAATGTTATGCGCACTTTATTTGTGATGAAAAACTTTTGACAGAATATGCATTTTCCCTAAAGCCCCGCGCCTACTTCAAAGGACAGGATGTCTCTCTTGGCATTTTTATTCTCGTTAGGATTTCATAATGCCGGGTCACCGGATGGGCGAGAAAATTTGAATATTTAGAGTTTTTCCGTGCTTCGATGACACTCTCAGGTCCTCCATCTATCTCGGTACCAAAAATCGCGATGATCCTTTGCTTCGTTCTGACATAAAGAAAAGACATACAAAAACAAAAACATTTATAATATTAATTAAGATTATGGTATGGTATTATTATATTAGGATAAGTATGTATGACAAACAATCTGTAATGAAAATGCGATACAAAAAAAACGTTAAAACTAAGGATGGTTAGATGATTAGTTTATTTAAGACGATTTCAGGCTTTTGTTTTACTTGATTTTCTCCATACCAGCTACTTGTTCCAAACTAGAACCTCAATGTATGCTAACTCCAAATTATTTTCGCATTTTTTATTACAAAAAATCTTGTACAAATTTGTTTTCAGTTAGCCATTTGTAAGTCAACAAAGGCCTGGAAAACAATGGGTCGTCAATTGGAGTTCGCAACGTAAATTGATTTACGGGTGACAGCTCGCTATATTTTCAATACAAAACACTTTAAACCTGGGAGTAGTTTATTTTTTATATATTTAAAAACATCATTCCTTTATTGTACTCGTATATAGAAAACACAGATTAAAATACACATTACACGTCCTCACATATGAAAAGCATCAAGAAAAGCGAGCCATCTTCAGAAGATATATGTTCCAGTCTACCCTAATGTGGTGTAGGAAGAAAGTCTGCAGAATGATTGTTTTCTTGTTAAATACTTGTTAAAGTTTTTTTGTAAAGCAAAATTAAACCATTATTGTTCTATAATAGCAAGATAATGATAAATGATAATTTGCTTATTATTTTACCATTTTTCATATTGCCCTAATAGGTAATGTTATTATAGGAAGACGTGTCTCAGCAGTATGACAGTGATAGTATCCTTCTATTTAGGCTGTTAATAAAAATGTCAGTATCTTACTTAAATAAGTAACAAAACGTATAGATCTATTTAAAACTAGCTTCCACCCACAGCTTTGGAAATAAAACTTGGCACTAAAGATCTTTAGCAAAAGTATCGTTTGTGTCCAAAAGTAGTGCTTCCGGGAACATTTCTTACTCAATGTGACCTGGATAATTGGCCTATATTCAGGGATAGAAAAGTCATCTATTTCTTAAAAATAATGGAATCAGACAGTCTCTGTAAAAGAGAAGGGCTCTTGTACATATTTTTAGGGTTCCGTACCTCAAAAGAAAAAAAACGGAACACTTATAGGATCACTTTGTTGTCCGTCATTAAAACTCAGGTCTGCGGTCCCTTTTGAAGCTGTGAAAAAAACATAAAGAAAAAAAGATACGGCCGTTTATGTCACAAAAAACGTATATTTTGACACTCTCAAGGGAATCAAAATTCATAGGGTACTTGCCGTTGACCTAGAACTATGAAGTTTGGCAAGTAATATCGTCTTATACTACAAGTACAGGGAAAATCTGAAAACTTTACATATATTTTTTAATTAAATCACAAAAAAACGGTCTTTATGGAAGGAACGGGGGTTTAATTTTTGAAGTAAGTTAACCGTGTCATGTGGGGTATCGTATGAAAGGGCTTCATTTTTCCACTTTTTAATAGTACCTACTCGTAGTATAACTTTTTAACTCGAACATTCTAGAAAATGATTATTTACATAAATAATTTCAGGCAAATATTGTTGCGAACAAATTACAAATTGAAAAAAGACAAAGTGCTGAAAAATTCCACGAGCGGGATTCGTTTCTTTTTTTCAGTCTAGAAAACTTCTTTTTCGTCACGCAAGATACTTATTAGGTTGGTACACACGCCAGCACATCAATCAGGTTACTACAAACTGTCAAATTTCCTCAATAGACTTTAAACTTTATGTCTAACGCATATGGTTGAACACTTCTTAAAGAAATTTGACAGTGTCGTGTATAACATCGATCGAAATTTCCCCTTTCGCATTGAAATTTTCAAACGTTAACGAGAAATTTAGTTAGAGTGGCCAACCATGCCCGTAATACGTTTAAATTGCCTTTCAAGAAGGTGGAAAATGATTCTTGATGGAGAATCCTGTGTAGCAGAAAATGCAAAATTCAACCCTCTTTTGTTTCATTAAACTTAACAACAGCGTGGGTAGTCAATTTGAAACACGTGGATGCAACCTCACTCTATAAATACCAACGTCCGGGAACTGAACGTAAAGGTTATTTAACTATCATGTAAATGGGCCTCGCTTTTCCTGCCATGTATGGACGTATGTGTAGGACGTGTTGCTTTATGATGAAAAGCTTTTTGTATGAGATATGTAGTATGTGTGTATGTAGAGTTTTTTTGGCAATACTTTTTTTTAATAAAACGCTTATACTGATCTACTCGCGTTAATTTATTCAGAGACATGGTCATAGGGGTATTACACTTATTCAGTTTCATACTGTGCACTTGTTCAGTCTTCTTTCTACACGATTAGTTCGTTCCTTCTTACTTACTCATCAGGTAAGATGAAAAGGAAGTGACGAGAGAAGAGAAAAGAAACTAATATTTAAAAAAAACATCACAAAGCCAAAATTTACCGAAGCACTAAGTATTTAAATAATTCTTGAAACTATTATTGTTTGATAAGGACATAAAACGTCAAAGGGCTACAATTATTGACCTTTGAACACAATTTTTTAAGTAGAGATAGCACCCTAAAAGGGTTTTCCCTAATTCATGCGATGAATTTATTATATAGGTGAGACTGCTAATTTGATAAAGTGGCCTCTTTCAACAAGATAAACGTGTATTTAAATTCACGCCTTGTGAATTGTTAAAACGTTAAAAAGTGTATAGATCACACTATTGTTTATGGTTTTGAGTTTCACCAGGTTGATAGCCAAACCGGATTTATAATCCATGTTTAAGTTAAACCGGATTTATAGCTGACTGGATATGCTTACTACATTGTTGGCGTCCACTTTGTTGTTACAAAATTAATGTAATTACGTTAATTGCTTGATGGGCGACATCGTTTCCAATCGATAAAGTCTATTTCCGTACGCATAGCACCAACACTCGGTGAGATATTGGCTCAGGATATTCCTTGTTTTGTACACGCGTTCACAAAACAGGTTGTAAAAAAAAAATGACTGCCTCGGCTACGCGGGGTAAGGATTCATGAAAATCTTTATACAAGGTGCCTGAAATAACGTTAGTTCTTGCCCAAACACTGTATAGATATGACTATGTTGCCCTATACTGTTAAATATACTAGGGATAATGTACACAAAAAAATACTGACCTGACTTGATCCGGTATATAGGTATGTTAAAGGGTGTGAGTTCTAATCGCGCTCGCGGAGTATTTTATCCGGAACTTGCGTGTTCGAATCCTGCTCGCGGTAATGTTTTCAACAGTTTTCTGAAAAAATCTGGTTTTACAGTTTTTTGAAATACTATTGAAAAAAAAACTGTTCCTTTTTTATTAAGAAACTCGATAACGTTCAATACGATTTGGCAAGCTAAGCAATTTTCCCAAGTAACCGAATTACGGATGGGTGATAAATTAAAAAAAAATTAAAACATACCGAGCTTTAAAACTAAACGCTAAAAGGAAAAGCTCAAAGGAAAACGCTCAGTTGCTTTTTATCAATTCCCATAGTTTATCATAGCAGCAACGTTGCCATCGTTTATACGCAACACAATTTAAGGGCATTATCTAAAAACTATATCTATAAACTATATTTCGCAAACTACGCTTCCACCGAACCGGTTATTAAAAATGTGTCAGATAGCCAGTTGACGTGCATACTCCAAGTATATTATATGAACTTTATAAGTACTACATCCAATATTATTTCGACGAAGGTCGGTAAAAACGTCGGGGGAAATAACAGTGGCCTTCCTCCCGCCTTTATCTACCTGTGTTGCTTGGTATCTAGGAATTATGCAATGCGCAGCCCCTCGATTTCCCATGAGTCACCAATACTTCTTTTTTTATCGGTCAATTTAAAGTTTTCATGTACTGGTCGAATGTAAAGAAAAGTTTTTATGCTTTTTTATTTTGCATTTGAATTAAGAACTGAAGCCATCATATACCAGTGTCTATGATGAAACTGTTAAAAAATGAGTTCTGTGACCACAGACCGGACTTTCCAAAGATTCAAAACTTCACGGTGAATTTATAAGTAAAATAAACGCAAGTACACACACACACACACCCCCACACACACATACACACACACACACACATTTATTGCGTCAATTGTAGAAAACAAAACCATCATAGTCTGATAATAACTGTATATAAATTAATATCAAGTACAGAAATATATGAGATTTATTTATAGATATTTTTTCGCCTCTAACTTACACCGCTAAACTACGGTGGAACCTAAGAAGAGCTTTTTTCCCGAAATATATGTTACGCCGATAATATCTTGTTGCAAGAAACCTTTCTTCCTACACCGATCACGTTTCGCACATTGAATACGACGACGTCCTCTACAATTTATCGATACATCGATACATGTTACATTCGATACTAACATCGATATTCACAGTGAATAACAAACGAGCGACGATTATTTAAATTGATTACTTGGGACATGCATCTAACAGAAATATAATATATAACCTTCAAACTATCGAGGACTGCTACATATCTACCAACATACGTCACTGTGCACTGCTATCGACGTTTATAAATAATTCATGTAGAAAGTAGTGTACTGGATTAATATTGTAGCGAAATGGAGGTCTCATTCATTTTAATAGACAGGTTTCAATGTGGAGACCTTATCTATCTGGTAGGGTGTGTACGAGTATGCGGTATCTTAGCTACCACAAAAATAAAATATTGCGTCAGATTCCGAAAAATAAGAGTTTTGCAAAATCTTTTTTTTTACTGGAGAATGTTTAAATACACCCGGACTAAATTAAAATTATTTACATGTGTAAGTATCATAACGTAGGGCAGTAGTAGTTCATAAATATGCAAATAGTAGTCCACAGAATAATAACAATAGGATAGTGACCGCGGATTTGAAGCGACTGCCATATCTGTGGTCTAGAAGCTGATCATCGGTCTCAACCTTACAGGTCCTGGACTATGATGTTTTATGTCAAAAAACAACAATGTGAGATTCCTAAATAAACTAAAATAGATATTTAAATAACATGCTAAGTTTGATGATCATATATTTTTAATTTACCTACATGCGAAATGCCTATAAAATGGGTATGGCAACGAAAGTCTCTAAACACATGATTATATGTACATATAATTTTACGCAAATATTGTTGCGAACAACATAAAATGTGAAAAAAGACAAAGTGTTGAAAAAATTCTACGAGCGGGTTTCGAACCCGCACTCCATGACATGCCGGGTCAGGTGCACCACCAACTATGCTATCGTAGCTCGGTCTATCACGGTGGGTTACACCTTACACACCTTAAACACCTTAGCACTTTGTCAAAGAACCTGCGTTATTTAACAGGTGATTTTCATTTTCTTATGAGTTATTATGACATGGTATTAAAAACTTCATATACTTTTGTTTCTGACCGTACCTGCTCAGGTCCACCATTTTCTTAAACTAGCTTCCACCCTTTGCTTCACCTGCGTGAAATTGAGTTGGCATGTCACAAACTGTATACTCTCGAGGGAATAACATGTTTCCCGGGTAAGATTTCTCTTGGGTTAATCCACGATATGCTTGATCCACTGATATCACTCCCGCGTGATCGTAAAACAAATATCCATGCTTTTGCATTCTCAACATTACTAAAAAACATCGCAAAAAAAATTATTGATTACGTCAAATCTGTCACATTTAAAGAGAAATCTGTTTCATCAAAAAATATAACTACATTAAGTATTATTATCTCTATTATGATACACCAATACGAGAATTAACTAACAATTATTGCGATTGCTGAAACTACGACGCCACAAACACAGATAATTAATTTAACAACCGAGTAACGTCCGATACACATACATGTGATACATGATAACGTTTAAATTAAATAATCGTTTAATCATGCGCATGTGATCAGGGTATACGGGCTGATGAATCAACTTATACATGTTGTGAATGGCAATGAGGGCAAATAAAGAATATTCCGTTTGGTGGCGTCGTTGGGAATCAGTGAATTCCTGGAAAGAGTGTTCGAGAATTTGAGATATTTCGAGTTGACTTATATACGAAATACAGTGGGGACATAAAATTTAGCTGGTGATAAGCTTTTAACCAAAGATTAGATTTATGTTATGTTTTAAATCTTCCACTTCTTTTTGATTGATTTAAAACATTACACACAAAACACAAACACATGATTTTTACAAATCTTTTAAGTACATAATACTTGATGTAATCAATCAAAGTTTATTTGTTGTTTTGTGCTGCGGTTACTTTAACCAAAACTTTTAATATAGATAAAGCTAATTATGCTTTAAATAATGGACTCTAAGACTTAGACCCCGTCAATTATTTGAGGTTGATAGACAGGATGATGTTTTAAGTTAAAGCAAAGTAAACAAAGATTAATATAGAGATTTAGGTGCAAGTAGCAAAGCTGTTTATAAAGTTGAATAGCTGCCCACGCACGGCTGTCTATGCCCTCGTGAAATTCTCTCGTCTGAAGTCTGTATCTCGTGCCCCCGGGAACATTGTACTTGGCCGTAATAGCTTAGGACACTCCCGGGCCTTCTAACTATATAATAATAATAATATTTTCTTGATACAACAGATACAATACCAATTCAAAATATATATTCGGCGTAATAGTTGCGCTTAGGTTCTAACAATAAAACTAATACATTAAAATGATTAGAATTAGGATCTAATTGAATTTCGACTCCTCTCAGCATTAAATGCCGCTAGCAGCTTGAAGAAACTGCAACGCAATAAATCCTAACTACTGACTTGACGAGAACCTGTATCGTACGCAATTAAACCTTTCTTGGTGCACTATTTCGGTACAGAAAATCACGTCAATAGAAAGGTCAGTATTCACGAGAAAGAAGGAAGAACAAAGAAACAAACACTCTCACATTTATAACACTAGTTAAGATAGTATAATTAAAAGGACATGCGCTTCAGAACCATATAAATGTTTCCACGTTGCATGTTAGATTGCAATGTAATTACTTTGATTTATTGAATTACTTTTTGAAGCATGGCAGCTTTTATAAGTAACGATGATTCACGTCGCTACAATTAGTCTAAGGAGGAAGATGTTCTTTAATAATTTTAAAAGCCTAACAAATTTTGCAATATTTTAACTGGAGTAAAAATAGGTTGTTGTACTGATAATTTTAACGCATTAAATATTAGTTAGTAAAGAAAGTACTCATAAACTTATTGTAAAGATCGTAAAAACAATGACAAGTTTTGACTATTTTTTATGCAGAAATGTAAGCCCTTTAATTAACTCTCTTGGTAAACTTTTTTACTACCAACGTTTTTCAGCGTAGTATTACAAATAACATTTGTTTTGTACTCGTAATCTTTTTTAGTAAACTTTTGTAATCGATGTATCTTTTTAAAACAAAATTTAAACTCATGAAAATAAAAATAAAAAAAATGTTAGTGACGGTAGTTGTTGACATTGAATGGGCGTCTTTGGCTTTCAAAGTAAAAAGTGTTGAATAATTTCGGCGGGCTGGTTAGAACCACGATAGCTCAATTGGAAGAGCACCTGACCCGGAATGTCAGAAGGGTGCAGGTTCAAATCCTGCTCGTGGAAATTTTATTCAACATTTGTGTTTTTGTAATTTGTTCGCAACAAAATTTGCGTTAAAAATTATTTAAACATTTAAACTCATGACTAAGAATAAGAAAGACGAGAAGATAAGGTCATTGCTCACACCCGTATTTATAAACAAGCCATTACTTAGCAATTACTTTGTTCTTAGAAATGTCACTCAGATCTAATTTCATTTTATATACAAGTAACATTTAAATTAGAATTGAAGTTTTTTTATTCAATTAAATAAAACTATTATTGTTATTATCAAATTCATCAATTTTATATTATTTTAGATATAGCACAAACTGTCACACGGAATATAACTTCAATTCTAGCTTGTCACTATGAATTCTTCGAGAAACCTAACTAGATTGCTTGAGTAAAGATATTGGTGACGATTGCTTGGCTAGAATTCTAACTTTTGACGTTTCTAACTTCATCGGTTTACTAAAGAATATAAGCAATTACTTTGCTTCAGTATGAGCTTTTACTCGTTTATAAATACGGGGAGACTCTAAGAAATAGAAAAGATACCCAGAATCCACAACCCAATCTTCTATTGTTCCATAGATTTCTTAGAACAGTCAAAGCGTTCTTGTTTATTCACGAACAGCTTGCTAGTAGAGGATGTCTCTACTATTTCCATTTCCGACGCAGCTCGCTTCATAAAACCAATTTTCCTCCCCTCCCCCTTTCCCAACATGCACCCTCGGATCCCCACCCTAGAAATGGAATTCTCGTTGTTCAACACATTTCAGCTACTTTACATACAATTTCAAATCTAACTGTGAAAGGAATAAGACTGATAATGTAGTGTAGGATTTCAGCAAAAAATATTGCCCAACCCACACATTCTGAAAATAAATTGAGGTGTCGTACGTTTCGTGTATCATGATTTGTTTTATTGTGTATTGTTATCATGTGTCTTCCACACTTAATGAAATGAAAACTATACTTTTAGTTGTTCTTACTCTTTCACTCAAACTGTCACCGAAATTAGAGTAGTTTTAATAGAATCCTCATCATGTTTTATCCCAGTTATAATTAGTGTGATGGTAATTAATGACTATAATAGTTTTAAAAGTTAAATTGCAACCGAAAGTCGTACAGTGCCTGCATCCAGAAGCTATTTATGCTATTACCAAAAATCATAATTTGAAGAATTCATCTTATTTGTAGGACTAAATAATAATTAAGCTTTGCAAACGCTACTAAACTTTTAGCATTTCCAGAAAATTGTGATAAGCTAGTTCTATTTTTTGTCGCAGTTATTTTTGCATTTCATGCACTTACAAACATAAACTATATCACGTTAAAACCGAACTTTATCTTTTATAAGCTACAATAGAGATAGAAGTAACCAAACTAAACCTAAAAGTAAACTATTCTAGCTCGTGTTGACTCAAGACCGATTAGAGTCTCTATTTGTGCTCCCGACAAGGTTTAATATTAAATACTTGTGTATATTGTCACTTTGACTTTCCGTTTTAGTTACAATTAACGAAGTCAAACAATGCGAAGCAATAAGCCCCGAAGTCAACGTATTAGATTTGCAGAACTGAACTTGAGGGAAAGATATACAGTGTAAAATTATACTGGTTATTGCAACATGCTCTGCATACAGAGGTTGGATCAACTTGGTCCTATCGATCTCGCTTTATGCCTCTCCCTTCCAAATTTTACTTACGACGAAATGGGAGAAGTGACTAAGTATTAGGGTTATTCTAAGACAGCACTCTTACCTACAACCTAAGTATTTCAGTTTATATTTCCTAAACTCACATTATAGGCATAGACTGCTTTACTGGCTGTTTTGCATCTGAACTCCACTTCAACATAACACCAGGCAGAGCGGAGTCATTGCCTTATCTTCCATCATAGAAAAATTACAGTGCGGAAATGAATGAGCCTTAACGTGTTCTCGACCAGTTTAATGCTAAATATTGAAAGACAAAGTCCCAATTTTAGAACCTACAAGTTCGCAACCAGTTGAAAAATTTGATGCCAGATATATAAAAAAATGTAAACTAACTCATCAAATAGAAGTAATGAAGCTCTTGCTTCTTATCGAATTGTTGATTTTATAAGTCAAGATGAAAATAAAACTTTGTAGAAAACGGACAGGCGGCAAACGTCTGCTAGCGGCAACTCGATTACACTTCACTTTAAATAATTAATGCGCGTAATGGATTACAATTACTTATATTATAACTTTTCAAATTAACGCACAAATTAACTTCAATCACATTGGATTTCATTAAAAAGTTTCACCGTTATTGTGACTTTGTGTGAATATTAGATTTGCTATAAAAAATTTGTCTCTATCACGCCATCTTGTAGCGATCAACCAACTGTTGTAACATTGAAATAGTAATGAAAGAAACTTTTCATTAGTTGAAATATTATCTGGGGGCACGGCAGTGCCCCTGCCAAGTCGAGCAAAAAAGCGGCACGGCCGTACCATCCTTTTCTCAAACCAGTTTAGGCCATTTTCGACCCCCTATAACTTTGTTGTGGATAAAACTAGAAGCCTTAATTTTCATTGTATTAAACACGGTATATTTCAAATTTCATTCAATTTGAACCAGTAGTTTTTAATATTTTTAAAGATTTTTAATATTGATATGGTCACTATAAGATGTTGTTAGGTTAGCTAATTACGTAATAACTTAAGACAGAAGGTCCCTTAAGTAGGGACTGAATAAATTAACCGACTTGGTATTACATGGATCTGAACTGAGTTGCGAGACTTGGTTTTTTTTACAAGTTTATTTTTGATGGCTTATTCTAACAGTAGATTTAATTTATATGGCTCCAATATTGCAGCATTGGGTTACCGGCCATTAGATATCTGCCTACCATTTAAGTTTTAATGGTTCATTCTCAGAATCCATTAGTCCCGGGTGCGATTCCCACCACTCCACCACATACCACCATATCGATAATCCTCTCCAAGTTTCGGGTTCTACCACAAATTCTACTATAAAGTATTTTCACCTATGGTAAATTAATTTTGATTTCGTTATTTGGAAAAACCTACAGCTAATAAACATAATAGCAAATGAAACAAGCAAAAAAAGCCAATTAAAGGTCCTCACATGTAGCTTCAAATTAAAAGAAGGGTCTTGTAATGTAGCCTACATTACAAGCATTGCACACAAATTCACAATAAAAACAAGACAACACAATATTGAAATGTGTATATTTTAATTTTAAAATAAAAACAAACAATAAATACATACAATAAATATATACTCTTTTGATGATTTTACATAGACACTAATAAATTTTTAATAGACAATGTCAGTACTGTCAAAGTCAAGTTAGATCGATCGTGGTCAGATCTCGGAAGAATAACTCATAAAGTTATTGATTTATGAGTCCAGTTAAGTACCATAGTTATACAAGGTTTGTTAAAGCAAAAGCAAAGAGCAAAAGGAAGAAAAAGTTAAACAATATTAATTTATCGAAGTATGAGGTAAATATAATGGTCTGTTCTCCTAATATAATAATATTAACTTTGCACTATTGATTGCACTTTAAACAAACATGTGTATGAGGAAATCACTTTCGCATATTGCTTAATTATTCAAACTGGTGATTCATTTTTGGTCAACAACGAAACAAATGTATTATTAACTGTAATGATTTCTCTTTTCTTTTGACAAAATATGCATGTATGAATGTTACTGAGTACGCTTAATTATAATTAGGATGTTTACCTTTATGACTTTTATGGGTTTTACTTTACGGGGGAGAGGGGGGGGGGGTAATACAGAATAGCGTTGTTTTCATTTTCATTTATATCCCCGAAATAGCAATACTACAAAATAACATTAAACCGTTATTGCGAGGATGGAGCAATCACGGGTTGACGTCGATGCAATAATATCGTAAACATAAATTTATTTTAACCTTCTGCTCCGAAACCGAATATGCGATCAACAGCCGGAGGCGAAATAATAAAACTGTTTTTACGCCAACTTGTGCCCGATTTAATAGGAGCCACCACCGTAATCCCAAAATGAGGTTTTATTCAATTTAACGCGCGTGCGTGATTTGGCGACATTACTCGAGAATTTTCTGGAATTAGAAATCCAATGGAATGTTCCAGTATTAAGTACTTCAAAGTATTGCTGGAATTGTGATGGAAAATACTCTTTCGAGTTTTGAAAAGTCAAATTATGATGCAGTCAGACCAGTGAAATTACAGGATAAAGAGGCATAAGAACTAAAACTTCACGGTCAACAACGTGTGCGTGATACTTAAGGCATTAATTTTGTATGTGATTGAAAGAAACAAACTGAAAACATAGGTTTTTCGAAAAATTAAGCAACATCATCACATTAGCATAAGTTAAGCCAAGAAACTGTTCTAGGTTTTATAACACTTTGTGTGAATGGAAAATACAATAAGGTTCAACTAAAGATTGCCCGTTCATTGTTGCAAACGAAAATAGGCCTTTTAGTTAGGTAACGTGCAAGCAAATGTCAACCTTGTTCAACAATGGTAGACGACATTTTCAGCCGGCCGTTTATACTCTGCGTGAATAATTTAAACATAAAATTCTAATCAAATTTCGAATATTTACATATTACATTGTTATAAAGTCATATACTTTGCTTTTGCTGCCACTTTGTAGTTGAAACTTGTTTTATTAGCTTATTATTTTTTATCCACAAGTTGTGATTATTTACATATAATCATAAATATAGCTTGCCTAATACTTTACTGATCTTTCAAAATTTGTAAAAATATTAAGATCGGATGTTAATGACGTAGTTGTCGAAATTTAATAGGCTCCTTCGGCTTATAAAGAAAAAGTAGATAGTGTTGATTAATTTCGGCGAGTTGGATTGAGCCACGATAGCATAGTCGGCAGTGCACCTGACCCGGCATGAGGTGCGGGTTAGAATCCCGCTCGTGGAATTTTTTCAACGCTTTGTCTTTTTTTCAAATATCCGTAAGTTGTTTTGGTAAATTCATTCAAACTGAAATGCTGTAGGTATAGGTATAAACTGTAAGCTACAGTTATATAAACATTTTACGTTTTCAAGTAAACAGAATAGCTCGTGTTGTTTACTTTCATCGGTAGTGCTTGGTTAAATATAACAAACCACAATGCATTTACACTTACAAGTTATTATCAATGAAGTATTTGTAAACACACTTATCATTATTGATTGAGATACATATTTCTTTCAAGCAAAGAGCTACATAGTCTTACGAAATAAGTATGACACGTTATTTGACATTTAAAATCTATTATAATTATTTGCAATATTGTTAATGTAGTAAATGCCAGTGCATTCAGCGACATTGAACTAGCATCGTGGGTCGAAGCTCGACTTGACCTTTCATTCATCACCTGTAGAAAGATCTCGTTTAGCAGTGGGATGTTAAACTCGAAACTCATAGAGCCTTACAACGAATGAGCTTGGAATAGATATTCCGCGTTTTGTCTCCGTCATGTAAACTTTATTTCAGATTTGAAGCTTATACTGTGTTCATATGTAAGGCCATTAGTGAAAAGATTAAATTGCATTGGCGGCATAAATGTCTGCTTGATTTTTCCTACGCCTGCTTATTATTTTCTCTTATTGAATGGCAGAAACTCGTTCACAAGCTTGATTGTAGCTTCTATTACCATACCGTAACAATGTTATTTACTTAACGAACCTAGTTTTTAAAATTTAGTTTTATTTATATCGGCATGATGTGTTTGCGTCAAGAAGAAATGGTTGTATCCGACTAGGACTACTTTTTCAGTTCAGTTTTGCAAAACCAATGATAGTGAGAGGTTCAATCAAAGAATAAACGTGCTATTGTATGTTTTCAATCACATACTCGTATAAACCACTATTATAATTAGGTTGTTATCAAGGACTTGACATTCAATGCCATTGTGTAGTCAGTATTATGTCACACGGTAAAGAGTCGTACTCTATTTGGCAGTGTGAAAATTGCTGTTAAACTCATAAGTTGCATCTAACTTTTCGGCTGGAAATTGGTTATAATTTTATAGTATTTATGGTATAATTGAAATAGCAGTAGTTATTAATTAAGTAATAAAATATGTAGCTATATTAGTTACTAGTTGACCCGGCGGACTTCGTACCGCATTTCTTTTTCTCTTTTTTTTTAATATAGCCTATGTTAAAAGAATTTTTAAATTTGGTCCTGTAGTTTTTGAGTTTATTCGTTGCAAACATACATACATACAAAAATACAAAAATTTCCTCTTTGTAATATTATTATAGAAGGAAAACAATTTGTATGTGTGATTGAACCAAATAAAGATATTGCTTTTTCTATTTCTTATTGTCAAATATATCGAATTAAATTCGATAAGCTTATTCGCTGTTACTTATAAAAATGAAGATGGCTTTGTATTCTTAGTTTAATAAGTATACGGGCCACGACTCAAAGAGGAGGATTTAAAAAAATCAAACCTTACAGTCTTTCTAATTTAAACAATTAATTAAGTCTCTATAATAAAAACTGCCATTTCAATAATTAAGCTCTACATGCAACCTCTTTTTGTCCTTACTTAAAATTAAACCCCGGACCCTATACATATAAAATATAAGAGTAAAGAAGGAAAGAAAGAAAGAATTACATTTATTAGTATCACATAACAAACACAATTTAACATAAACATCAAGTAACAAAAAGCAGAAGTATAACAAATAATCAATATACTTTCGTCACATTAAATTTCACTCTAAAAAGATGACAAAGCAGTTCCCATTACGTAGATTAAAACACATATCTGACTTACGAATACTTTAATCAGACTGGATGTGTTAAATGATGTGATCACTTTACTAATAAAAGCATGACACCCTAGTTAATTACCACAAGTGGGATTATTACTTTGTGTGACAATGAGCAGACTATTTTACTATCGCTCAGTGGCAGAACGTTATATATTTTATTGATTACGATCAATTTGTATATTCACTGAAATAACGAAAATAAAATGACCAAAGCAATGGTCCTTTTAATTAACAAAAGCGTTTAATGTTAGGAGCATACTGTTGAGATTTGATGGCAATTTTATTTAAATGTTTATTTTTGAGGCGTGCACCTGAATTAGTTCAATACCAAATATTATTTTAATTTTTTTTTAAACGAGAAATACTATATAAATATACTTTTGACAACTTTACGCCTTTAAACCTAAATGGTTTGAGTCTGGTACCTAATCCCGAATGACAAAAGCCCGAATAACAAATGCCCGAACACTAAGGCCCGAAGAATTACTTGCTCGAACGCTTAAAATCTCGATGGTTCATAAGCCCGAAAACTCAAAAGGCCGACACAAAAATGGCCGAACACTATTCGCCGAAGAATCATTAGCTCTAATGCTTAAAATCCCGATCGTTCATATGCCCGAAAACTCTTTATATAGATAATATCAAAATAAACGACACAGTAGCTTGTTTCTTTTGGTGAACTGTGGACATTCCGGGCGCTGGCCTTTAAATGCCTGACCACATTTTTGGGACTTATGGTCTTGAGCTGTATGTATAAAAGTATGTACGTAGGTAACAAAATAAATACAAATTATTCTTTGAAATCAGTATATTTTACGGTGGTACAAGTCCGACTCCGACTCCGACGAAAGTAGTATAATAGGTATTTAAAAGTAAAGTGAACTTAGTGTTCGGGCATTTGTTATTCGGGCTTTTGTCATTCGGGATTAGGTACCAGACTCAAATGGTTTGTCTAGGCTGTTGCACATTTGGTTTTGAAACCAACGCAAAGTTTGACGCATTTTATTTTAAATAAAACTTATAATTATAATAAAAATTATAATATTTTTTAGTACTACCTCTGCTCACATCTCCCATTATAGTAAAATTGTTTAATCTTGTTTCACAAAAACTTACCAAAGTTTCATGGCAATCGGGTGAATACCTACTTGTAGTATCCGAGTACGAACGCATGGGAAACAAAGAAAAATTCTTTAAATATTCATCATCAAACGTTTGAAGTTGAAAAAATATTATGGAAAGGAAATTATGGTTTAAGCAGACTCTTGCATTTTCTTATAAGTAAACGGTTAAAACTTACATATTTTTATTTTTATACTATTTACCTACTATTTAACGTTAACGTATTTTTTAAATTTATAATAAATCATCCAAATCCATGCCTATTTATGCAAAAAGTATATTAGTACCAAATGATGTTTAAGCATATTATTTTTATTATTTTAAGCCATTACTTAAACAAATCCGTAAGAAGTGTTTGCATTATTTAAAAGAAGTTTTCATAAATATAAAAAAGCGATACTCCATATAAAAAGAACCCCCAAAGATGTAGACTTGGTAGTTGCGTCGTAAGTAGCCGCTAGAACAATATATTTACGCAAATGTCCTCATAAACAAAATCTCATTTTGTTTATTACGTCTAAGTGAATAACAGGCCAGCTACTTATTCCGGGCGATGTGTATAAGTAACATGTAACTTACTCAGAGAATTGGGCGACCCAGTTTCATCCCCTCCCCATATCTTATATTAAAATATACGATGTATATAAGTAAGCGCGAAATGATATCTACATATTTTTCTACTTGGCAACATAGTTTTCTTCCGATATAATTCTTATATATGACCTTGTGTTGCCTATAACGAAACTTAATGTTAAAATAAAGATATATTTAGGCCGAAAGAAATTATATATTCCTCTCCAGTTGAAATGAAATGAAAAATATTTATTTGTGTCACAAATACAGGAACAGTATTCACAAAAATAAAAATTGTTACTCTTTGTCTTTCAGTATTTACAAGCACGATAAATTATTTTGAAGATTTCCTTTACATAAAGCTTCATAATATAATTTTTAAGAGCATGAGAGCAAAACGTAATCCTTCTTTTTTGTCAGCCAGACGAACATTATACGGTCGTGTGGAAAGCACCGCAATAATTTAAAGTTGTATGAATTGTTTGAGGCGAATAGATCTTGTCGCGTAAAAGAGAAGTTTAGGAAATATGGAATGAAACCTATTGTTTTTGCAACTTTGTCTGGTCTAGGTTTCCGAGTACAAAGTAGTGTTCTTATCATTTTATGTCAGCCGATGTTCTATCTTCCGCACCAAGAAGAGTTTCAAAGTTTCCAGAGTTTACGTCATATCTAAAACTGCTGTTATAGGTACCTTATTTTTAAAGTTTGTGTGTGTTGATTTATATCTTGCCTTTGACATCTTATTTGTTTCTTGCTTGACTCTTGCATTGATTTAGAATGGAATTTAAATTTGAGCTAGGTTATTACATAAGAATTTATTATGTCAATTTTATGACGCCCTATATAGTATAAGACAAATCCTCTTAAGAAGAAAGTAATACTGTAGGTATTCTAAATTGCAATAAAAATATAATTTAATAGACAATTTCTTCTTACGTCTTTTTGATATTTGTTGCTCGTCTTGATTTATATTAACTTTCCTAGGCCTACCTAAAATTCACATTAGGTTTTTATAACGCGTTACGCGTTTATCTTTTTTTTAAATACATTTTTTCTTATACTATAATCCACCCTTAGCAAAACCGTGGGTTAGCGTAAAACGCTAAGAAAACGATATAAATAAATAAATACTTTCCTACACTCACACCAATTATCTAGCCCAAGAGAAGCTTCGTTATGAAACTCGTTAAATGGTTACTAGACAATGGATAAACATACTTAAAATACTTAAATACATACTTATTATACATAGAAAACACCCAGACCAGAGACAATTTATAAAAACAATAATTTCTAAATTGATCCGACCGGGGATCGAACCCGGGACCTCAGAAATGGCGACACCATGAAAACCGGTGTATAAACCACTCGACCAAGGAGATCGTCGATATAACTCATTATATCGTTTTCTTAGCGTGTTTGCTGCTTTTGATGCTGGCTATACAGTCACGTTACAAACGTAAATTGGTAATTGAATTGACCCGTGCTCTTAGCGAGCTGCAAGAAATTCCAGGATGGAGTCCGATTTATTGTCGAGTGGAAGCAGTTACTATTCTCATAGACGATAGTAATTGGTTAACTTGCCAGACAGGATGGGGGCAAACGAGGCAAGTGGTCACTCACTGTCGTTCGTTACTGTTGATTTAAGGGTCTGGTCTAACGTCTTTGATTGTTGCAGCTGCTATCATTTGAATTCGAGTCTTGCATAGTACACAACAGATCCTCTTTGGTAATAATTCTATAAAGATAGTTCGTTGACCCCAATAGTTTGGCTTACAGTTGTCTGTCCTTTGGTGATTTGACTCTGACTAGATGGCGATTGTTCTTAAACATTTTTCTACCACCAAACAGCATTGTTTACAAAATTGTTTACCAGTTTGAGGATACACTTCCGATACAGTAATACTACAGGGTTTAGTTAGTTAAAGATCTGCAGCTTCAAGGTCGTCAATAAACATATAACCTCCTTGCGACACGCAAGCGTCCATGGGCTATAGTGGCCGTAAGCTCGTATGCCGAGGGCTCGGTTACGAAAAATAAACAAAAATTCATATATCTACAGCACCGTGGTTAAATAATGTAAATGTATGTTAAAACGTATAGCCGAATATCCATTGTACTACAAAATGTGTTTTGATTCTATAAATACCTTGACTGACACAGTTTTTTGTTGTTTGCCGGGCTACCTATTAGTTTTTCATCAACGCATCTGTCAGTTCTTACATAAATAACCACAAATGAAAACACTGTTGGAAAACGTTAGGGCTGTCTGTCTCCTTCACTAATACATACAACGTTAAACGAGACATCGTTGAAATTATTGCTCAATTGTGATTTGATAATAACAGCATTCGTGAAGAAGTCACGTTTTATTTTTCTTTCCTATTATTCTGTTAATTTATTAAGGAAACGCCAAACGAACCCGTCACGCATCCCTAATGCGTGTTGATTGATTTCACTGGATTGGAACTGGGTGCCGGCTTTACCAAGCGTTAGCGGGAAGTTAGATTAAATCTTGATCAAGAATCCTTCGGGAAAAGAAAAACCTTTAAGTGAATGTTGTTAAGTTGCTCCATTTTTGTAGCAAGGTGTTATTGTACCTTATAACAATTACTTATTTAGAGTTGTTGATTTAATTCGATTTTATAAGATAACATACTTACAAAGAACCTATTCGAAACCATACAGAATTGAATTCTCATTTCAAATGATGCAGGTACTTAATATTTTACCCATATTTGCAAACCTTTAATGACTTTAAAACCCAGTGTGCTTTTGCACAAGAAAAACTTATTTTCTTTTACCGGTAAATTAACTACATAAAAAAGTTAAAAATAGTTTAAAATTTAAACTATGGAAGTATCGACTATTAAATTAAGCGATTTAAATTACACTAGCAGCAGGATTTGACGGTTTGCTTATGACGGGATTCCAGGCAGACGAATCATTTCAAGCATGTGACACTTTTTGCTAACCCTATGACCATTGCCGGGGCGCGCATAATTTCTCGTGTCAACCTTTCCCACGTGATCCACTGGGCATGACTCCAGAGTGCCTCGGCCAAAATCACTAAACGTCATTGCACATGATTGCGACCTCACATGATTATGAATCATAAACGTTAGGTGGTCGTAAAAATCACAAATATTTATTATGCGTTTATTAAGTAAGTGGGCAAGGCTATCGCAAAAATACATCACGACCTTTAAGGAAGGCCCTTCGATTGCAATTACACAATGGTGATTATTGTATCTACAAAAACTGTGATTTAAAGATATAGAAACCACCGAGTTTATGTACGTGCCTTAAAGGAAAATTCTGAATCACTCACTCACTGACTCATTAATGCCTAAATCCTAGAAAGCTGAAATTTTGCACAGTGGTTCTCTTCATTATGTAGATAAGGAATAAGGTCAAAATTTTCGCAAAAGTTGCGGATGGTCACTAGTGTTATGATTTTTGATTGCTTATAGGTATATCTAGTCAAAATATGTACGAACAATGGTATCAAAACTTTATTATTACCTAAAAACAACAGCGGGAATATTTTAGATATCTCCTTTCACATTTTTAGCATTTTTCCTCCCTTAAATCTCTATTATACTCTCTTATTTTTTTTCATTTCTTGTTTATTATTTCTATTATGTTTTCATTTATTGTAGGTATATTTGGATCTATTCTTTCCTCCATCCAACTTTTTGTATTTCAAAATTTGTTTACGAGAAATTGACTAGGCCAATTTAGTCACTATGACTAATTTCATATGTTTGCTATCAATCTGATAAATTGGCAACACAAAGAGAAACGTGAACAACAAATCAATTGGTGTAGGTCGAGAAACTGTTCAGATATTCAGTTAAAAGCTTGTTGTTGAAATGTTACAATGTTAACCCGCCGTTAGACACGTTGGGTAATAATGCTCATAGGTATAGGTCATAGGTAGTCGTGCTTTTTAATTTTTGCATATCTTTTATTATGTAAAGTGTTGCATAATGTTTGGCTATATTCGTGCCGATTGCTTACTTTCACGAAAATGATGGGCTTTAAACTCTTTTGTAATAATAATATAGTAGGTACACACTTGAAGAAAAAGTGATTTATTTGTGCTCTATGATAGTTCAAAACATACTTAGTCTCGTCTTTATTTATTTATATTTTTTCTGATTTTACGCAAATACGGTAAAAAAAAGTTGTAAGTACTTAATTTAAAAAAAATATCTAATTATTGATTTATTTAAAGTTTTTGAGCTCCAGCTTCATAATTCTTATATATCTATACGGAACTCTTTCTTCAACCAACCTGTAAAGTCGTTTTATTACAAAACCTTTGAGCACAACAATCAGATGTGGTCGTTGTAATACAATAACGATGTAACATAAGTCGGGAACCCGAGGCCAGTCCACCGCAAGTTAGTGTTAACAAGCCTGTCAACATTATACCGCTGACAGCACATAGCAATCTTATTATAGTCTGCTTGTTATCTATACGAAAGGCGACTTTAAAACCGGGTTTCTTGTGTATTTAATTATCAGTGATCGAAATAGACAGGGCTAATTTTAGACTAATAATAGCCTAGAAACAACGATATAGAGTGGTTAAAACCGCCAAATTTAACACTAAAGACTAATACGGAGTGGTTAAAACCGCCAAAGTGGACACTTAAGACCACACTCTGGGCAAATTTCCAGCACTTATTGTATGCTTTCGGTTTGGTTAGTGGTAAGGCTGAATCTTCGCCCGCTTGACTACTATGTACCACTTTAAGTATAAGCTTGACCCATTCCTCAGTAATTGATTGATGGATTTGATTCTGGGTGTGATGCGCTTATATGTTCAGCCTTATTGTGACCTACCTATAAGTGAAATGAAGGCCGTATTTCTACCTTATCGTATAAAAACCACAGCCAGGTGCGTGTCGGGCCACGCGCAATTTAGGGTCCGTAGCCCATCTCAATAATGCGAACTCTGAGAAGAGGGCTTTTATGAACACTTATTTAACGATGGCTGTAGATATTACCGATTTTACTCACCTGATAACGTTATTTAAGTAGTTCCCTATGAGGAATTTGTACTGCGCCAAGAACATTTTATAAGTTGGTCGACTGTTACTCGTAAACTTGTAAAGCCTATTTAGCTGTGATAGTTTTCCTTTTAACTTCGTCATATATACAACTACCGTGAATTTTTTCACGTATCCAAAAACAACCTTTTGGCTAGCAGGGGGGGGGGGACACTTGACTCTAACAAAATTTTACACTTTAAATCTTAATAGTTCACAACGGATGCCTCAATCAAAAAACTGTTACCACAAACCCGCAATATTTTTGAAATTGCTATCCAACGACACCCCACACTATGGGGTAGACATGAAAAAAAAAAACATCCCCACTTCACGTGTAGGGGAGGTACCCTAAAAAAAATATTTTTCAAAACCTTACTTCACCACTTGGTCGGCGTGATTAATATGTATATCCATGCCAAATTACTGCTTTCTAGTACTAAGAGTCTATGAGCTAAGCTGGGGACAGACAGACAGACACGGACATGGCGACTACGGAACCCTAAAAAAATGGCATCGCTAATTATAAAATTTCCTTGACTCAACTGCCTGAGTATCTAACTAGGGATATTACCTAGCCGTAACCGTAAACAAGTAGAACAAACAAGTAAACAATTGTGTAGTAAACTTTATATAGGAGTTGAATCTGCTTTCTGAAATGCAAATATTAGATTTTATAGTCCTTTCAATATAAATTAAAACATTTGTAAAACAGAATTTAAACACGTCCAGCGACCGATTGCAATAATAAAGTTTAAAAAAAGTATATAATTATTATTATTACACGCCATATGTACGCACGGTCGTACGTAAGGTGGCCCGCTAATTATACCTACAGCGCGGGACGGGTTAAAATATGCAGACATTTCACGAATTAATTACCACTGCAAGCTGGTGGACATAAAGCTCTAATTTTCTATCGGCTCGTATTCACAAAAATGCGTCATATGTAAAACCTCACGCAATTCGTGCAATACAATTGGTATGTAGCACGCTAAACGTAACGAAGAAAGAATAAAACGGAAACGAAGTTAAAATGTGCGATTATTACTTAGTATAATTTTTTAATTATTTATTTGTACTTAAATTGCCCCTTAAAACTTATATTTGTGTGAACAAATGAGCAGTCTCTCATTTATTAATGAATTTAATTAATTAGACAGTCTAGGCCATCATACATAACGAATCAATACCGACAATTAGTTAAACAATCACAATAATAATTCATTAAATTAATTAATTGTTTAATCCTTTATGGTACATAGAAATTACAGTTTAAATTGCACATTATAAAATACATATACAAGGGTGAGCTTATCTCTAAAAGAGATCAAAGATAAATTAAAATAAAGTAATACACATATATATATATATATATATATATATATATATATATATACATAATATAAAACTTAGTAAAGCGAAAAAGCGTCTCGCAACTCAGTTCTTCTACCGTAAAAAGTTGTGAGATCTATGTAATACCAAGTTCTCAATTTTAAAAATCTTTTATGTTTTAAATAAATAGATTGACTTCTCATTTATTTTTGTAGATAGTCCATCTTTTTTTCCTTTCCGGTACCATCATAACCAAAATTGGAATCTGAAATAATTGACATTAAATTCGTTGTATTGATGACTATTAATATAATCATTGCATAATTAAGCTTTACGCAACGCAAAGATAAGAAAGTGGCTAATCCGCCGTGTCGTGTGATAAAAAAAGATTCTACAATATTACCCAAGAGAACCTGTTAATCTGGTTAACGCAGAACATTGAGCAATCTACTATCTTGCTAAACTTACACGTACGTTCGTTAACATGAAAGTTAGTAATATTGTTGTTGCGTTGTGCTATCATTGGAAGAGCTCATCAGTGTTATGTAGATAATAGTAAATAGTAGTGTGTAAAGGTTACAATTTTGTCTGTAGTGTAGCAAAGATTTTATTGTATACTGGCTGACCCGGCGGACTTCGTACCGCATTTCTTTTTCTTTTTCTTTTTTTTATATAGCCTATGTTACTCAGCGCTAATGTAGCATTCTAATGGTGAAAGAATTTTTAAATCGGTCCAGTAGCTTTTGAGTTTATTCGTTGCAAACATACATACATACAAAAATACAAAGGTTTCCTGTTTATAATATTAGTATAAACTAGTTGACCCGACAGACGTTATCTTGCCTAAGTGTACAAACACAGTGGGAGCGGCGCGGGAGGCGGGAGCGGATACGGGACGGGCAGAAAACACATATTCCTACTGGTGAACACAGTACTTCGCAGGGCGTCTCAGCGTGAACGCGTTGCATTATCATGTCTGATTTTTTAGAAAGAAATTCTTTCTTTAGGTGGGATAATTTTTTTTCCAAAAGTACGACTACTTTTGGAACTTAAGTAAAGATGACTTAAGTAAAGATAGATTACAAAAAGGCGAATTTTATACATTATATGCTTGTCGATTGGAATGATCACCAGAATCCCACAATGGCGGCCGTATCAAAACGGCACTTATTAAGTCTTCTGTCGAGAAAGACATGACAGACGCCACGAGCGGGAAACGCAAACTGGTTTGCGTTTCCCGCGCCGCCGACACTGCCCGCTTACCCCGCTGCGGATACCGCGCACCCGCGCCGTTGTTACTTTGTTCACACGCAGAAGAAGCTGTGTTTACGACACCCGCTCGCGGATTCCGCCGTCCGCACCGCTCCCACTATGTTTGTACACTAAGTTTTAATAAAAATATGCCACGAAAGCCATCTATTAAGAGTAATCCAAAGTGGCGATTCCCATACAAAAGTACCAATTTTTTGCCGTTTTATGAGTTTTTCATTTTTTTTTCTTTTAAACCATCCTGGTATTAAAGGGAACAACACAAATATAAAATTATTCAAGTCAGTCAAACACTTTTTGAGTTTTATGCTCAACCCTACATTTTATAGGTTGCAGCTAGTGCAGGATAAGTAAAGCTTTTAAGCATAATTTCAAGTAGCTTGTATGTACTATGAAGACCTATATAAATAACATACACACGCACAGAAGATCTTTATATATATATAAATCTTCTGTGCGTGTGTATGATATTGAACTCCTTCTAAACGACTGGACCGATTTGGATGAAATTTTTTGTGTGTGTTCAAGTGGATTCGAGAATGGTTTAGATTTACAATTGGACTCGGTAGGTGGGGCTGCTATAGGGGTCCATCATGGGATACGGGTGTTCTTAAACGGACGAATGATTAGTTTGTTTTATTGTCATGGAAACTGTCAAAGCGGTACGAAGTCCGCCGGTCAGCTAGTTTATGTATATAAAGATAGGCCCGTTGAGTGTTACAACAAATTTGATTTCGTTGAGTCGAAGAAAACTACTTATTGTTTTTTTTTCTTAACTAGGTCGTTTCCCGCAAATCATTTATATCGTTGTCCTTGTGATATATTGTATCCTTCTCGTTTGGCTTAGCCAGTGATTGATGTCGCTCTACTATAATGTAACATGTGCAATAAAATAAATAATTCAGAAGATTTGCTTTTATGAAATCTCGCGGTTTACATAACGTATTTACAATATATAATAAAAGTTCATTTATCTTTATCCTGACGTGACGTTCTAATTATTTTGCGAAGTTTAAAACAAAATAAATCTTGTAATTACGTTTCAAAATTAAACTGTATTATTGTATTATGAAGGTATTCTCGAGGTATTGTTCGAGGGCGAACCTTACAATATAATTATAATATTAAATACCGTGTGACGTTAAGCCGGTGCCACAGATTTTGAATAGAATTTATAGACGCTCGCTCTGTTTGCAAACGATTTCCGAGAGGCTTGTGACACTTGCCCTTTTCGATATTTTCGGTTAGGGTAATACGCAAGCAAATATTATTCCAACCATTTTTAGAAGCCTTCATTGCTGGGCCCTTATGTCATTTTATGCCTTTTTTTATTAGGACAGAGTTTTAACGTACAATGTTGTGTATTTCTTTTTTAAATAGGCAATTACTTAGATGTATTTTTAGTTCAACAAATTATCTCTCATTTACAAAAAGAACGAAAATATAATTTATGACTTACATGCAACTACGTAACAGTTGAATGTTATAATTAATGTAAAGTTTGCATGAAAATATTGTCAAGGTAAAGCTCCCACAAAAGTGCCCCTTGACGTGTTGAAACACGCGTCCGCTTTACGGGAGAGAGAAAATACTCATTCACTTTTATCAACGTGATTTTCAAGTGGGTAGATAGATTTATTTTCCCTTCGTAGGTAATAGGATTTCTAAATTTGTTTTCAAAGAGGTTTAATACAAAAATAGTCATCTTATAACTAACACTCAACTTATCCTACGACTTTGAACGAACCTAACAAGAGTCTCAAACGTTTGAGTACACAGTGAGCAAATATTAAAAGCCTCTTATTCGTCTATTATAGAAGGTATAGTACTATGCTATTTAGTGAGGTAAAGGATTTAACTTAGTTGATACTTAAAGATGGAAACCGATCTCGAATAGTAGTACCCTTTGGTAAGCAAAGGGTCCTTAGAGCCAATTAAACTTCGATATCCAGCGGAGTGTGCCTTGTTAGCTTGTTATGGGTAACCAGTATTAAAACCTTTTGATTACATCCCACGTCACTCCAAATAGAAGTCTTTAAATAATTAGAAAATGGCTTTGCGTTTGCGTCATTAATGTTCTGTTAAACTTTTTATAACTTTTGCTAGTAAAAATCTAAAATATAATATTAGTCTAACATTATTTGAATGCGAATGAGCAAGAAATCAAAATTGTATTTTTATTGCCATCAAAAGTAAGAATAAAATTGCTTTTAATAAATTATTAAACGTATAATTATGTCAGCTTTCATCACAAAAAAGAAAACCTACACTGATTCTGTTTTCAAACATTATATATAATAAATTTTCCATTTCATCTCTGAATTTTGTTTTGAAGCTCGTAGATAATTTGTCTGTATTTTCTTATACTACAAAGATTCCGTAGAAAATATAGAAATGCAAATTGCATGTCGCTACAATAAATCTCTGTCTGACTTCTTGTAAAAGCAATGACTTTCAAATTATTTACTTATTCAAATTATACTGGTTTCTAAGTAGCTCTTATTTTTTTATAGCTAATTTCTAATTTTCTTTTATTTTTATTCTTTTGCTATTGTACGTGCTAAGAGTAGCTACTGCTTTATAAGAACTTTTAAAGAAAAGTTAAAGTATTTATTTTGTTGCTTCTTTATTTTAAGTGACAAAAATAAACATATTAATTATAAACCGTCTGAACTTCTTCATTTAAAACTATATTACATTGCGACGCCATGTTTTCTTCATAATAAAAGTATCAACTTGTCTTGCTCCAGTCTTAATAGAGCTATTGACATACCGTTTAAGGGTTATTTTTAGTTCTCCATCCTCCATCCATTTGTTATTGGATTTTGTTCATTACGCCTTTACTAAAAGAGTTATTTTTGTCCACAGCCACGGTGAAGATTTGATCGTGACGCCGTTCGCACAGGTCCTGGCCAGCCTGCGCAGTGTACGCAACAACTTCCTCTGTCTCACCAACGTGCCAGTTGCCAAGTAAGTTTTTCTACTTTCTCGTTATGCCGGTTATTCGCATCGAGTCACGAGCATTCACATGTACACAAAGTAACTTTTAAAACAATTGAATAAGAGTCAAAAAAAGTCAAAAGTCCATACATATTTATGGTCGAGACTGTACCACACCTACACTTTGCAACAAAAACGTTGAGGGGTCCACAACACGATCCGTGATCAGTTTTGAATTAAGATCGTTATGCTATATATGTTTGTTAAAAAAATCACAAAAAATATTGATCACTAACAAAAGTTTGTAAGCGTCAACTGTGTCGATTCCGATGCAGTGTTTGATGAGGTTTATTATTATATTATTATTTTAGATAAATAAATAAGTAAATAAATAGAGAAATAATAAATTGATCCACAAAAAAATAGTAGGCTAGCACCTAAAATGGTAAGTTAGCATCTAAATAGTAGTTTAGGTGCTAACTTAGTATTTTTGTGGGTTACGTTAGGTTACTTTGGTGATCGATTAAATACAACCCAAATAAATAAACAAATAAATAATAATGTGTAGAGATTTTGAACTTAGTTTTTGCAGTGCAATCAACTACTTTGTTTTAATTTACAATTTTTTAATCTTGAAACGGTATCACCTTAAATATACGTCCCTAACCGATGTTCGATGCATCGGCGTCAACATTTTTGTTATATACTGTAAGTATAGACATTTCTATACTATATTGTATGAGAAGAAGTAAGACTTCCGTAGCTGAGTGATTATCTCGTCCTCCCGCTCTCCAGAGACAATTGTCTCTGCTCCGTGTGCTATAGTACGGTTCAAAATTATGTCCCTTAATGCAGTTTTTGTAAACTTTGTAACGCAACTTTTGTATCAGGTATCCTTAAGAAAATGTTTTAGAATATTTTTAACGGTATCATTACCATATACATCTTTGATTATAGCGCGCGATATTTCGGCACAGTTGCATACTGTGCCGAAATATCGGATAAGTACCCAAAAAAATTATAATAACATATATTATGTTCCATAACATAATATCTGTAATTCATAACGATAAATATATTGTCGTTACGTTAAATAGAGTCAAATTTACTTATTGGTTCACAAAATGTAGTAAAAGAGGTTGACGTTGAAGAATACAAATATGAAAATGAAAATAACTTGAATATCAGCTTTTAAACAATTGAAGTTAGTTATAATTAATTTTATAAATTGGTAATCTATATAATGTGCCTAATAAGTATTATCCCGTTCAGCAGATTGCCAACTAAAGTCAATTGACTACAAGTTTGTCTCAACAGTGTTTACAATATCATTAATCTTGAGAAGCTCAAATATAATTTGCTACAAGTGCCCTTGAGACGGTTAGTGACTTCATTAAGATATTTGTATTGTATTAATAGTGATTTATATGTTTACCAAATCAAATATTTCATACAGGGTAAAAAACCCAATTACACACATCAAACATGTCTAGGGGTCAAGTATGTACATTTTTAGCTATAAAATTTTTTTCTAATAATATTTACCTAATCTGGTTTTCCAGACTGGCTATGTTTTAGTAAATAATTTTGTCCCTATTATATTGAAAAAATTAAGAAAGAATGCAATTTTATTATGAATAGTTATTCCGTGTTTTGTCTCTTTCTCTAATTTGAAATGACGTTTATATGACACAAACAAAACATGGAACTGTTCGGAGCTTATTCTTTGTTTGTTTTTTAAGGCACTTAAGTTATAAATTCTGCAAGGAACTTTCGGACAGCACTTACGGAATGAAAATAGTTTCAACTGTTCTTGAAGGAAAACTGTTCTATGAATAAAGTCATTGTTTATTAAAGCCAATGTCGTAGGTTTTTTCATGACTTGTGTTTGTCATTAAGGAAGGAAAGTAAATTGCATATTGGAATGTACAATTTGTTGCTTTAAGATCTCTTTGACAAGTAATATACATACCTACCTACTTTTATTCATATACATTAAATGACTTATTCCCAGAGAGCTGACAGTGACGACAGAATACTACGTTACGATCCAAATAAACTAATTATTATAATTTTCTTTGGAAAAAATTCGAATGGCAATAGTTAATGTTCGCAACCAAGATTTGATTAAAATTTCTATTACCCCCCACATTTATAATATTATGTTCTTAGCCATATATATTAATACGTGAAGGGAGGAAAGCTTCGTGCCTGTTTAAAGCTTATTGCGCGCACGAAGAAGTGTGAGATTTGGTATGTGGAGATGAAGTCCCTAAAGTTAAAATGTATGTAAAATATGTGTTACATTGAATGGCAAATGGCGAATGCAAAGAAAGGTCTTTGCTACAGATTAGATAATAGTTGCTACCCTTTGCCCAGCAGTGAGTCCAGCAGAGGCTCTGTTCATAATAATAATGATATGTTACATTCTATAAACATTGTATATTTTGTAAACTACAGTAAAATTTTGACCGCTGGGCGGCCACTAGCTAGTATTAATACTACTTTATGCCTAAGTCTAACAGTAATAGTCATACAGTACTGTGTTTCTATTTGGTCTTAAGATAGCAGTAATTAAAACCAGTATTAGGCCAGCAGCGTAATGGATTTTGGCTCGATCTCCCATGTGCTATTGTTCATGTGGAAAGGTCTAAACCCAGCACTGGGACGTTTATAAGTTGATTATAATGATGACCTGATTCAAATCTGTTTTCATTATTATCATCATCTCAGTGAAAAGATGTCCGCTGCTGCACAAAGGGAGGTTCAAAAATCACCACAATTAACTGTTTCTTTTTGTTTTTTAAATCTTTCTTTATCGCTTGTTTAATAATTGTCCCTAAATTGGAATAGCTAAAATCGTCTTTCGACTGATTGCGTGTCTGTATCGCGTATTACATGTGCTTTGGCTACGTCACACGCGCGTGAGTAGGCGAGGTCATGAAACTTTGATGTAAGGAACTGACGATACGGCATTTAACTGTGCTCAAAGTATATATATAAAAAACTTTGAGTTTTCGTGTACATGCTTACTTATACAACCATTATCATCACCAACATCATCATTATCATCATCATCATCATCATCATCATGATTATCATCATCATCATCGTCATTTCGTCTAAAAAACGTCCACGACTAGACAAAGGCAATAAATTCCTTTTACAATACAAAGTATAAACATTTTGAAATTTTCTTCAAATAAGTAAGAATAATATGCGTCGTTTAAAAAAGTACCTATTTTTTTACGACACTGTTATTAAAAATTGGTAGATAATGTTTTACTCATATTTATGACCTGATCTGACGTGATTTTATTCAACCTCTACAATACAAGGCTCTCTAGCTGAAGATTGAAGCCATAAAAGTCACATAAAAAGAGCCCCTAAATTTTGAAATATGTACAGTCACTAATAAATTATACTCATCGAACCTATAAAGTTACGGCTTCCAATCTAAGTAACGGCCCATGCCTTAATATCGCTTTTGAACTAGAGTGTTTATTTATTTGAGTAAATCGTATATTAGTTTTTTTACGGGGAGTACTTAGACTTCATCTCTCCTGATGAAAAAAAGCTTATTCTAAAGCGAACTTCACCTGGATCCTCAATTAGTGTAGTACTGGCTCTTTGATGTCATAACAGTTGGCACATATAGTGATTTATAATAACATTGTTGTTATTTCGACAGATTTAGATACGATGGTGGTGGTTAGCCAAGGTAACTCGAAAAAAGTCGTGCTATCAATAAAACTAATAAAATAAGTAACCCCGCTAGGAATCAAACGCGGGATCTATGAGTTTGAGACCGGTGCGTTAGTCTAACAATGAGACCACGAAGTTATGTATTTATTTTTATTTTTATTTTTATTTACAATAGTAATTATATCTAAACTGTTATAGGATTAAAGAAAAATCAAAAGCAAAATATCGTCTAAAATTATACTGTTATTTTTTATTTTAATTATACTTGTTATACAGTTGTTGATTGAGAATGAAAGAAAACAAAAATATTTCATTTTAATGGTAATTAGCAACAATAATAATCTTTCATTAAAAGCAGTCTAAATCAATTACAGAAAACGCATAAATAATTATATCACAAAAAAAAACATAGATCCAAAACAAACAAACGGACAAACAGTTTGAGCACAGTCACGCTTAGCGGAATATCCATTGCTTACCACTGCAATGACGCGCTGTGACGTAGTATCGTTTGTCTCGTGGCATGACGACACAGCGCACGCGACTCGGAACCAGGGGGCTTATTACGAAACCGAATTATCGCACTCCGGTGACTGCCTTCCGCGTGCGTAGATTTGGTATGGCCGCTGTTTGTATAATAAGGTGTAATTTTTTTTGTAACAAATAAAAGGCTGTTTTTGTAGCTAAGCGCTCGACCCGACATACGAAGTTCTTGGGCCAATTCCTGGGCAAAATAAAAAAACATCGGATTAAACTATGCAAAAAAAATTTAAATCTTCTTTAACGCGACCCAGGAGATTGAAGTATGTTGTGAAGACTCCCCGGCAAGGACCATAGATAATCCAATGCTTGAACCGGCCTTTAGGGCCGATGACTGCCGCCAGCTATCCAGCATAGGCCGGTGACCACCCACCTGCATTTAGCATGCGTGGTGATTAGATACCTCCATCAACTGTGGTGATTATTACAGATGTCAGTGATGGAAACCTTTGCCTGGCAGTGGGACAGCATAATAGGCTATTTAATTACTTATTTTTTGTTCCACAACAAGGAAGAAGCACCTAACCTTCATCCCATCTAATGATAAGCGACAAATAAGCCAAAGGTGAAAGCGCACTGCTCCCGGAAAGGACCTCGAACCTCTAGTCTTATTGACTTATCTCTAACTGTCGGAACACAACTGTGCTACGACATTGTTGTAATAACAACAGACTTAGATAAGATTAGTGGCAGTCTAGTCTGGCGGACTTAAAACCCTATCACCATCCAAGTCGAACACGATAATAATATGTACTCCTCACTCAGAATTTACCCGGGACCTTGGTTTGATACTGGTTTTACCTCTAGACCTTTGCTGTTAGCACCATTTTAACAGCGTCATCACATCACACTTTAAGCGAGGTAAATGACCTGAAAAATTTCAAGAATCTAGTAAAAGTCGGATTAAGGGTGGCAATTAAACTAAATTAGAGGGTGCTTATAACTGCTCTTGCCACGGCTCGGGTACGCGCCGAGTGATTACAATCCCTCCTCATTTCACTAATTTGATTTGTGTACTGGCATCTACTACTATTAAGTTATACAAGAAGTGCCTGACAACCCTGCGCAAGCCAACTTACCCGCGCAGGGGACCATTCAGGTTAGAACTTGATAACGCCAGATTAGAACACTAAATGCGTAATTCATCAGACACCATTTTCTAGATAAATAGCTGAAGCTGTAAAGCGTGCTTATTTTTAGTTTTCATAGACTATAGACGGCTATAGCTAAGCTTCTGACCTTTAGCTTCCTCGGAAATTAGAATCTAAATATGCTTGCGAGTTATCAGCCCGGTCACTGCAGCTTGGAGTATGAAGTTTCTTGCTGCCGTAAGATCAGAGCCATAATCAACAATCAACGACCAAGAAAAATTCCAAATGTCTTTTTTAGTAGAAGAGTTGTAAAACGCTGACGATGACAGTCTTTGTCAATCTTCATGTCGTGCTCATGAAGAACGACAGAGACAGACATCTAAACTCGATGTTACGGTGTTGGTCTTACTCGTAGACCTCCAGACGTTGCACGACATTGACCTTGATTTCACTCGGCGTCTCATCCTCATCATCCGTCATAACCTTTTCTTTCCTGATGAAAATTTCTTTGTTAGCGGGGTTGTTAAACGCTGACGATAACAGTGGAGATGTGTATGTGTCTTTATCATTCTTCTTCTCGAGCTCATAAAGAACGAGAGGACAGACATCTAAGCTCGATGTTACGTTCTTGGTATTAGACCGCCAGACGTTGCACGGCGTCGGCCTCAGATGTCTCTCCGCGTCCCACCCACCGTTGCTCCGTCTGGAACTGCTCACCACTCAGCCCTAATGCTATTTTAATTGTGTAGTCATGTGCCGAGAATTTGGAACATTCAGATGGAATTCTTGGCGACAAAGATCAAATTCACATGTATCTGACTCTTGTTAGTAAATTTAGACTCCGCTTTTGTTGGTTTAATCATGATGTATCAACTAGCGTTGTTGTGAAATTATTTTTAAACAACTTGTAGGTGGTGAAGTTTTTAGTATACCTAACTGTAGCGTTGATTGTGTTCTAGACGTAATTTGTCGTTTACCGTGGATAATATATTTTACACATATGGAAACCTTAATTTAAAGAAAGGCAAGTTTTGCCAAGCTTACTCACTGGATGAGTATTCAAATAAGCTGTTTCATGGCTTAGATGGCATGTTAAGCCGCGCTGGTACCAATAATCATAGCAAGATGACAGTCATTAAATTCACCAACCTGGGGCTATTTTTATTCTGCTATTTTAAAACGTCCACAAACGTGTGTTGGTATCTTTATTTTGACAATTTTCCCATAGGCCTAATGTCAAAATCAGACTACCGACACATTATTTAAATACTTCTGAATTAGAAGAATTGAGTGGTGGGTTGTGACTTTTGACATGATATTACAATAAAAGACAATTATCTCAATCTAATCTCTGATAAATAAACCAGTATTTTAATCGAGAATAAGTAAAGTTCATTAAGTCTATCTTAAAACCCTCATTCACCAGCATCTTCATTACAAATATTTGGTAAATGTTCGGAAAAACAGGTTTAAAGCGTTCGACATCTATACCTAGTCAGTAGCTAATCTCTTTGCCTATAAATAGGAGAACTCGACGAAGCGTCAAATAAATAATTACCCTAGCTGGCAATGTAAAAGTTGCGTCTGCCGCCAATTTTATAGCTGAAATGGCCTGTTTATAAAATATTCAATTCGCAAAAGTAGAAAAGATTGCGCAAAAATGAAACAGTATTTCTTTTTCACTCCATCCAGACATGTCTTTGAAGGGAATAAAAGTGCTCTCAGCTCAGTCGCTGCGAGTGGAACGTCGAGCCTTTGAAATCTCAACCGAACGTTACTATAATTCCGTATCGCTAAGTCCCCTACATATGTATGTGCAGTACCTGATATAGGTGTACTTTCACCCAGTCGACCAAATATGTACTCTATCACCATACGGTTACAATTGACATTTGATGGCGAATCATAGAACGTTAAGGTTTGCTTTTCATTAAATACTGAAATCCTAAATAGCCTTAACGATGTTTGCTGTTCGGGGGAAGCTAAGCTAAACCGTAAGATCAGTTTCTTGTTGAACCTTGTCAGCATCATATTGATCAAGGTATCCTTAATGGAGAATAAGACCTATACTTTACAGAAAATTTGCCTTAACGTAACTTAAATACGTTAACAAATGGTTTAAGTATTACATGGTGTTTGGTGTTGACAATGTTTGTGAAATTTATACTTTATTACAGTTCCGACTTTTGTTGTGATTTCTTAATTTTCATCAAAATATTTAATACCACTTATGCTGCAATTATCAAATCGATGCAGACTACGTCACTAACAATTTTCTTCGTCCCATTATACAAACTATTTTATTTTCTTAAGACGCCGGCCGCCCACTTGAATTTCAGTAAACAGTGACGTGGGTGAATTGTTATCGTCTCGTAGCTAGACGTTATTCCTCGTTAAGTGAAGACGCATATGCATTGAATTATGGAACCTGAGAACAGTCTTACAATGAGCTTTTATACCAGTATTAATGCAATATTTATTTATTATTTATCTTAGGGAGGAGCTCGATGCCGTAGTGGTTAACGTTCCCGGTCTGCAAATGCTGAGGATAAGCAACTTTCGCAAAGGCCGGTCATTGGATGGGTGATCAAAAATGTATCATCTCGAGCTCCTCCGTGTATCGGAAGGCACGTAAAGCCGTTGGTCCTGGCTGCATTAGCAGTCGTTAATAACCACCAATCCGCACTGGGCCCGCGTGGTGGTTTATGACCCGTTCTCCCTATCCATCCATATGGAAGCTCGTGCCCCAGCAGTGGGGACATAAAATGAGCTGATGATGATATTTATTAATTCAATCTATAAAGCAGAATAAAAAAATAGTACAAAAGGTAAGCTAAATGCCGAATTAGGATCATTAAATATTGAAAATACGGTTGTTAGAATTCTGGATTTAAGACGTTGTGGGATGGTCAGCCATTTAAGCTGGAAACGATATGAAGATATATAGTCCTAGTTGCTTAAGCCAAAGATAAAGCGTATCGAGTTATTGACTTTAATGTTAATGTTATTGCAGTTGTGAAAAAGAGACGCGTGTAGCGGCTTATACTCGTATACAAACGTCTCGTTTTCACAACTGGGTGGCTTGTGTGAGTTTTGTTTACTATCCGTATTCTTTAGATTACGTTTACGAAAACGAAAATTAGTATGGCATTGAAGCAGCGCCTCCTTGCGGCATACGAGAGGACTTAACATTTTGCCATACAAATTCTCGTTTTCGTTAACGTGATCGAATGGCGACTCAAACTCGCACTTGGCACCCAGAAATACTGATTTGAGAGCTAGTTCATTCCGAAGCTTATGGCACAGTTAACACTACCTCAGTCTTCGGTGTTTCCATCTTATATATGTAAATATTGTATTGTGGGGTTACCAGATGGAAAATTGAAAAGTCCTGAGAAAAAGGATGATTTCCATAGGAAAGTCCTGAGGTTTTGACATGAACGTAATTCACAATTCTGTGGGTAAAAAACTCTGTGTTTTTGTGTAGGTACCTATATCCTGTGGGTTCAGTCATAAAAAAAATTCTCTGAATAATATACTGTGTTTTATTGAAAAATCGAATAATCCTGAGATTTCCAAAATCCGGCCGCAATCCTGTCAGGAGCCTAAAAATCAGAAGTCCAGAATTCGATTACCAGTAGGGAGTACATATTTGTGTACTCGGTTTGGTTGGTGGTAGGGCTTGCTTGTACGCCTGGCTAGCTACCACCATCTTATCTAAATATGATGCCATAACATCAATGTTGTGTTCCGGCAGCTTGAGATAAGATAGCTAGTGCCGCGGTAGTTAAGGGTTCTGGGTGAAGTGCGCTTCCACCTTCAGCCTTATTATCTCTTAACATCAAGAGAGATGAAGGACAAGTGCTCGCTTAACCGTAAGATATAAAAAAAATGTAACAAAACGCGTGTAGCGGCGTATATTGAAGCGTCGTCGGTCGTGTTTTCACAACTGCAGTAATACTGCAATCATACTGGGGGCCGACCGCCTAACTCTCTCGCTTTCGATCGCTTTGAAGGCGAGGCGAGGAGGAGGCGTCATCTTGTCATTTCGAAAGGAATATGAAAGCAATTTCGAAAGCTATAGGCTATAGCTTTCGATATTATATTTCGATATTATATTAGAAGGCGAGGCGAGGTCCTCGTCTTCAAAGCCATCGAAAGCGAGAGAGTTAGGCGGTTGGGGGGCTGTTTGAGACTTAAAAAGCCACTAGGATCCAAGAGAAACTAGTATAACGTCGTTATTTAAAAATTGTACTTAAGGAGTAGGTATGAGAGACGGTGGAAAATTTGGTTGTTTTCCCACAAACCAGATATCGTCGATAAGTAGATAATGGGCTACGTGTCTAGTAAAATACTATCTTATCATAGTTGAGCCTGCAAGGATTGATCGATTGAGAAAGAATGGATTGATTAAGAAAGTATCTTTTGTGACCCAATTCTTTCTCTCTATAATCATCTCTAACACAACAGAGCGAAAAGATTAAAGAATAAATTAAAGTCCTTTTTCTATATGATATAATTTATTTTTGTAGAAAGTGGTCTCTTGAAAACCACATATACTATGTGGTTTTAAAGAGATCGTTAAATATTCGTAAAACATCAATTATTTATAAAACCTATTATAAGAAATTAAACTTGCTCAGCGATGTGTTTGAAGGTGAAGAGCTTGAAGGCTTCTGGTTTCTGATAGGCTGATGTTACATAGTAATGTTACGTCAACTATTTTCTTATCCGTATGTAAATAATGAAAACTTGTAGTTAGTTCTATTTAATATATTCCGCCAACGGGCCTTTTTTTTCAAATTTTATTTAATTTTAGATATTAATTAAATTCGTGGCGAATAGACATAAGTACTTGATAGGTTTAGTGCTTGATAAAAGAAATAAATTGTTTTTGATATGGTTTTAATGAAAACTAGAACAGATAGTACTAGTTAGTAAAGTCGTAGTTGGGGTGTTGACGATGGTTGCGTTCTAACTATGTCAAATTCAATAAAGTGTGATATTAATGCACTTTCATTATTGAGTGGCAAGTTATTATTAGATTGTTCAAGATAACACTTAATATAATCTTGGTCATTAGGAATAGATGTCATATGTGATAATTGTTATCTACCTCTTAGCTCCTGTACTGATAACGTTAAGTAAATAATATAATACGTAATTATAGTTCAAGACTTATTATATTTAACCACTACTGACGTTGAATTCACAAAAACAGCCCTTATTTCTGGTGTTATAAATATATAGATGATGTTTTGAATGAAATCTATTCTAAGCTGTAATAGGCACGTTATAAAAGCTTAAAATAGATTGTATAAGAGTTATATATTTAAGTCGGAAATTGAAATGCACGCTAACCCTTTTAGAACGTAGGCGAAAGTAAACCTATGGAGGCGTAAGTGATAAATGCCTTTGCACGTGCGCTTTTGCATTTTGATTCAGGCAAACATTTGCTGGGTGCGTCTAAAACCGGGTTTATTGATAGTGGAGGAGTAAAAAAAAAATACTTTTGTGAAAATAAAATTCTATCTGCCGCCAAGCGGCTTTTAATTCAATTTCAATTGAAACATCATCATCGGCAACATCTATGTTAGCAAATTAGCAATATATCAAATAAAAATGAAACATAGTAAGATAAAATAATAAAATAAATAACTTACATTTCAGATTAAATCAAATTAGCTTAGTATAGCGTCATAAAAACAAAACAAGCTAATATATACTGTTCTTACGCCTATATGCCGTGTAACTTCACTGGATCTAGTAGGTACCCTTCAAACTGGAACAAAGCATTGCTAAGCAGTACTGGATGGCAGAAATAGGTGTTAAAGGTGTTTAGTCATCCAGTTGAATTCTGGGCTGAAACGCCAAACGATACAACTTTAAAAACTAGTATTTTTCGATTAGTACCTACCTGGGTCTAACTAAGCAAAAATGTACGTCGTTTATACGAAAAGAGGATTTTCAACGCACGCAAATGGATTTGTGACCTAGTTTTTAAGGCTAAAGGAGAGAGCTACGAAATGCCTAATCAAATCCCCGTTTCAAACGAACTCAATTGCCGAAGTAGCGTTTAAAAAAATCATGGACCAAAAACTCCTATGTGCAGCGAGCGACGATCTTATTAAACTTCTAACAAGCTCTAAAATTGTAGGTGTTTTTAGGTTACTAGTTTCTAAAGTAAAATCATTATTTATTTATTTAAATAAACTTTATTGATAGTACTTTTGTATCGATAAGAAAACTAGTACTACTTTACCTAGTAAACTTTCAGCACGTTTTTAACTTTTAAAGTCTTTAGTGTGATCGGGTCATGTCCCACCACGTGGGCCCAATGCAGAATAAGCTTTAACCATTTCACGACAACAACTAGGAAAACACCTAAACGTGGAAAAAACAGAGGAACTCGGGATATTGTAATTAGGTCATCCATCCCCAGCATCGCGAAAATTGCTGAACTTGCAAGATAGCTCCAAACGTGCAAGCCGATGCGCCATCAAATTCCTCCTTCATCACATCACCATATAAATATCGCGTTATGCTATGAATGTTATGTGATTTATTTACAAAACCAAAAATACCTTGCTTTTTTTCTAAAACAAAAATAAACGAAACTACCTATTTATCACCATCATCATCAGCTCATTTTATGTCCCCACTGCTGGGGCACGAGCCTTCCCTACGGATGGATAGGGAAAACGGGCCCAGTGCCGATTGGTAGTTGTTAACGACTGCTAATGCGGTAGCCGGTACCAACGGCTTTACGTGCCTTCCGAAGCACGGAGGAGCTAGAGATGATACAGTTTTGGTCACCCATCCAATGACCGGCCTTTGCGAAAGTTACTTAACCTCAGCACTCGCAGACCGGGCGCGTTAACCACTGCGCCGTCGAGCTCCTACCTATTTATGTTTTGTTGTAAATAGAATTTAAATAAATTAAAAGAATCTAACCAATCAACTCATATTTCTTAATAAGCGGATAAGTCTCGGGAAAGTTCTCGTAGTTTAGTCTAAAACTGACGCAATCCAGAAACACGAGATCAATCTTCCAATACCTACGTTTTCTTCCACATTTTTCTGCAAACGGCCAATAAAACTTTTTATGAAAACAATAACAACATGCTTGTTTGAAACCTATAATTCTTGTGGTCTTACCAACAGTAGATTGCAATGTTCATTTTTAAACTTTTGCGTTTTATAATACTCGACTATTGCTCGACCGAAATGTCGGGTATTTCGAATGGTTTGACGGCTAAAGAGTTTGCTTCCCACCCCGTTTGAACAGTGTATCTATAATAGATTCCTGAACAATGATAAAGTCAATCACACTAATTTTATAAATGCGAAAGTTTGTGTGTATATGTGTATATTTGTTGCTTCTTCACGCTGCAACGGATGGATGGATTTGGATGAAATTCGGCATACAGATAGTTTATAACCTGGATTAACACATAGGATTATCCCGATATTCCCACGGGTACTGGAACCACGCGGGTGAAGCTGCGGGCGGTCGCTAGTTCAATATAATCCTTCACAGGCAAGTGGCTGTAAGTAGTAGTGCCTGTAGTTTTTAAAGTTAAAAACTTTATAAAGGTCAAAGACTACATACAATAGTGCAAATAGTAAAGTCAGGTAAAGATCCTAAATATACCACTATGCCCACGGCTGGGCAAAGGGCTCTCTCGTTGAAATCGCTACAATTGATGGGTTTTGGCTTAATCACCACGCTTGCCAAATGCGGGTTGGTAATCACAAGGCCGGACTATGCATCGAAAAATCCGAAACATATTGCTCGACCTGGGAATTGAACCCAGGACCTTCGGGTATCGGGTATATCGCTTTACCACTGGGCCACCGAGGCATTAGAATAAGAATCAAATTTTTTGTTCAAATTAAACTTCTTAAGCTACCACCACCGCCGGTTCGGATTTTAGGAGAGCCTGCAACCGAGAAGAGTTGGCAAAATAGTCTTTAGATACCTTTGAAAGGCTTTTTTTTTACATCCTTCCAACCAAATTGCAATGCAATTGTATATTAAAGCTCTCCAAAACATTGATAAAAACTAAAGATGAAATGAAACTGGGACGGGGCTCCCTAAACGTCACTATAAATAGAAAAATGTGAAAAAAACATTTTATTTAGGAAATTTAACAATTATTCTTTTGAATCAACCTTTAATACAAAGTAGAAAAAAGACATAATGAACAAGTTATAACCAGTTAAGTTTATCCAAATTATATAATACCAACAAACAATCTGCTAACATAATAATTAAAAAAAACGACTGATAAGATTCATATGCTGTTTATTATTTCAACCTCGGCCTTGCCCGAGATTGCGTTGATTATTTGCCACAAGACCGACAGCTTATTTCTGCAACGGTCTTTATTCGCGCGTGCCTAGACCCACATGAGTAAATATATTCACTATATCTACTCATGTGCCTAGAACTATACATCTTCTTTCACGGATACCACTTGCATTGCTCTGTATGAAGTTGTTCTGTACTGGCTTTAATAGCTAAAGCATATGCTTTCTCAAGTTTATGGGAACTCATTAAAATGACCCTTTAGAATAATCGCGTCCATTGTACATAATTATTTTATCTGCCGCTCTGTCACCGCGAACCGCAACTGGTTTGAAAATTCAGGATAAAATAGTAAGAACTCGGCGCTTGCCGTTGATCTCGAGACATCCTCGTGCCAGAGAAGGGATGGTTCTAGGTTTTTTACTGGGTAGGCCACCCCTACCCATCGTTGAACTTTAGGTAGCTGGACGAAAGAAGAGGAGATAAGTCCCACATACTGCATTTTACCTAGTAAAATAGGTTAAAATAATCATGAAAAATAAAGTGTTTTATTTCAATTAGAAAAAAGACAAAGTATGTGTATTTTATTTCAATGTGTCTGCGTTCACCCGTTCTTTGGATGACTGCAACATAATTGTGCTACTCTGTGATTCAGATAGCACGTTGATTAGGCTTTTGGCCCCAACTATTGTTGTCATCAGTAGGTGTGTAATCTTTTTAATAAACGAGGGGAAATCCATTTTACTAGCATCAGGCCGGGAAATCCCCATCGGTTATGTGGTGACTTTTCCCCAACCTCTCCCGCTCTGTTCAGCCACTTTTGAGTTGAGCAGAACGGGGGGAAAGGTTGGCATTCTCTCTAAAAACCTTTTCTACCATTCCATCTCTCATCGCTAAGTTGATTCGGGACCGCGGACAGCAGACTTCGATTTGAGTGGGTCATAAGCTTGACCTAACCATGTGCTTCCCCTAATGTCAAATCACTAAAACTATACTTTTTTTTTTAAGTGTAGTTCATTCCATATGAGAGGAACCGGCTAAGGTCATAGACCATGCTGCCATGTCATTAGTTTCTTAATTACATTATTATTAAAATCCAGTTTTTCTTCCTGTAGGTATGATGATGATGAATGATAGTAGAAATGAGAAATGATGTACCTCCCAACCCCTCGAGTATCTCAGTAAATATGTGGGGCTTTTCTAAGTCCTCGGACGGACTTCTCGAGAGAATTTGAAAAGTGACGTTGCACTGTTTTGTTTCATTTGCCAACACTCATGCACACTCACAAACACTTACCGGTTAATAATCCACCATTATTTCACATTAATATTCGACTGAACACAAATTTTAAAAAATAAAACAAAACCGCATACATGACTTTTCACTTTCCCGCCAAGAATTCCTAAAATGCTACTTACAGTAGCGTAACTGTCAAAAGATAAGATAACCTTTTACCTCTTAGAAGTCAGCTTGACGAGATCAATACACTATCAGCTAGTTTTATAAAATATGGTATTTCTTCTTCTTTTTATTGTAATGTGGCTTGATGTGCTGACGGAAGATATCAATCTTATATTGTTTTATTTTATACGACTCCAATCGCGCCTATTTTACATACTATCTTGATGTAAATAATATGTAAAGTTAGATCTGTATAAGTGGTTTCCTTCGAATTATCTATCAGATTTTTCTTCTAGGAAAATTTTTATAAGTACCGTTGAAGAGCTATATAACGTACGGTTTCTGTTGTTTGTTTTTAATACCGCGTCGGCACGATATTTTTACCGCGGCGACCACGTGTGAATCCAGCTTTACAGATCAACACCGCACACGGCCGAACTAAAAATAGAATGTCAGTTGGTTTTATGGCTGTTTCTAACTTTGATCGAACCATGTGTTATGCCCATCTGTGTTTTATTACTTATCGGGTGCAACTCTTATCAGATGTCACTTTACAATATATATTTTATATTACAAACGTCTTACAGCCGTGATTACAGACCGTGGTAATAAAAAAACTGATTGAAAAGTGATCGATCTTCTTTCTGGCGACTGACGCTTGACGGGTCTAGTTCGTTCGTTGTTCGTTTTAGGTTGTATAAAAATGAATTTTATCATTTTTATCGGAGTGACGAACTTGTGTTCGTTGGCGTAAGGGACAAAGGAGATGTTATATTGCTGGGTTCTGAACATTCAATGGATTTTCTAAACGGAACTGTTGTTTTTGGAATTTATGGATGACAACACTAAAAAATCCCACCTTTCAAAAGTTTTATCGGAGTGTGAAGTATTATTATGTTAGCAGTATTGTTTTTTTGCCGAATATAAATGTAAAATGACGGCGGATTACGTTTCCCCATTATAAGCCGTTCGTTAACATTGCCAATTAGGATTACCCATTATAAGAGTTTGAGAACGTGTAGTTGGTAAGAGAAACCAAACAGTGCAACGTCACTTTAAATTCTCTCAAGAAGTTCGCGTTAAGACATTGTAGCCCAAGAGTTAGGGATTATTAACTATGATATAATTAATCCTCTATCAATCAATAATTAATAAATCCCAGTAGTGAACGATAATAATATATTCGACAAAGGCCAGCCGCGTGTGTGTCTAGTATCAATAGATTGACAGGTGATTTAATTTTGTATGTTTGTATATTGTCGTGACATGGACGTATTCTAGTTATTTAGGTAGAAGTAGAATACGAACATGTCACGAAAAATACAAACATAAAAAGTAAAACTATTGACACTAGCTCGTGGATGTACTTTATCTTGGTTTGGCCTAGAGCTTCGTTGACTGACCTGCTTTACCTAAAGTGAATAATCACATTAGACAATAATGTCTACATCCATTTCATATTGATTTGCGATGAAAAATAAACTATAATTTACAAATTGATAGTTTTGTCTTGATTTTTTTACAACCTTTTGAGTGTCGATCGACCACTAGGTGGCCGATAACAATTCATTAAAATTCTATTGTGTCTGGTCGCACACTCGAGCTCTTATACGAAAAACGAAGGATAATTATGACTTATAAGTGCAAGAGCACGAAGGTGCCACCTATAAGATCGGGTTGTTCTATTATGCGGCACCTGTTCACGAGCAAGCCATATTAATCAGTTGTAATAATACAGTAATCGTTGCACTCAACTGTATTTTAAGGGAACCTCACGCAACGCAGCCGACGCACACGCAACCGCCGCAGAGACAATGCAAGGCATGACACACGCTTTTACAATGAATGCAAAAAACATATGATTAATTCACTGATTCGCGCAATATGATAGTCATTGATATGATATTTATTCAAAAAATCATTAATAATTATCTATACTGATATTTTAAAGAGGAAACCTTTGTATTTTTGTATGTATGTATGTATGTTTGCAACAAAAACTACTGGACCGATTTAAAAAATTCTTTCACCATTAGAATGCTACATTAGCGCTGAGTAACATAGGTATATACTATAAAAAATATAGGTATTAAATAAAATACTAAAAACGACAATTTAATTTTCCAATACAAAATTATTTGTTTGTTTTGTTGTCATGGAAACCATTGATATAAATTTAACTCAATGATGGAAACTGTCAAAGCGGTACGAAGTCCGCCGGGTCAGCTAGTATTAAATATTTTTGTTATCAATCTGTTTTAGCAGCTTCTTAAATAACTTTTATTAAGAACGTTTCAAATGTTTCAAATGTTTTTCTTTTACTTTTTTAATGGTAAATCTTGTATAAGCACTTGGTATTTTATTATAGTAGTAGTTAAACCTATCAAAAGAGCATTATATCTCTAATACCTTTGACACACACACAAAGAATATGGCAAACCATTTAGAATCAGTCCTCGTAATCTCGACGACATGTAAATATTTGTGTTTACCTCACAATACACTGTTTTCAAAGGCACAACAAGAGACCTTTGAGATCGCACCGGTGTCTCTCGACTCGTGCCCACTTTCTCCATCAAAGCCTTTTGAGCACGCGAAAAGAAATTTAATCTCATTAAAGATAAGAGCTTTTCTCAAAGTAACACTGTCTAGGAGACCTCTTGTTGCCTACATAGCGTTAGATGTTTACGATTCATCTTTTTAAGATTTTATGCGCACTTCATGTTTGTTGGCATTGTTGTCGAGCCCTGCTACCATTCGATGTAATCTTATTTAATGCGATAAGCTGTATTACAATAGATATGGATTAGATTTAAATCTGTTCGTACATAACTCTGTGGTTACCACAGAGCTTCTTTGTCTATCATGATTACGGATCATGTTTATATTTAGAATTGGTTGAATAGATGTCAATTTATCAAATAGCTCTTACCTTATCTTGAAACCATGAACTCATTCGATAGTGTCAGATATAATAAAGTTAGCCGTAATTTAAGTGTATTTTGTTTTCAGATGTCCCGTTGTTTTGCTTTTTTTTTAAACCTAAAAAAAAAGTTTACCTAAATAGGTAAACTGAATCATTTCAATAAGGAAACCTAGAAGTTATTTTAGATTGAGTTTTATAAAAAGCTAGTTCTTATAAAATGTTTACATTTGAATAATAAAATTCTGTCAACTTGCTGTTACAAATATCTTATTTGGTAAATGATGTATCGCAAACTATTTACATTAAACAAGATTATAAATGTTACATAAAAAACTTTGATTACTATTCGTATGTTGGTAATGAGAATTATTTAAATATTTTTAGCAAATTTTTAACAGTAACAATGAAAGTCGTAACTTCGAAATGTCTAGCACAAAAAACTTATAAGAAAGGGGGCAGTTACATCCATTATTATGGCGGATGCATCAGCTCATTTCATGTCCTCACTGCTGAAATTTGATTAAACACCTTTCTTTCTTTTCAGGTCTCGGAGATCATCTGGAGCAGCTTCAGCTGTCACGCCACAACCAAAGAACTTGAATCCCGGAGGTAAGTTTATATTACAGTACCTTATTATTTTTTTACTGAGCCGGCAAACGCCCCGTCTGATAGAAAGCGATCAGTGCAGCCCAAAGACGCATGTAAAATACGCACGAATTGATCACCCTATCCGCTCAGCCACAAGTTGGGGCAACAGGCGGCGCCGGCGACGCAACCCGCGAATTCTCTCTTCATTGCGCGGTCGAATCGCTCACCTCACTATGGTTAATTTACATAACACGCCATGTATTAGGAATTTGCTAGTCGCGCCGCCCCGATCCCCCAACTCGTGGCTGAGTGGTAAAGCTTTTATATCACTGTCCTGAAATTTCACTGAACATAGCTAGTACCCTTCAATCTGGAACACAGCAATGCAAAACCTTGCTGCTTGACGGCAGAAATAAGTACTTTTTAGGTTAGTCGCCATCCAGTCCACCTATGGGCAAAATTCTACAGCACTACTGGGCTTGCCTTGTATTATAAATTTTACAAAATATTTGGTTGTCACTGTTCGTTCATAGCTAACACCCCATTTTAAACAAGACGAATTATTAAAAACATTGCCAAACTTATAGCAGCAGTCAGTCATGTCAGCCATCTTCACTATCAAAGAAGATGGGTTGCACAAAAAATCCCGATAGTTCGAAGTGCTTTCGTAAGAAGGAAACCTCAGCAGGCCCCACAAAGATAAGATATGAAACATTAGTCATTACGCAGAAAGTTGACCAAATAACTGTTGTCAAAGAACTGCGAACTTAATTTTTTCAGCTAGAAATCGATAAGTCAGCATGACACAATTCAAGGCCAAATGCAGTTCTACCAAAATAGTAATCAGAGTATTAATCAGTGCCAGCCATAACAATCCTTACTCATTGTTACGTATTTTGTTTACGTTTTTATCTTTTTGATTAATTAGTTTCCTGTTACGATATCTCATAATTTGGGCCTCATAGTACTGAGAATCATATGTCTGGTGGCGTTGTATGAATTAATATCTTTGAAATCATACAGGAAAGTGTTATTTAGATGTCTATCATAAAAAAAATAGTAAACAAAAATAAGATTGCTGCAAATAATGGTAATTTACTTGTTTGTAAACAATCGTACTAATCATTTCGAAAATCTTTTGCCAAAAGTATAATTTTACTTCCACATTCAGCGATTGGGAACTAAACTTACGTCTCTACTGAGTCTTAAAAATAATAACAATAACAAAATATAACAATTATTATAAGTCTTTAAGATCAAATATAACAACTATTTTATTTTGTTGAGTTACAATTAGCTTTTTGACAAAAATATTTTTTATTACTTTACGCCTTAGTACAGATCTCGCCAATTTTCTAGTCCCCTCTGAAGTTGACGCGATTCGCGTCGCAGTAGTAAAAAATAGGCGTCAGTAGGACGAAGGCGGGGACGAGCGGCAGGGCCTGACTGTGTACAGCTGCGCGAAGCAACTTCATAGAGGACTAGAAGTTTGGCGCGATCTATACTTTCATCTCACTTGAGGTTTTTTTTTTTTTCATTTTGTTGATGGCTTCGTGCGATTAGCACATTTAGCCAGTGTCAAAGTAATTTTTCTAACAAGTAATACATAAATAAACAATATTTCTTTTCTGTATGATGATGATGAATGATAATAGAAATGAGAAGTGAGAAATGATATACCACCCAACCCCTCGAGTTTCTCAGTAAAGATGTGGGGCTTTACTGAGTTCTCGGGCGGACTTCTTGAGAGAATTTGAAAAGTGACGTTGCACTGTTTTGTTTCATTTGCCAACACTCATGCACACTCACGAACACTTAACGGTTAATAATCCACCATTATTTCACATTAATATTCGACATAACACAAATTTTAGAAAATAAAACAAAACCGCAGACATGACTCTTCACTTTCCCGCCAAGAAGTCCTCACTTGAGGTTAAATGATGATAAGACCGAAGGTGAAAGCGCAAATTACTAGACTAACTGGCTATCTCATCTCTAATTGACAGAACGCAACAATGCTATTACTAACTGATGTTATGACGACTGTAGATACAATGGTGGTAGCTAACCAGACGGATAAAAACAAGCCCACCACTAAACCGAGTACAAACATGTACACCCCGCTGGAAATAGATCCAGGGGACCTTTGTGTCCGAGACTGTTGTGGATAGATCTCAGAAACTAGATCACAGAGTCGGTTATCTTAAATAACTAAAGAAAATTGTTAGACATTGTAAAAAGTAAAAGTAAATAGCCTATAACTGTCCCACTGCTGGGCAAAGGCCTCCATCGTTGAAATCAAGCCATTACCCATCAATTGTAGTGAACAATTGATGGGTAATAGCTTAATCACCACGCTTTTAAAATGCGGTTTTGTGATCAGATCACAAACCCGGGCGGGCTATGCATCGAAAAATCCGATCCGAACACATTGCCGAACTGGGAATTGAACCCAGGACCTTTGGGTGTCAGACCGAGCGCTTTGCATCTCGGCCACCGAGGTGTTAAACATTGATACATTTAAAAAGTATGTACCTTAATTAATACCATTGTTCGACAAAATTTTGCGTCGCCAAAAAATAACATAGGTTAATTAATACTAGTGGTCGCCCAGTGGTCGAAATTCGACCGTAATTTTATTAAGGCTGCGTGGATTGTATCCTCAGCAATGAAAAAATAAAAAAGATAGAATAAGAGTTTGGATTGGCATTGACAGATTTCGGCCGCGCCTCTTCCATTTTTAAAAAGAGTATAAATGCGTGTGTGTCAAATACATGGTAGTGTGTGTTATGTTTGTTTTATTGATTTAATGTATTTTTTATGCATATTTTTTTTTTAAATTAACATTCTGCGATCCTTCTCTATATAAACTATAAGTGTGCGAAATTTCATACTCCTTCGTCCGCACAATTTTCGTAAAAAGGGGTACAAAGTTTTTGCTGCACGTATTAATATATAGATTTTACGGAATGACAGCTAGGAAGCAAGGGGTCTGTATTCATTTGTTGGTAAAGACTAAAACCTGTTGCTGACCCTTACTTTATTGATTAATGGAAATTGTCGATTACTGGTTCCTGTACACTGGTGCTATTACCCTACCTTTTATTGCGAGTAGTGTAATACAGGTGATATTCCACAAATAGTATGGTTCGTCATTTCTTGTCCGTGTCGAATCCTAAATCTCCCCTCAAGCATCCTTTTAGCCTACTTAAAATGGCACCATTGAAAATCCAATAATGACGGGTGAGGGAAGTTCGCAATTCCCCTTATAAAGCATGACCTTAGGAATTTAAGAAAATGTTGAACTCAATATCGGTTAAATTGGATTGGCCATTCTATTACCCCGAAAGGAAGACTTTGTGAGTAGAAGGCTGATTGAAATATCGTATTATGCGTTATTATTTTTTAACTTAGTCAAAAACTATACTTACCGCTTTCTTTTACTAGGGAATTGACTGAATTTATCATGTTATACAGTAAAACTATTTTACGAGCATCAAAGTACTTTGCGTTTGAATTGCATTGCCCCGGTTTTGCGACGGAAACGAATACGTAGTGAAAAGCAAGTTGATCAACTCTTGAAATTTTAGCTGGGTAAAGATTTGTGTATGAGCACTTTTAAGCTTTTAATATTTTTATTAAAACAGTCAGCTATAGGCACTCTTTATTTTATCAAAATTCAAATCAAATCCAACTAAATTATGATTCATTTATGAAAGCTCTATCAATAAAGGATTTCAAAATCTTTTTTCGCTAATGTATTGTGAAACAGACAATTATTAGTATTAAAATCATTTATATGGAACCTTTTCACATTTACAAACATTAGAGGAGATCCAATTTGATAAGGCCCTATTCCAATCCCAATTGGATGGTTTGGTTGGCATCTAAAATTTGTATAAGCACACTTGAAACACCGGTCACGAGTTTTGTTACCCGCCTCTAATAAATACAAAATAGGGAAAGGCCGAATGGACTGACTGAATTTCAATGGAAAATTGATCGTGTTACAAAAGAATTGTGTGTGTGTAATTCCAACACAAAATGCCATTTTTTTCAACTTTTCCTACATTAAGTTTTGTTGTGTAATATACTATTGCGTTTGATTGCGGTTATTCTAGGAAATTTATGAGTTTGTAAAAAGAGTAAAAAGATGAGTTTTTGTATTGTGGCATAGGCTATCACCTGACTGTTTTGACGCGTTATAATGTAAACAATTCCTTTCCTGTACCTGTTTGTCAATAGACGCTATCGCGACATTATTGACTTTCTGGATTTGGTAGTGGACATAATAAAACAGATTACCTGCCTGTATAAGTGCGTCATTGATCAACCAGAAAATGTCAAAAACACGTCGAGCCTAGAGAATAACAAACTAGGTATACAAATAGTTACATGCAAGTACGCTAAGTAGCGTAATTGATAAAGAACGATAGTAACTGGCTAACCGTTTATCTGATTTGGTTATTGAGATCTTTTGATTAATAATTCAGTGATCCAGGCATATCAAGAGATCCTTCACAAAAGTGAGCTAGATGGTCATTTGATTGGTGATGCGTTCATTGTATCTTATTTAAGTTTCATTGGAAAATCTGGCGTGTCGTGAAGACTCAATTTACACATACAATTGCGATTTCTGTGTAAAGCGTGTAAGCCTAATGGTCTTAACAGTACCACGCCGACTATAGTTCAGTGTTCGTGTATATTGACAGTGACATTGTGATTTTTTTTGTGAGAAAATTCGATTCGATGTGACTGTTTTTTTCTATCTGCCTTATATTAAAAGTGAGTTCTATTTTCGTTTCACCTAACTTATATTTGGATGGTAAGACGTCAGCCTCAACGTCAGCAGGCTGTATAATGTCAGTTATAGATAAAATAGAAGTAGTAGTTCATTAGTATTCTAGGATACCTAGTGAGCCTTTGGCCCTGTCGTCACTTAACATCAGGTGAGATGTAGGCCAAGTCCTCCCCCATTTTGGAATGAAAATAAAATTATATTATTTAGGTATGAAGGTATTGTTACTTAAATTTACATAGCTATTTTGAGAATCTTGGGAATCAATATGGTTAATTTCCTCACTCATTGCAAACTGAATCCTAAAATCAAGACAAAATACAAATCCTAAAGATCAACGTTGTACTGATATACTCACTGCAACAAATGTTGACTGGAGTCCCTTTTAGGACACTGTTTGTTTATTCTTTACAATCCTGTGTTTTAACATACCTGCCTGTGTAGATATTTATGAAACCGAATATTGACAGATTGCGGTGTGATTTTTAAACCGGTGACAACAATTCTCACACTATGATATCAATTACAAATGCTCACCCCACTCGTATTTGAAGTCCCGGTAACTGTTTAACACCAAAACATGTCGAACAGTAAATACCTAAGTAAACAAATTGAAAAAAATGCAAATATTATTGTTTCATAGTGTATTTTTGTCATTATTTTATTTTAAGATCACCGGTACAGTTCAAACTTGTAAAAAAAACCAAGTCTCGCAACTCAGTTCTTCTAACGTAAAAAGTTGTGAGATCCATGTAATACCAAGTCGGTTAATTTATTCAGTCCCTACTTAAGGGATAAGTTATTACGTAATTATATCTAATTAGGTTAGGTTATTACCTAACAACATCTATATCAATATTAAAAATCTTTTATGTTTTAAACAAATAGATTGACTTGGCCATCGCATGAAAACACAATGTCTCACAAGTAATACATAAATTATATTAAATTAGATTGTTTAGTGCGATTGCCAAGTCAATCTATTTATTTAAAACATAAAAGATTTTTAATATTGATATGGTCACTATAAGATGTTGTTAGGTTAGCTAATTACGTAATAACTTAAGACAGAAGGTCCCATAAGTAAAAGGGGCCGAATAAATTAACCGACTTAGTATGACATGGATCTCACAACTTTTTACAGTAGAAGAACTGAGTTGCGAGACTTGGTTTTTTTTACAAGTTTGTTTTTGATGGCATCTCATTTCTTTTTGTAGATAGTCCTACTTTTTTCCTTTCCGGTACCATCTAGGTACCTTTCTACACCTATTATTCCATTATATTATACATAAACAGGTACTCTGATTAATTAACTGCAAATGTAACTTTGTAATCTATACATTTATACATCTATACATTTATATGGGATTACAAAGTTATTTATGCAGTTGGTGTATCTAGAAAACGACCGAAATTGCAAAATATTTTAGTTTTTCCTTGATTTATACACTAAACACTAGTTGTATTCTAAATTTAAAGCTTCCTTGTCTGCTAGAAGTGCCTTAGAGTTTTGATGAGCGGTCAGTCAGTCAGTCAGTCAGTGAGTGAGAGACAAAATTAAGAAACTTTGACTAGTTATAATTCTTAAAGTACTGGTTCAAATTGAATGGAATTTTAAATATACCGTGTTTATACAATGCCTACTTGGTTCCTAAAAATTAAGGCTTCTAGTTTTATCCACAATGAAGTTATAGGGGGTCGAAAATGGCCTGAACTGTTTCGAGAAAAGGATGGCACGGCCGTGCCGCTTTTTTGCTCGACTTGTCGGGGGCAATGCAGTCGCACCTTTATAAAGCCGACTTACTATACTGGCAATTTCTATACTTTCAAAAATATAAGAAACAAAAGCAATGTCTCGACACGTAGAGAAACCAACTGCATCCATGCGTGGCCGGACTCAGCGGCGAAACAATGCTTCGCGTACAGACGTATCTACCTATCTATTCTAAAGTAAAGCTTTGAAAAAGTCGAGAGAGAAAATGGATGTCGTGCATTTGGAGCGTGACAGGTACTAATGAGCTACCGCTTTAGCCCGCCCTGAATCCGATTCAGAGTACACGACCGCTCTTCCAGGGAAATGCGGAAAATAGGCCACCGGGGGACAGCACGATGATGCGTTTGAAACGCGGCGGTTCGAACGCTACGTTTATTTTTAAAGATTTTTCTGTCTTATCAATATCAGTTGGTTAAGAGAGTATTATAGAGACAGATACCGTGACCTTTCGAAAATAAATTACATTCATCGCCATTATTATCAACCTAATAAAGCAACACATAGAGATCGAGATCGGACCACCTGTGCTTGCTCAATGCAGATTGGTGTAATTATATACATTAGTAAAACTTTTTTGTTTTTTCGACAAAGACGGCAAACAAACATAGTACTATCTGCCTAATAAATTTATAACCAGTTTCCGTCGTCTACAGACGCTTGCTATGTAGCAAGCGTCTCTGTACCAACGATGTCATTAGCACAGCTCTCTCGTTGCTGACTCTAAGGTCTTAGGTCGTATACCATTATGACTAGTATATTGTAAGTAAATAATAAAAACGCAATTCGAAGCACTCGAGATAGGTCTTGGGTCGGAAGTCCGCCAGTCAAGCGGAAGCCATTCAGACAACTCCAAGCGGCTCTACCACCCCCTACTGTTACAAAACAACTGTAAAGTACTGTTAATCAATTTCATATTGATAAACAAACTAAATTTGCAACTTTTTATGGACATATTTACTATTATCGTAGTGGACCTCATAAACTTCTAGATCATATTAAGTATCTTATACAACGTCGGCTCATTATCACCTGCTCACTTTTATGTGCCCACTGCTGGGATACGAGCCATCCCTATGGATTGATATATCACGGAGAACAGGCCATAAATCACCACGCGGACCTAGTTGGGATTGGTGATTGTTGATGACTTATTAATGCAGCCGGGACCAACGGCTTTATGTGATTTCCGAAGCACATCGATATTTCCTCGTGTGTCAATAACGTATAACAATGGTTCAATCAATTATTACGTACCATAATATGGCGTTTCGACAGACTAGGGCATATGTTAAGTTTTTAGTTACTGATCCGATGACTTGCAAAACTTGCTTGCCTTCAGCAATCGCCGACCAAGCGCGTTGAGCTTTCCCCCTCTCTTCCTCTTTGCCATCGGCTAGTTATTTTAAAATCGTATCAGAGAAAGATAGAGATGGAGATAACGTTGGCTGTTAAACTGTCGAATGAAAAACGACACACTTGGAAAACGCTTCTTTGTGTACAAAAGTTTGCTGACAAATGTTGATTGTTGATGGGGCTAATTAGATTAAGTCGAATATGCAAACTCTGGACCAGTATTATGCTCGTTGCTCTAAATACTTCAACTTCAAGGCCTCAGCCGTGAGCTATATTCTTAAAATTGATATTAATGTTTCATGTGGGGAGAAAAATGTGTATCTTATATCATTTTTAATCCTCGACGCGAACAGAGGGGTGTTTTCAACTATGTCGCCCACAGCTCTCAAGCTGATGAATTGATTTGAAAGCGGTTTTTTCTCGGCGGATTATTTAGCGTTTTCTGAATAACCCATAACATTATTTTTCATACCATATTAGTCCATGACCATACATAACAAGCACACATTGGCGATATGCGATGCACAAATCTCTGTGGCTTATTTTCAAAATTTCACTCTTATTATTCGAAATCTGTGTATCAATTTAGGAGCATAAAGAAATCATAATGAGTGTAATCAACGAATATAGCAGGCTGGTATTATTTTGGCTATACTCTGCTGTTCAGTAATTACAAAGTGTCGCCTTAATTACAGGCTGCCACGACATGTTTAATTAATAGGCATATATATACACGTGTTAGCTAGGGGATATACTTTGAAACAATATTATAGTGTATTTAGTTGGAAATATTGACCAAAATTATTTTAGGATAACCTAGGTGAGATAACAAGGATTATTATTTGTTGTGTTAACTTTAGAGTGATGTTAAAATTAAGTATAAGTAAACTGCTTGTTTATGAAAACCTTATCTAACCAATTAACGATATGTCTCGCTCGAGCGAAGCCGTGATCAAAACAGCCTCACGAAAACTCGGTATTCTGAATAGGGTGCGGCGATTCTTTACGCCTGACCAGTTGTGCTCCTCAATAGAAAAAACAATTGAATGTCTCCCTACATGCAATTGTTTTTGCTTTGTTAGAACTTACACCAATGTGAGCTAATTTTCTATGGCGGTTATTTCATACTTTGGTTTGAAATTTCGTTAAATTTACATTCAGATACAATTTTATTTGTTGTTTTTTTAATTTAAATTCTCTTTGAACGTCAAGGACATCATTATGCCCGATTTGACCCCAACTGAGATTGCCAGGGCACTTGAGATTAGGAGAAATGGTCACACCTATAAAGCGATCTCCAGAATGCTTGGTCGACCTATTTCCACTATTCATCGCAGTATTAAACGATTCAGGGAGGCTAATGCTTATGTGAGAAGACCAGGACAAGGCAGAAAAATGGGTACTTCGAGCAGAGATGATTGTTTCATACAACCTCGCGTTCGTAGGAACCCCCGCCTGACTGCTGTCCAAGCAAGGAATGAGCTTGAAGAAGTTCGAGGTGTATCAGTAAGTGAGCGTACGGTACGAAGAAGACTCAAAGAAGCTGGTTTTGGTTCGTTCATGCCAGCCAAAGCTCCAAGACTTGAGGTACATCATCGTAGGAACAGACTCACTTTCGCCCGGGAACATCAACTTTGGAATGCTGACCAATGGGGTAAGGTATTGTTTACTGATGAGTGCAGAATTCTTTTGAACCAAGATGATGGAAGGCAAAGAATATACAGACGCAAAGGAGAACGATACAATCAAGCAAATTTTGAAACTACCGTGTCATATGGAGTAGGACCAGATGTTTTGTACAAGACACAGGGACGGTCTTGCGTGGAGTATTGCTCGCACATCTGGGACGGTTCCGCAAAGTACCTCGATGCTTTGTCGAGTTTGCACAGATTGCAGTGTCGCGTTGTACGTATTATCGGCAACGCAGAAGTCGCAAATACTCTTGAATCTCTGCAATTGCGTAGAGATGTAAAATCTCTACATGTTTTACCGCTTATACCATAGCTAGTGCTCTGAAGAGCTCTTTGACCTCATCCCACTTTCTCCCTTCCTTCATAGGAGTACACGTGCTGCTCTCCGGAGTCACCGCTTCACTGTCTCAAATATTCCATCGCGCACTACGAAATTTGGTGACTCGTTTCTCTGTCGCACCACCAAAACATGGAATAATTTCCCAGCACACGTTTTCCCTCCTTCCTATGATATAGGGTCCTTTAAACGAGGCGTGAACCCCTCACTCTGCTGGCCCACAAGGTGGGGCACCTTGTGGGCCAGGGGTTACCCTCACTTTGCTGGCTGGGTGCAGTGTGAAAACAACGCAGCATCAGCTATGATGCTGCACCAGTTGTCGTTGCATCTGGATTCCATAATCACTTAACATCAGGTTAAATGGAGTCATTTGCCATGCTACACGTATAAAAAATAAAAACTAAAAAATTTAATTAACTTAATCGTTTTGGTTCAAACGAAACTTTTTTTTCTTTTCACATTTATGTAAAATAAAATGTTTTCTGCACTCTTTTTATTTTATTTGTATAGACGGCTTAGTGCGCAGTTGACAGAATACTACAATGTTCAAGGCTAGATCTAACGATGGTATACACAATTATTTATGATGATCGTGCGATTGAATGCTATTACTGCCTAACAAGTATTGGAATTTTTTGTCATCGTCACATTATCACCAGCTCATTTTATGTCTCCACTACTATGGCACGAGTCTTCTATCAAGTCTACCACCAAGTGGGCCAAGTACGGATTAGTAGTTTATTTATTAGGTACCTACACAAATAAGATAAAAATTTAAAAAAAAACAAAAAAGCATGATAAATTGTATAAGAGCTAAATTCCTATCTAAAACCTGACTGTGTACACATCACGATTAATAATAAGCGTCTATATATCTACCTACCTAATCCAAAACTATATCCAATTAAAAACTAATTATATACCTACATAGAATGGTGAATAATAGAAATATGACAAACTGAAAACTTATTCTAGGTTGACAACGTTTTCTTAATAAGTGGGAGATGCCGAACTGAGAATTTTCCGGACGTTTTTTTTTTATTTATGTATTTTCATGGAAAATATGTCGATGTTGTTATTAAGTGCAACCAGTTCATTTTATAGACGGCACATTCTGACAATAGGATTGTAATATGATGTATTATTTTTATAGACATTTAGTACAAAAGTCTTAGGCGCCCGGGTTCTATACCTACAAAGTATTTAATTGCATTAATGTGCAACATTTTAAACAAGTAATTACATAATACTGTTCTAGACGAACCGCAAGCAAAATAACACCAAACTTAATCATTAGAAGTTCGTAAGAATGAAAAGACTTTTTTTTTGATACGGAGTGGAAAATCTGCTAACAGACGCATCAGCGGGTTACAGGGGACCCGCTGGCTGTCCAAGGATGGCCAAGACTCTGTTCCAGGGCTATGGCCCTAGAAAAAGCGAGTCGAGCCCGACTCGGTAAAAACCAATCCGATGTCCTTTCGTCACCTTGAGACCAGCAAACCGGCGATCATCGCGTCGTCCTCATGTGAGGAGGACGCATCGAACGCCGGCATGGTGGGGCCTGACGAGGTAGAGACCTGCCTAAATAAAAGGGATACGATAGAGTTGCTAACGACTGCTAATGCAACCGGGGCCTTTACAATAAATTCTTGGTCACCCATCCATCCCAGCTGCTTAACCTTAAGAGTCGCAGACCACACGTTAACCACTGCGCCTTCGAGCTCACCATAACTCTTCATATCTTCATTTAGGCCGCAGCCAAAGCTATTTATTGTTGAACCTCTATCATCAAGATTTGTATACATAAATTTGTTGTTTAAATAAGTCAACATTGAATTGTTATTGAATAAAGCAATGGCACACAAGGGCGACCGACAAACAATCGAAACAAAAAATTCCACAACTCTCTAATCCAACAATTCTATAACCGCCAGCAAACAACGTCAAGATTGACAAACGAGATAAAGTCTTCAAATAGCCTCAAATAGCTCTCTATATTTAGATTTAGGGATAATAAGGTTTAATCTGGTTGTTACCAGCGTCACTGATCGCCGTTGCTAGCAAACAGCTTGAATGGATTTTATGATATTTGCTGATGGCAATAATAATTGTCACTCCGACTATCTCGTCTAGTGTTCATCTCGTTCATAGCAGACGATCGGGCTATCAAGTCAGGAGTTATCAGGAAAGGAACGCGACGTGACGCACGCAGTCATGAGAGGTTCCCGTGCTTTAAATAAATAACAATGTTAATCGGTGAGGGGTCATAGTATCGCAACACGAACGTCAGTATCAGCTATGACCAATAAATAAAACAGTCATGCAAAATTGGAATCAGAGTGCATGGATACGATATTGGCTTTTTAAACAAAAAATAAAAGAAGTAAATTTAAAAAAAATTTGGGCAATAAAGACACAAGAACAAAGACACAAGGAGCTCGATGGCGCAGTGGTTAACGCGCCCAGTCTGCGAGTGCTGAGGTTAAGCAACTTTCGCAAAGGCCGGTCATCGGATGGGTGACCAAAAATATATCATCTCGAGCTCCTCCGTGCTTCGGAAGGCACGTTAAGCCGTTGGTCCCGGCTGCATTAGCAGTCGTTAACAACCACCAATCCGCACTGGGGCCGCGTGGTGGTTCATGGCCCGTTCTCCCTATCCATCCATAGGGAAGGCTCGTGCCCCAGCAGTGACATAAAATGAGCTGATGATGATGATGATGAAAGACACAAAATCAAAAATCATTGTTATTACTGAAGCCTAAGTAAATAGTCTTAATTAAATGTGTATAATAATATTAACAACCGATATTGAGTTTTAGAAGTAATACACCTATTAATGAGTGAGAAAAAAAAACGTCAATTTCATAGGTAAAGACCGAATATTATGCTTCAATGTCCTGTAATTTCAAGAGATCTTATAATTTCAAACCGGAACGTTTCAATGCACGACACAGTTTTACAGTACAAATAAGCATAAAGTGATACCCAGACAGATCTTTGTGGAAACCTTCTTACCAAAATATAAGCTTGGCACTGCTTTTGTTTCTCATCATCTGCTAATAAACGTTCCACTGCGCTGGATCAGGTTTTCCCAGATGAACATAGCATGATCTTAAAAGCAATAACATTCAAGAACACGTTTACGCACACCTATTTTAGATATAATTTTTTGCGTATTACCAAGTTGTGTTCTATGAATGCAGTTTTAAATGAAAACACATCATCATGGTTCCTTTGAAAATATTTTTACTTGTGTCTTTTATCAGACTTCCTCATTCTGAACTTGATGATTGGAAAGAGAAATCGGATTTTAAGGAAAATCTTACAGGGAACATTTCGTTGAAAATCTCTAACAAAGCTGTCCCGGGAATAAAGAAAACTCATTTAATTTACCTGTTACGTGAAGAACCTTGATAATACTTGGTATAAAGACAACAGTAGGTACGCCAACCTTTTTTCCAGCTTTACTGAAAAAATAGTAACGCTAATGTACTGAATGCAAGGACAGCATATTTGCGATACCTATTGTGTGTTTAGGTTGTTGAGTGATTCTTAAAGCATACTAATAATATATACCGAAATATTAGTAGAATCTTATTCTAAACGTCTCCATAGATTTATTGCCCGAAAACAGAGCTAAAAAAGTTGCGTTTGTAAAATGATAAGTTTAAATCTTTAAGGTAAGAATCACACAAATTTATCGTCTAACACCACCACCGCCACAAAGCATCATCGTAATGAGTACTACCAACCCGCCAATAGATAGCGTTAAAACACCGTCAATACAACAAAGCTGCAAGCTATTTTTCCTAATAATATGGTACAGCTGATTTTTCTTTTGCAATTTTAGGGTCGCTTACATACAAATAGTTGTTCTTTGCACTTAATAGGACGGCCCAGTTGCGGGATTATATACCTATTACCAAACAACCTGTATATTCATCGTAATATTATATACGAGTATCATATACTCTTATCATCCAACTTTTATTACCGTTAGATGGAAGCGAAACATCGGCCGGTCAAAGACTTTTCCTTTTTCATTTTAAGAACCTCATTTTCTACTACGAGTATTCTTATTTAAAAATGGCTGTACATTCGTTATTTCTTTCCTATTGTAATTTTGCTGCATCTGTTCTACTTTTCATTGAAAGGAAAAAAAGTAAAGAAAAGAAAAGGGAAGCCAAAGAAAGGTTGCGTCTCGTCTCACTTACCTAGACACTAGCAGAATTATGTATTGTTGAAAGTCGGTTGATGATTGAAAAATTTTTTAGAACGATTATTTCTGAATACTTTCGTATAAAAACCTATTTTTTCAAGACAGTAGCAAAAGAGGATGAAGGATTAAAATCAAATATATATTATCGGCACCATATAATGTAAGAATGAGCAATAGACTTGATAAAAATAAATTAAATTCAATCGTTTTATAGGATCACATCAATTATGGACACTGCCGTTTTCGGTAAAAATCGGAAGGAATGATGGCAGTAGCTATCTATACAGGTTTCACCGTCTGAAAGCTGCTTCACATAATTCGGATCTATGAAGCTCTAGTGGCATACAAATCTACTAAAGTGAATATAATTTTCTAAAATAGATTTTTATATTATTTGGCGTCGGTTTCTAGAGCAGGTTAGATAACTCTGGTACTATATGCTAAGTACATGAGTTCAGAAGAATTGAAACATCCACTTGACTGTATATCATTAATTTAAACAAACTTCGCTAAGTAAATCACAATCTCACAATCACAACACTATCAAAATTTATATACTATAAGGTATGTTTTAGTTGGTCGATGTAGTTGGTGGTGTTGGTGTAGTTGGTCACTAAATTGAAGTATAAGTAACGGTATGTAAATGTATAAGTAATTCCAAGGCGCATTACGCTGGTAGTCTCTCGTAGGTTTTGCCAGCATCCAAAGACCGCTTTAGCGAAGTCGATGCTTGGTCGATGAAAAACTATATAATATGTTACTAGCGTTCTGCTGTTATTAACATAATCAGCCTATAAACATCCTACTGCTGGGCTCAGGATGCACAGTGCGTCTATTTTCTTAATATCTCTCGGCAAACTTTGTGTTTCGGCTGTCGTCGGATTTGTATCAGTTATAGAGTATAGAGTTGCTACTACTCCTTTTACTTATTATTAATTTAGTTTAGAATGACGGGAAGTACTGGTGTGTCATACGTAACTGATTTATGATTTATAGTTTTACAGCTTTATATAATCAAAACGAAACAACAATAAAGTACAGCTGGAAGGAATTTCACTGTGAAATAAGCAGCGCCCTTGTACTTGTTTATTCTTGCCATGTTATCCCTTCTGTTTATTTGTGTGTACATAATTTACTAGCTGTGCCCTGCGGTTTCACTCGCGTTAATTAGCGACTGTTCCACTCCTATTAGTCATAGCGTGATGTAATATAGCCTATAGCCTTCCTCAATAAATGTACTATTCAACACAAAAAGAATTTTTCAATTCGAACCAGTAGTTCCTGAGATTAGCGCGTTCAAACAAACAAACAAACAAACAAACAAACAAACTCTTCAGCTTTATAATATTAGTATAGATAAATAAAATAAATACAATGTTCTGAATTCAAATTATCTATATATTAATACGTGAGGCAAAAACTTTGTACCCCTTTTTACGAAAATTGCGCGGACGGTGGAGTATGAAATATCGCACACTTATAGTTTATATAGAGAAGGTTATCCGAATGTTTTTTTTTTTAATTATGCATAAAAAATACATTAAATCAACAAAATTAACATTACACACTACCATGTATTTGAAACAAACGTATTGTTTGTCTTTAATGCGGCCGACATCTGTCAATGCCAATCCAAACTCACATTCTATCTTTTTTAATTTTGCATTGCTTAGTTAGGATACAATCCCAGCCTTAATAAAATTACGGTCGAATTTCGACCACTGGGCGACCACTAGTACCTAATAATGAATGGTCATGGAAATTTATATTCGGTTGCATTCGGAAATGCGATGTATTAGGTTGGGGAAAAAGTCTTTTCGCCTATAGTACCTATGTATGAACTTGTAATAAAATCTCTGGCTATACCACATGAGTATACATCTAACGGAGTGAAAGCTTCCTTATAGCGCGCTGCGACGGTACACTACTACTAGCACGGTTATGTGTGCGTGACCTCTCACCGACGTGTTCACGTACGCGCCGCGAGAGGACAAACCGCTTTACACCGGCACAGCCAGCGGACAATCTCAGTGAGTGTCAAACGCGTTGTTTCGTGTTGTGAACTGTCATCGCTCGTAAAATATTGTAATTATTTGAGGTTTTATTATGTTTGATTTAAATTAGATTGGTTTACTGTAAAGTATTAATTACTGTACAATGTGTATGAACAGTGCCAGAAATATAAAAAATTGCCTATTTCACGTAGTTTCGCAAACACTTCGATCTTAAAGCAAATATTATAAATATTGGAACTGGAATCTCAGAACGTGTATAATGACTGAACATTTGATCTGCCATGTGACTGTTTTCCAATTCAGTAGGTATTTTAAAAAGACTTTGTCAGATTAGAGTTTATTTTAATCTGAAAAATAAAAAAACAAAATACTTATTGAAAAACAAAAATAAGTATTTCCAAGGGGAGCCGCCGAATTTTGAGGTATTTTTTTTGCATAAAGAACTACTAATTAGGAACAAGTATCTATATATATAACTAGGAATCAATTAGGACTCTCAATAAATTATTGTCATTATCAGATTCTAGTGAGCCACTTGTGTACTTAGGTGGTGATGTGGAGCCCATTGCTGGGTGTTCAACTGCCATTTCTCCAGTTGGTGCATCTGTGTCCTCAGGTTATTATAATTTGTTTAATAATAATAATTAACAGTAGTAGTATTATAGTAAAAAAAAATGTTTCATACCCGACGATGAGGTAACATTAGGTCAAAGTTTGTCCCAGAACCGAATTAGTCTGCCCTACGCTAGAGTTTTTTTATGAGCCCGCGGAGGGAGAACAGCCCTCACCCGCTGCTGTAACGATACGCAGGCATCAAGTTTGCCGCTGCGGCTGATGCTGGTCGCCGCAGGCGACCAAAAAGTCGAAGCTGCGGAGGCGAGCATGTAATGCCTGCGTTTTGCTACGCAAGGGTGGAGGGGCTGCTCTTCCCGCAGCGCCGGAGATATTTAAAACCTAGGGTTGGCACATATCTGAGCTGCTTGGTTAAGCTCTTCTTTATAAAAATATATTTCAAAAAAACCTTGATTTATTTTTAACTGATCTTGTAGAATCTTATAAACTCATAATAAAGGGTCACAATGGAGGAGTAGTCCTCCTCATCTCTCTTCTCCTAAAGGAGGGGTACAGTATTGGTAACTTGGTAGAATAATAATTTTTATTCTTTAATTGAAAATTCCTTTAAAAAAAGTATATGACTCCGAGTTTTGAGCTTTTGGGGAGGGGTAGAGGTATACCCCCTCCTCCACTCCCCTCCCCAAATGGAATTTAGAACCTCCTTGGAATTTAGAACCCAAAAATAATGAAAAGAAAATATTTAGGCTATCTACGTAATTTATAAATTTATGAAAAATAAAATAAAATATTTTGTTTCATTTATCATAACGTCATGTGACAACCCTACCAAAGTAATTGTAAATTTTGCGCGCTATAAGAAAGCTTTCACTCTGTATTTGTATCTATAAAATTTAAACTTTTAATGATACCAAAACCGGCTGGTTTTGGTATCATTAAAAGTTTAAATTTTAAAGAAAATAATTTCAAATTCAAATTGGTAAAATGTGTGATTTTCATTTGTTTTTCTTAATGTCAAGATGAGTAATTCTAATGAAGAATATCGACACTTTATAATTTTACTACAAAAAAAGTAAAAATGCAACGCAAGCCGCAAACAAAATTTGCGATGTTTATGGACCTAGTGCAGTGTCTGTGAGAGTAGCACAAATTTGGTTTAGGCGTTTTCAATTCGGAAACTTTGATGTCAAAAATGCACATCGCTCTGGTTGCCCTATTACGGATAAAATGGATGCCATTTTTGAAAAAAAGGAGCAAGTTCGGCATATCAGTAGTTACGACGTAGCTGAAGAACTAGGAAATGACCACAAAACAGTTTCGGCGCATTTGAAAAAACTGGGTACACAAAAAAGCTCGATATTTGGGTACCTCACGAGCTCACTGAAAAAAACATAATGAACCGTGTACTCATTTGTGATTCTTTATTACGACGTAATGAAACCGAACCATTTTTGAAGAAGCTGATAACTGGTGATGAAAAGTGGATCACGTACAACAAGGACGTGCGAAAAAGGTCGTGGTCAAAGGCCGGTCAGGCTTCACGGACTGTGGCGAAACCCGGGTTAACTCGCAACAAGGTGATGCTGTGTGTGTGATGGGATTGGAAGGGCATTATTAATTATGAGCTGTTACCACCAGACAAGACCATCGATTCTGAACTCTACTGCGAACAACTGATGAGAATAAAGCAAGAAGTTGAGAGAAAGCGGCCGGAATTAATTAACAGAAGGGGTGTGGTTTTTCATAATGATAACGCTAGACCTCACGCATCTTTAGCCACTCAGGAAAAATTAAGAGAGTTTGGCTGGGAGGTGTTAATGCATCCACCGTATAGTCCTGACCTTGCATCTTCAGATTTCCACCTGTTTCGGTCTTTTCAGAATTTTTTAGGCAGTGTCAGGTTAACATCACGAGAGGACTGCCAAAACCACTTGTCGCGGTATTTTGATCAGAAGCCCCAAAATTTCTATAGCAATGGGATCATGTCTCTACCTACAAGATGGCAAAAAGTTATCGAACAAAATGGCATACATACTTTAGTTAAATGTAAATAAACTGTATTAAAAATATTTTGAATTTTCTTAAACAATGCGAAGAAACTTTTTCCCCAACCTAATATACGAGAGACATTAAGAAAATAGAAGCCAGTGCTTCTTAATGTCTCTCACTGTACAGTTCTTGCTGTACAGTTACAGCATCATATAGGGAGATAAGTCCATTACGTACCACACTGAACAAATGCGGGATAAAGGATTTATTATGTACTTTGGGTACTATTCTGTAACAGCTTCCAAGCACTCAGGTTATGTTGACACACACTTGGCAACTAGGACTATAAGCACATGAGATCATATAACAGTATTATTACAGTTGTAAAAACGAGACGCGAGCAGCGGCGTATATGGTAAGATTTAGCTTTCATCATCAGCTAGTGTAGGCTGAATTTCACTGTTTACTGCTGGCCATAAGCCTCTCCAACTGCACACCACTGAGCACGATCTGCGGCTACTCTCATCCAGCTCTTGCCAGCCACCTTGCGAAGATCGTCGCTCCACCTAGTCTTTTTTTTTATTCATAGCTCGGCAAATGACACCACTCCACCTAATGTTACGTGGAAACGGAGTCCAGACGCAAGGACAACTGGTGCAGCGTGAAAACGGCCTACAAGGTGCCTCTTCACGCCGCGTTTAAAGGACCCCATGTCATAGTAAGGAGGGAAAACGTGTACTGGTAGACTATTCCATCTTTTGTAAGTGCGACAAAGAAACGAGTCACCAAATTTCTTTGTGCGCGATGGAATGTTCGAGACAGTACAGCGAGCGGTGACTCCGGAGAGCAGCACGCAGCAGCAAGAGAGAAGGTGGGATAAAGTCTGTCTGAGGGCGGATTGATCTTTAGGGCATTCATAAAAAAATTACAAAAGAGTATAGCTTAAAAACGTAATAAAGAACACCATCAGATTACGGAGGTTGTAACATGATCCTAATAACTTTGTGATCTTTTGAGATGTTGTTCTATTTATAAAATGGTTCGATGGAAACAGAATACCTACCACGCTACACTGTTACTACGCATTATCTTTTCTCGAAAGCACTCCAATTAACGTTATTATTTTTAAGACGTGACCTTGTAATGAGGTTTTGTGTAATCATACGTTATTTAAGGTTTTTCGTGAATATTATGTTCCTTATATATAAGTCGTTTATCACATTTAACTAGAAAATAAATTAAACTACCCTTACAGATAACTTTCATCTCACAATAAATAAAAATATTTGTTTAGGCTTTGGTTGCCAAAGTGAATAGGTAAAGGGATATATGAAATATGATCAGAAAGACGTATTTTTAAAGTATAAATATGCATAGCAAGAAAGAAGTAACCTTCCTTCTTGATTATGTTTATATTGTATTTAAACATAATTATGGTGCTTTAACATAAAAACAGTCAATTATTTTTAAGCGCTTTCCAATTTTCTGTGTAAAAATTAATATACCTATAGATAGATAGATAGATAGATACAGTATAGTCTTTCATCGCTAACTCAAGCCCATCTAATCACGCTTACATAGCAGACAGAGAGACACTACGGTACACTCGCGACTGTGGCTAACCGGTGTCAATCGACATTTCGAAGCGCGTCGTTTCGGTTGTTTTTTTATGAAGAGAGACTATTATATGTTATATACAGGGTCACTTTTATATCACCGTCCAAACCTTCTGAGATGACTCCCGTGATACAAACGAACTACTCTTACTATTGGACCAACTCCCTAACTCGAAAAATATATTCAGCCGTTCCATACAAAACATCAATAATCATTCGACCAAAATGTATGGAACAGCTGAATTTTATTTTCGAGTTAGGAAGTTGGTCCTATAGTAAGAGTTGTTCGTTTGTATCACGGGAGTCATCTCAGAAGTTTTGAACGGTGATAAAAAAGTCAACCTGTATATTCTGTGGCAATAACCTTCCTCCCCCCCTCCATTTATCTCTATTCCATTCTAGTTATTAAAAAATGTAAATTGTTTCAGACGAAGCCTACATGAAGTTGGCACTGGAAACGGTGGAGGAGCTGGACTGGTGCCTGGACCAGCTCGAGACCATACAAACTCACCGCTCCGTCTCCGATATGGCGTCGCTCAAGGTGAGTGGAGTTTAAAGGGAGCCAATACCAGGGTCTCGATTCTCACAATCGTGTCTCGGTGGGCTAAACTACGAGAAAGTGTCAGAATTAGGCACGAATGTGGTTTAGACTAAAATAGCAATATTGAAGCCCGGGCCTTATGTTTAATATATTTATATAGGCGACCTGATTACGCCATTTTTTTAGTTCAAGAGAAATCTTTAATTCTGAATTTGTTTAAAAAATGCACATACCAAAAAAGGTGCTTATGAAATACCGAATATTGCTATTTCCTGAGTTAAGAAATAAAAAAGTCCTTGTACTTATTGTTAATATGTAAATGTACATGTATCACAAAAAAAATATGCTACGCAGTCTTCTTGTTGACGCCAAAACGAACGCTTTGTCTTATATTTCCTAATCTAAAAGCATCTAATTTGTCTGTACTTAGGGCGTATTATAAACGAGATTTTAATTCAATCGCGTCGTGCTTGTTTCCTAGCGACAAAGTTAGACGTTTTTACCAAAACTTTTCTTATGTAACTTAAAGTTATCCCGTCTGTTGTATCATCACATCACCAGCTCATTTTTTATGTCCCACTGCTGGGGCACGAGCGGAATGCTGAATGGATGAATAGGGAGAACGGGACAGAACGGAACGGGAAATTCATCTCGGTCTATTGACATCGCATGAAGTTACATACTATAAAAATGAATGACTGATGGAATTCAAAATTCAAATTAGGCGACATATCAATTCAAAGATGGGGAGAACGGACTATAAACTACTACGTGACCCCAGTGCGGATTGGAGGTTGTTAACGACTGCTAATGAAACTCCCGGTTTCATCATCGGCTTAACGTGCCATCCGAAGCACGGAGGAGCTCGAGATGTAAAATTTTTGGTCATCCATCCGATGACCGGCCTTTGCAAAGTTGCTTAACCTGAGCAATCGTAGGACGGGCGCGTTAACCATCGCCTACGCCATCGAGCTTCTCTTCACTTAAGGGCGTATTATAAACGAGAATTTAATTCAATCGTGTCGTGCGTGTTTCTTAGCGACAACGTTAGACGTTGCTACCAAAATGTATCCAATGCGAACTTAAAATTATCCCGTCTGTTGTATACTTTAGCGATAAACATCGAGATTTTCCACGTAGCTTTTGCTGGAATGATTTACAACTACCGCGTTCTCAATATCGATCCTCGCCACCGACACATGTTTACTCAGAAGTTCCGCAATGTAATTGACATGTTTTCTAAAACTGAAGTTTACATTACATTAATCTCAAAGTGCCTTCAAGTGTATGGATTGTTGTATGCAGACAGGGTTACTGTAAATTTCAGGAGAAAGTAACATAACAAAACTAGTTTACATAGAAAAGTAGGTTTGTAGCGAAACTAGGTCTTCAGTTTCACTTTTTACATGGCATTGAATATTTTAACACATTGCTTTGTGAAACTTCAGAATTCTAAGAACTGGTGGATATTGACAACGTCAATAGACATAATTTGCAGTGTAAGCATGGTAGTTTAACGCGGATGATCGGGATCCAGCACTTTGCATCATACTTTCATAAGAAAGTGTCTGTATAAACCGACAACCGAATTATGAAATTTGTTCTAGATCACGTAGGGTATAGCCACCAAAGAGTACGTACTACCAAAGAGTATGCATTCCTATACGCAATTCTATTTTTCTTATTGGCAAACACACATTCATGGGATTAGTAAATACTACGTACCATGTTGACTTCATGCACACGTTATGTCACAGGCGAGTATTTGCTAACAGATTTAATATTATTCAATTAGTAGCACAGCGGTACTCTTTGGTGGCTTTAACCTATAACTCGGAATCCTCCTTAATTATCTTAATGCTAGTGTAAACAGTTACTTTCTATGTAAGCTTGCTTTATCATCTTCAGCTCGACTTTATCTTGAACGCGCGGCTTGACCGTCCATATTAAGGTCAAGAGTAGGTACGGCAAGCCAAACTCATATAGTATAGCCATTTTGACTCATACCTCCTATTAATTAATATTTATGAGCTCGTCAACTTCGGCTCCCCACTTCGATAACTTTTCTCCGGGCTATATCTACTCGTATAACCAGAACAAGGAAATTCGCATTTCGAGATTTTCGAATCAGGTCCATTGACCTAACCTGACCTATATCTAGGTCACGAGTTTAGCGTGTTCTAAAGCTCTATGTTAATGCATTCAGGTAACCCTCGTGACGCGACAAATGATATTATTAAACATAACCCTAACTTAGCCTGCTTAAATTGTAGGCTTCCTTTCTATAGCTTTGGGTTGTTAGTGAAATTGGGCCCTTAAAGCGAGTTCTTAATTTGATTGGACCAGCTGTCAATCATCAATACATAGAGTATGTTCCGATATACACTACGAGCACTGTAACGTCAATTTAGTATACTGCGAAGCCGTTCCTTTTTAGTTAGCTATACTGGTTACTGTTTAAAACGGAACGCAGTTCAGTATACTGTCAATCAATAGTGCAACTTTTTAAACTTCTAGACGCTGTTGATCACGTGATCAAAGCACTGAGAGCACCTTACCTCGAAAATGCCATTGCTTACAGTACAAAAATGGCGACGATTTATGACGTCATATATTTCTCTAGGATGCTGCGGCAGTATACTGTCAGTCCATATCGGAACGAATTTCTCACTAGTAAGAGCACTGGACAGTGCTCGCAGTGTATATCGGAACATACCCTTACTCATGTGATGGATTGTAGTTCATTGCTGATACATCAAAGTTGGCAAACAGTTAAGGTTTGCGATACAAAGTATGTATTGTGATGTTTCTTGCTCGATGAGAAGAAGATAAGGTCTAGAATTTACTTAAATCTGGGCTCAGAAATTCAGTTTGATCAGTTATTCCTTGAGCTTCAGTTTAAATGTTCATTATTTACCTATATTGTATTATTAAGCTATTTTGCAAGCCTATTTTAAATCTGAATTAAAGATTTCAGTGCAAGCTGCCTCAAAGCTAATCTTACTCAAGAATAAATAAATGTAATTATTCCAACCCTTTTGCGAAAAGAAACTGTGGTAAATGAATTCGCCGCATACTTCTTCGCAAAGTTAGAAACGAGAGATAAAATGCAGAAAACCGTGCCAAAGTTTTTCAATTTGTCTTTGACGACCATCTTAAATACGGCAGTTACCCGCTGCATGCTGTTAGATAGCTTCAGCGTTCAAAATGATAAAATGTTTAGATTGCAAAATGTTAATACAACTTCACTTGCGATATTATCTAACCTATGCCATTTTGGCAATGCATAAAATTTAAGAAAGAAACACCTGTTAAACGTACAATCAATTCAAAACAACACTCAATCCATTTAATGTTATTGTTTTTGACGGGGGAAATCTGTTAGCGATATGCGACCACATCAGACTCACGGCAGGGTTATCTGAGTCTCGCTCGTCCCCCTCACCCAAGGCAGTAACCAGCTAGGAGAGAGGGAGAAGAATGATAAGGAAAGCATACACATCAACGCGCCGATTTTAAAACCTCGCCTACCAAATTGCCCACCTAAAAACAACAGCCAATTATCCAAGCAACAAATGACGATAACAAGTTAATGAGGTAAAGCACTTTACGGTTGTCCAAAGTTTTACCCCAAGCCGTGCAATTTGAGGAGGTTCAGCTACCTTGGGTGTTGGGCAGTGCCCAGATGGCTCACCAAAACTTTACTCGCGATTGGCAGCCGCCATAAGAAATACTGTCATGGCAGAAGTCTCCATGGATGGACAAAGTCAAACCTACAACAGATTTAATCTTACAGTTGATCACAAAGAAGTATTCAGAAAATTCTCTGCAAGCTAAATTATTTACATGCATTGAATTCTAAATAAGAACGAGAAGTAGGTAAAAACCATTAGAATACAACTTTTGCATGTTATGACTTTTCTGGTTTATTAATGTATTTTCGCTTACAAAAAGATACAATAAATATAATGCCAATTTTCTATGCGGTTTCCATTAGTGTGCCTTTGCCGTTTTTCCTTGATCGCTCCTCTTACGTGACTCACATACTGTATTTGCGTTTTATCTAATGGAAAGTATTTGCTTCGTTACATTTTTCTTGACATAGGCGTCCAGTAAAGAATGTCGCATGCATTTACACTGTAAATTCTTCTATTTCGCTCATTAGATCTTGTTATTTTATTATCTGTATATACAGAATGATTCATCATGACCGTCCAGTGTATGGGGAAGTCTGAAACTGTAAAAATTAGAGAAAACTTTTCTTGGTAAACTCAATGTTGATTTTAGAGATAAGTAAATCATAAAAATACTTTGTTCTTGAAACATAAAATGTATGGTCTGAAAAGTATCTGAAATTCTCAGGAACTTTACCTATTAACTTATCAAGATTTTTGCCAAATATGACAGAAAGTTACTTATTATGTGTATGCATCCATAAGAAAAGATTTTTGAAAATTCTTCGGTATCAGACGGTATAAGTGTACACACGGTCAAGGACGGCCGCTAGTTACACACAGTCATACAATAAATAACACGATTTTTTTCACTCATTACTATCATTGTATTAAGTACGAGTGTATCGTCAAGGCGGTATCTAGAAGGCGGATTTGTTTTTTCCCTTGGTTCATTATTTATATATAAAAAATATTTTTTAAATATAGTTTTACCAGTTTATAAAATGTTTAAACGGTGGTGTTCCTTATTCGTCTATATTTTTATTTTTTATTTGAAAGACCTACATTTGAGATAACATAAACACTGAACAATGCTATGTTAATGCTAGATATTCATAACATCACTACATAGTATAAAACAAAGTCGCTTCCCGCTGTCTGTCTGTCCCTATATATGTATGGTTAGATCTTTAAAAGTACGCAACGGATTTTGATGCGGTGTTTTTGTATAATACATGCATAGAATTGGACTCGGTAGGTACTCAAGCGGACGAAGTCGCGAGCGGGCCGCTAGTTGACAATAAAACTTATTTAATAGTGTAAGTTAACCTATATCTAAAAAGGTATAATATATAAAGGTATAAATTTATGCTATATATAAAAATACTTTTAAATAAAGAAGCAAGAATATATCAGAAAATAACATTTTCGTCTGAAACATTTAAGTATGAGGACAACAGTTTTAAATTCATTATGTTTATTTTAGCTCCTTTGAACTCCTCATATTGTAACCGATACTTTTTTCATAGAAGCTGCCTCAAGTGGAAAAGCCAATTTGAATGTTAATGTTTGGAAACAATTTACTTTGTCCACGACCCCGTTGGTTAGTACCTACTTCAATATGAGATGCCGCTGCTATGTTAAAATCACTAATAGAACTGTTTATTTAACGAAAGCTAGTAGGTTAGATAAATAGTTTAAATTTCGAGAATACGTAGCGAACGTAGTGAGTAACTCGGTATCTAAAACAATAGTTACGGATTCATAGGATTTTCGCTGTATTCAAGCGTTTCTTTTGTACATGCCGTTATTTGTATATGTTTATTTCTGGAAAAAATCGGATTGGAGTACCGGAATCACGTGAAGTATGAGTCCCAGAACACTCAAATTCAGAACATAATGTTTATTATCAATAGCGATTTTAATTTGGATTCAAAATGTTTATTAAACTTTGATAAAATGTAATTTGAAAAAAGTGTCGAAAAAGTTTCCACGAGCGGGATTAAATGATGATAAAATGCGGGACAAAATTTCCCGAAAAACTTTATTTAAGAAAAATGGAAAAATAATTTTAAATTGTAATCGTACCTAGTTTTGGATTTGCACGCGTCATACACCATTTTGTCAATTGTTAATAAACAGCCAGATAACGAAAGTTAATAAAGGTTTACAATTTGTGATAACGTTTCAAACTTTTCCATTGCATAAAGTTTTTAAGTGAAAACAATTGACATATATGTAGGTACATTTTAAACAGTAATATGCGTGGAAAGTCTTATTATTACAAGTCTAATTTTGATACATTTATAAATTAAATTAAAAAATTAAAAACGTTTGCAGAATAATCCAATTATAACAAATTAAACAATAGCGCCCAAACTAGGTAATCCTGTCTTATGGGGGCTAGAGAGAATATAACAAAAATAATTGCCTTTCAACAATGTTATGTGCGTTTTTAACATCTACGCGGACAGTATGCCAAATACTCTTAGGTATTACAAAAGCTTTATCACAAAATAATAAACAAAACAACCATTTCCTTTTTATAATGGAGAGCTTAAACATATTCGACGTTCTGTCATCATTACCGTGCCCTCAATTGAGTATAGAGCTGAGCATGTCAATACTCGACGCCCCGCTTTGATATGTCGAAGTTTTAATGATTTCTGAAATAAGATGGCTCTCCTATGTATTTTATGTTCCTTTAGCAAACTCTTTAATTTCATAAAACTTTATTTCTGTTTTCGCTTCCTTTATGCTGAAACTCAACCGCCTCTGTGATCTAGTGGTTAGGCCTAGCGGTACCCAGGGATTCCCAGCGGGGAGTACATGATCGTATTGGTGGTAGTTAGGGCTTGATGGTCCGCCTGGGTAGCTAACACCATATTATCTAAATATCGTCGGTGCTCGTGCAAGACCGCGTAGAGCAGTTTGTAAAAACCACGTATCTGCTTTTGCAAAATTTTGCAAAAATTTTATTTTTATTTTCACCGGGCTTTTTCGGGGGACGATGAGAAACTTAAAGGGTTCAAGCCGTGTGAAACGAATCACTTTCGGAGGTTTTCCTAGAGGGAACGGCATCACGCACTAGTGTGTCCCCGTGCCTCACTGGATTCTCCGAGGGGTTCGGATCGGGTCGGGGCAACCCAAACACTCAGGCTACTGTACAATCGAGCTTCTCCTTCATTCAAAGACTTTTTTGATTGTAGTTTTTTTTGATGCAATTAATTAACTGAATGAAAAAAGCTAATTTAAGACGATGTAACATCTCTTTGCCTTCTAACTTTGTTGCCACTCTCAAAGCTTTGTTAGCGAACAATCAAGAACTTTCGTAAGAGGTGGCGTGGTGGTGAGAAAGAGGTGGCTACGCAAAACATTTTTTTATTAGGAATAAATAACATGCAACGGATTAAAATAATTCAAATATAACAAGATTTTGCACTTCTAAAGCCTATGTGATAAGTCGCACCTTAAGATATTTTTTTAAGATGTTGATAGTTTATAAGCATTTTAAAAACAACAAAACTAATAGATACTCGTAGGTATGTCTTGTTTATACATTCTAGAAAAATAACTTATCATAATGTTACTCAATGAACTATTTATGTGTTTGATTAACCTTCTCTGTGGTCAAGTGGTTAGTGCACCGTTCTCAGACTCACCGGTTCCTGGTTCAATTACCAGCGAGTTATTACCAATATCTCATTTAAGTCTGTTAACGATTTTCGGCAAAAAAACCTTTTGCAATCTATTGTTTACTGTTTGTACCTAGGTATATACAGTATGGTATATAAATTTCTGTCTTATTTTATTTGGCGTAAAGCAAAACATAACAGGACAAACGATTATTTCCGCATTATACACTTTTTTCCTCACAAGTCAAAAGCATTATAACTTTTCACTGCTAAAAGTAATATTGTGAAAGCGTTGGAAAATATAAATAGACCGTGAAATATAGTATCTACCTATAACCTTTACCTTTTTCTTCATCCTTTCATCAATATTCAAGAAATGTGGCATTTCCCTTTCGCGTTTTTGTGTGTCGGAATATAATAATAGCTATGTATTTGTAGATCGTTTTAGGTTTTTGTCAGCGTCTCTCTCTCTCTCTCTCTCTCTCTCTTTCTCATTGTTATTTTAATATAATAATTTGCAAAAACTCGAAAAACGACTATTGAAAACTACTTATTAACAGTAGAGACTAACGCACGTTGTAAGTTAAGGTGAAAGAACTTACTCAAAAATAATTAACGCAATTCACTTACTCGAGGAAATTACTAAAAATATTGATTATTAATTACTACTATTAATTATTAATTACTGAAATATAAAATTGAACTAGAACAACGAGTGCCTTTTAAATACAACACCAAAAACAAGAGAAAAACCATCACAAACCCAATCGATGCTGAGGTGAAGCCTAACCTAAAAAATTGTGACGTAGTTATGTCGTATTTTGTTGTTTATATGTAAATTCAATAATAAACAGCTTAAGTACAAACAAACTTAAATAAGCTCATTAGTTTTCTGGAAAGCCAAGAAAATGAAATCTTATGATTAAGAGCAGCTGCGCGCAGGTTTTACATGTTGAAGACAACCTCAAAGAAGAGAAACTTTGATCAATGTTACGCTATTAAAATAGTTTTTTACTATGAGTAATATTGTTATGGCTAAGAATAAAGATTACTTTAATCTTCGATTAATTACGTATGTACTAGATAAAAGATCCGTAACAAAAATGCATCTCGAAAGTGGTCCTGTTTGCATGTATCATCATCATCATCAGCTCATTTTTATGTCCCCACTGCTGGGGCACGAGCCTTCCCTATGGATGGATAGGCAGAACGGGCCATAAACCACCACGTGGGCCCAGTGCGGATTGGCGGTTGTTAACGACTGCTAATGCAGCCGGGACCGACGGCTTTACGTGCCTTCCGAAGCACGGAGGAGCTTGAGATGATAAATTTTTGGTCACCCATCCGATGACCGGCCTTTACGAAAGTTGCTTAACCTCAGCACTCGCAGACCAGGCGCGTTAACCACTGCGCCATCGAGCTCCTCATTTAAATTTCGAATAACAAAATCTGAAAATACGTTGGATAGCATCAACAACTTCAGCTTACTATGAACCTTATATCTTAAAAATAAAGATTAAATTAAGGTTGCAAAATTTTGAACTTAATATTTACTGTCATCGCTACAAACGTGATTGTGGCTCCGTGACCCCAAAGTTACCGTACCGTTTTTCAAACGCTCATCGGGAATCTCGTACATAGTTAATCGAAGGCTTTAATATTAAAAAATAAAATAGTACATTGTTCACCGAGAGGAGAAAGTGACCGATTACCGTCGAGGGTGTCGTTTGAAGCCCGAGCCGTAGGCGAGGGCTTTAAAACACCCGAGATCGGGAATCGCAGTTTCTCTCGAGTGATACATAGTGCTTTATACTACACCTGATACTTTATCAAATTTACGGTAGAAAGTACGTCATTGCATATCGAACAAATATGCGGGGAGAAAACGCATCTGAGCGGGAGAGAAAAGTGTATGAAAATCCATTTCTTACGTGGTTTTTGCGTTTTCTCCCCGCATATTTGTTCGATATGCAATGACGTACTTTCTACCGTAAATTTGATAAAGTATCAAGGTACTTTCCAAGCAGGTGTAGTATAAAGTTAATTACTAACTTACATATTGGCAATAGCTTTCTTCGAGTGTTCTATAATTCTCTATATCAACAAAGAAAGTAACAATTTGATTTAATCAATATATTAGAACTCCCATTTCTTTCCCGGTTGCATTTAAAAAGAATTGCAGTTCAATTTAAGTTATACCATTTCTTTCACACACACCTTCAAATCGATTCTGTTGTTATTACTGCACCAGGTGGCGCACTCGCACACTCTAAGTGAAGTTTTATGGAGTTGATAAATTCACATGGCCATTTATGTAATTATCCACCTTAAGTGCTTCTGAACAACGGCAGCGCGCCGGCTGGCGTTCACACTGCGAATATGCGACGTATCACAACTGAGTAAGGGTGAATTGGAGTTTCAAGAAGTTCCTACGTCACCAAAGTACCCAAGATAGAAAACGGCTCACGCCTCACTTGTGAATTCTGGAATTAAACTGACATCACTTACCTTTATACGGTACGGTGAGGCAAGTTTAAAAACGAAATTAGTAATTAAGGTAAATGAGGATACGTTTAAGAATAAATTAGTTTAATTTCAAAAAAGGAACACTGAAGAGTGTCATAAATACTTTTTAAAAGAATTTGGCCTAATTTGACCTTTTTTAAAAGACAATCATCCTATATTTATTTTTATTCATAATCCCTAATAAATATAAACCACGAATTCCTTTCAAGAAATGTTGTCTTTAACTTGTCGGTTTTTTTTTGTCTGAGGGACTAACGACATTGTAATTTTATTATCATTCCACATAATACCAAAGTAATATGACATTTTTCTTGGAAGCTCGAAAAGGTTGGATTACATTGTACAGACGACAACAGATCAAGCTATCACAAAATTACAAATTTCCTTAATATATTTAATGTTTATCTTTATACATAAGGTTCAATATTGATTAGATACATTTTGGGTAGGTTGTACTGCTGGCGTGTGTACGTTGCGGTTAATACATTCAAAAAACGCGATACGCAATTTTACCTTGACGTCGTGTATCCATAACACAGATCACGAAGATTACTATTTATAGAGTTTATCATCGCTCGTAACCGTGTTGTAGAATAAAGAGATGTGTGTACTATACTATGTGTGTGGCGCATATTAAAAATGAAAACACAATTTTTTTTTGTCTTTTCTTTTTTTACTTGCGTTATTTTTATCTCACTTGATAAGAATGTGGAAACGCACTTTGCCCTGACAGGGTCTCAGGGCTCAGCGTCTTCCCATATAAACAATTAGCACTTTGGCAAATCGGGGGATAACCCACCACACTATCCCAATATTATTATCTACGTATTAGTGAGTTTTAACGACTGCCATTTAAAGAGAACAATCGATACTGAATTATCGATGCTTACGCAGCACGAATGAGTTCGTGATATTTTTGTATAGTATTGTATATTAGTCATCCATCCGATGACCCGAAATTGCAACAGTTAGGTACTTAACCGTGAGTGATAAGACCGCCCTTTGTACGTGTATTTTTATGTAACTTTTTTGTCAAATGTTTTATTTTTGGTGTACAATAAAGTTTATTTATCTTAATCTTATCTTATCTAACCTGCAAGATCGCAACGAAGCCCTAATATTCAAGCTCGTCAATAACACGTTATGAAAGCGTCGTCGGAACCCTAATTCCAGTAACATAAACATATTCTCTCTGCCACTTTATATTTTACATAAGTTCTTCATATTTTATTTCATAAACAATCTACTTAAAACTAGGTTAGGAATTTGCGTTGAGATACCAATTCCCTGGTTTGTTTGCGAGTGCAAAGCCCACTTATGTTATGTTACATGCACAAATAGTGTAGCCAAACTTTTTATTACCTTTTTGATGTGACCTATATTTATATTATGTAATATTATAGCTAGCAACTATGTCCAACAACACTAGTGGTGTGGAAGTCCTTCCAGCGATCTGAAACATAAGGACGCGTTTATTGGACAGGAATTCTTCTCGCTTCTTTTTTTTTTGGTTAGAGTTTTCAGGTTGCCTAGTGCGAGTTCGTTCGCTATTCGATCACGTTAACGAAAACGAGAATTTGTATGGCAAAATTTTAACTCTACTCGATTGTCGCCAGAGGCGCTGCTAAAATGACATACTAATTTTCGTTTTCGTAAACGTAATCGAATGAATACGGATAGTAAATATAACTCAGACTAGGCACTCTGATGCACTGGGCATTTTCAGCGTCACCGGACTTTTTGCTAGGCGGGAAGAAACTTAAAGGGTTCCTCAAACCGTGTGAAACGAAGCACCGTCAAGGGTTTTCTAGAGGGAACGGCATCACGCACTAATACGTGTCCCCGTGCCCTACAAGATTCACCGTAATCATACTAATCATTGAACCGCTCGCTGGCGACCGGGCAGTTCGGAGGTTGCGAGGAGTTTTAATGTTGTAGCCTAGTAAATAGAGCTCAAATTTGTTTTTTTATTATTATTAAACGCCATATTTTCACTAAATAATGTTTACTACATTCTTAAAGCTAATAGATGATTTCTTAAACCTATTTACATAAAATTGATTGCCAATATATAAAACACCTTTTATATTATTACACATGTAATTTATTCAAACTTGGTATTAGGTATTAAACAAACGTTCGCGACTAGCATGCGACATCCGCACGGCGGTCGCAAGAATGTTGTCGCGTCGTTTAGCTGAAGCCTAACGAGGTGCGTACATGAGAATCGTTAAAACTAAACTTCACCAACGCGGACCGGTGACGTAGAACAGAAAAATAGCTGACGTCTAAATGGTCGGCTAGTATTAATAATCCAATACTGTGTTTCTATTTCGGTGAGCACCCCTGGCAGCGCTATAAAGTTCATCCGACGAAGGTCCTAAATTACGTCAATAGATCTTCATTGATAGCGATCGATCTGTAAGGGTATTCGTAGGTTAATTTACTTTGTATCAATTATGGAGCAATTCTTAAGGTTAATAACTAGTGTATCCTGTTTTGTTTGTGGCAGTCTCGGTTAAGATACGTCATTGAACTGAATGTTGGACTAGTTTGAACCAGCGGTTCCGCAGTTGTAAAAGCTGCCGTAAAGGCATCTGGTGTCTTAAACGACAGCAACAACATTGAAATCCAGAACAATAAAAGTACAAATGGCATCACAAAACAGTTCTTCAAGGCATTAACCTTTTTTTTTATTTGACGTAAACACGACTTTTGTAACTCAAAAAGTGATTTAGGAACATTTAATTGATGGAACATATTTATTTATTTTATTAGTATATGTACAAACAGGTTAAAACTAATAACGCATGCAAAGTTTAAGGGATCACAAACCAGTGACGTTTTATTTCGCAATTAGAATACAATAGTTTTGACAACAGTTAAAAATTATCTTTATTGACTATCCAGTAATACTTTTATAAACCGCCACCCATCTGGAGACCGGCTTTGGTATAAGTTTTTCAGCTTTTACTATCGTCTCCGTAACACGCTAGAAAAATACCTACCTTCTAGCTGTTAGCATCAATAGCCTCTCGTAGACATATTATATCGTCGGTGCGCGTGCGAGACCGCGTGGAGCAGTTTGTAAAAACCGCGTATCTGCTTTTGCAAAATTTTGCAAAAACACGAAAAAAAGTGAACATCTTGGCCGTTCAAGCATATTGACTGAAATTGACATCTATTTCTTTGAGGCAAACAACAACAACAAAATAATATTTCACTTTTTTCGTCTTTTTGCAAAATTTAGCAAAAGCAGATACGCTGTTTTTTACAAACTGCTCTTACGCGGTCTCGCACGCGCACCGACGATATTCATTTTTCTGCTTACGAAAAAACTTCTTTGTTCCAAGAGCATTCACAGAAGTACTAGTGAATCATTTGTAGAAAACATATTGTTTCAATGAAATGCTTTCATTTGTTACAGCTACTGTAAAAGTTTTGCGTTTTATTGGTACTATCGCATTTTGGGAACAGTCATAAAAGACGAAGGGAAACTCATCACATCCGATCTATGTATTCGGGTACCCCAATCTGCTTGTAAACGTAAGATCAGAATTCCTCGTAATAAAATAATTGAAGGCATACAGATTTTTACTATACTTGATGAAAATATTGGTGAAATGCTGACTCCGTTTGTACATTATTGTATTTCGATCATTTGTTTGGAGTTGATGGTGATCAAATCTCATGTTATCGGTAGGTAAGATCCCTTTCTTATTCTAATTAGCGCCTTCCAAAAAGGAGTTGTAAGGTACATTTTATGTTATGGGTTATTTGAAGTAATACTCGTACAGTTATGGTGAGGAATTAATTGTTCACTCAAAGTTATTAAGTATGGATTTTACGATTAAAGAGTTAATCTTTTTGTTTGTGTTCAATCATAGCTTACAAATTAAAAGTAAAGAAAACAGTTGAAGCATTTTTACGTTTCTTTCAAGATAATTATTCAATGTCTGTTTGTGTTTGTTTCATTTTTAATATACTTTGAACAGATAATTTTTAATGGACATTGATCTAAATCCGGCTGAGTCGTTTCAGTCACGTAGGCACTAACGCACTACATAATTTTATAGTACATCGATGGGCTTGATGATTGATGAATATATCATTATATCATACGAGATAAGTACAAGAATCCAGACGTCACCTAATTAGTTCATCATAATATGACAAGACTGTCGTACAATCAACAGAGGCGCGCACCTGTCTCCGCTTCCAAACAATATTCTTCACATTTGATTCCTAGAACATCTGATAACAATTTTCCTCTTACATTCATGTTCCCTGACTCATGCGCATGCTCATGATCAACTGTCCGTGTCTTTACTTACTCTTGATAGACCTATCAGAATAAAAGCGCTTTTGTGTCATTGTGAATATTAACGACATCCAATGACGCAGAAGCTTATGGTCTTCGATCAACAATACACTAGATAACCGGTCAGGGTGTCAAAAACGGCCGAGCGAATAACGCCTCACATTCAAAGTGGGGTCTTATTTCTATTTAGTTCGCTGTTGACTGCGCCAACGTGATAACGTACCACAATGCCTCAATTTGTATTCAAAAACTGTAAAAATAACTATCGAAATAAAAATATATCGGAAGGAATATCATACTTTAGGTAAGTAAATGCTTTTTCATAACATAAATAATAAAATACCTAACTGTTTTTATGAAATAACAATCTTTAATTCTTAAAACCAACCCACGCGCCAACATTTGCTAATGTTTGGCCAACGTATAGTTGCTCTGGAACAGTGAATCTATGGAGTAGTTTAAAAAAAATTATAGATAGGTACTTCTACTGGCGACCCATTTCAATGTGCAAAATGTAGCGGAAGAGAGACAGGAGGATTTTTTAGACCTAAAAAATCTGTAATTTGCTCAATACATTTCAAAAAATGAAAACTGAAGGTATTATACGAAATTTACTTCGTGTAAGTGGAGGTAAGTCTATGAAAAGGATTTATGATAAAAATTATATTTGTGTAACAGTTTTAAAGTTATTTATTGGTAAAGATGTGTTTCTTGGAAGTAGCCAACACAATCATGAAACCGACTTATTAAAATCAGTGATCGAATCATTTTGTTGATGTAAGGCTACATTATTTTGTGCAAAGTTGAAAATGCTGAAATAAAAGACAAATCCAAAAGACAACTATTTAATAAGCTTAATCTATTTAAAGGTAATTGATAGAACTAATCAATTTGTTAAATGATTCAAATATTTATGCATAAATGATAATTATAACAGTGTTAAGTGATTAAGTTAAATTTACTTCATGCATTCAGCCGTCTACGTACAAGCCGGTTAGATATTGCTGTAAATGACATGTAGGTATTCATTAAATTAATTACGTAATATTTACTTTGTTTTATGATTTTAATTTTAATTATTTTATTCTCTCAAATGACCATGGAGTAATGACCTTACAGTTTTGAATTATTGTGATTATACATGTATTTAGAATTATTTTACCTTTTGTTAATGTACAATTATTTCTAATTGTTTCCTTAATTATTTTATATTGTTCGTATGCCGATAAGGCAGATCGCAGTGAAACCTTATAATTAATACAATTAGACCTAATGACTTACCTGTGCTGTGAATCACGAATAAATAATTTAAATTTGAATTTGAATTTGGTTTATTGTTCTTTATATGAAAACCACCTCAAATAATGTATATTGTTACATAAATAAAACAATTTGATTGTGATTATATTGTTATTTATATTACAATTTCTCATCAGGATTCTTTCATTTAAGCATGTATTCCAACCACGCTCAAGGTAGGTATAGTTCAATATCAGTTAATTTGTACTGAATCTACTATTACATAAATGTATGCAAAGTATAATAAATTGCTTTTTGTATACCATTTTGCAGTCAAATGCATAAGCCATAAAATAAAATAAACCTAATTCTTTATTAAAAATAACTTCCTTAAAACAAAAAATAAATTACTAAGTGCGACTCCATAATACTCTGTCGGAGCAAGTAAAGTCAATAATGCAAAAATTCGAAATGAAGTAAGTAACACTTCGTGTCTGCTATTTGCTGTTTTATTTTTATGTAATAAGGTCGAATTTGGATGTAAAGGGTCTTTGTATATATTTTTAAATACACAAGTGATTATTTCAATTTCTTATCTCTTTCTGTCGTTTTCGACGTAAGATCGTAAGTGAGTGTCATAATAATCAAAACTGTGCTTTATTCCTTGTAAAAAAAGTATAAATTAGGTTGAAATTATCAAAACTTAGGATAGTTTTTCTCCATTTATAGTAAAGTCAGCCAATGCCACATTTGAGATTTGTTTTAGTTCGTGAGGCGATATCTAGTGTATTGTTGATCGAAGCTTATGGTGTATGACTCATATAAACCGGTCTCAAAAAAACTGTCCGAAATAAACATCTCTTTTTTAATGTTTATTTTTAATAACTTTTTTCTTTTTGACGTTATATGTATTGTCTACTTAATTTCTATTTTTTAATGAGAAATAATAAATTGATCCACAAAAAAATAGTAGGCTAACACCTAAAATGCTAAGTTAGCATCTAAATAGTAGTTTAGGTGCTAACTTTGTATTTTTAGGTGCTAACTTAGTATTTTTGTGGGTTAGGTTAGGTTAGTTTGGTGATCGATTAAATACAACCCTTTTTTAATTTGTATGTATGTTTGTTAATAAACGTTTTCTATTCTATTCTATTCTACTCTATTCATGCATATTCCCACGTTCCCATTGTTTATCTGATCTATCTACCGACTTCTATCTAACGACCCGCACAAAGCGTCACGTAGTTTTCAGTGCCCTAGTTTTGAATTTAAATAGGGTTACCGTTATCGTACCCTTGACATTAAAACGCGGTACGAATCCCAGAACAGGTGAACCTCCGAATAACTATTAAGACAATGGGACGACTGGTGAGAGTTACGCAATATATACATATAACTTGTAGTCTGTTCGGTAGTACGTAATTTAGGCGAAGAGTGTGAACGCTTTCATCATTTACGAAGCGCATTTAAGAGGAAGACTACATGTAAGAAATTGGTATTTTTAATCAAACGTTTCATCTTTTAAGTCAAAAGTAACAGATCCTGTTGCTAAATACGTCTAATTAAACCATTTCAATAAAGTAATATCAATGAAAACTTAAACGGATATCTTGTTTTTACAAACAATTCATTTTATCGGTTTCAAATTATCATCGCTACCGTATTATTGAGTTACTAGTTGTGGTAGTTGTACAGTTCCTGATTGTTATGTTTTCTTACAGATATTTATGTGTTATCTTTGTATGTATGTATGGAAGAATTCGTCCGTAACCTGCGTCCGCTGCGTTGGTCACGTACGCCGCCTACAGTAGACGCCTATCGGAACAATCGTCTATCGTCTCACCTTATATCCGTTTTCACTGAAGGTCTCCAAATTGTAGGCGACATCTAAGTCATGTTAGGTGACACCACTCCTGTGATGTTGCTCCTGCTCGGGTTGACCGTGTTATAGAGGGGTATAATTAAATGACTAATTCCCGTTATCATCAGAGGCTAGGCTACCAAGTTTTAGGTGACGCCTAAGTCTTGTTAGATGACGTTGTACTCGGGCGCTTGTTAACTGTGTCGTATAGACCCCTCTATATGACACAGTAAACTAGGTGAGTAATGCCCGTTTTCACCAATGACCCTTTAGTTTTATGTGCTTAAGGGGTTAACTCTGTTGGGATGAATTCGTCCGTGACAATCTAACCTGCCTCCGCTGCGTTGGTCACGTTGCACCTAAGCCATGTTAGGTCAAAATGTTAATCCGGCTTTGGTTGACCAGGTCGTAGAGTGGGCTATAACTGGGTCAATAATGCCCGCTTTATCCTCCAAGTTTAGACATCACCTAATCGATGTTAGAGTTTTACTCCTGCAACCGTAAACACTTAACGGGTATAAGTTATCTAGTTATACTCCTCTCTACGACACTGTTATCCCGACCCAAGGTAATAGCCTTGAGAGACGCCCTCAGGTAATCCGCTCTCGTTATCCAACAAGAAATCACTCGAAAAGAACAATAATTCTGTGCAGTTATAGTGTGCCATTTATAATAGATGGAATAAAACTTTTGATTTTGAAAATAAACAGATGTGAATATAGGTAAAAGTAATTATATGCAATTGACAAAAATTTATTAGTGAAAAGAGCAAAACAAATACAGTACAGAGTACTTGTTACTTAATTTAAATGAGGAAAAATGATTATTAAATAAAAATTAAAAACTCTCGCGTAATGCTGACCTCTAGAAAACCTTTATCGTTTTATTGGTTCCTACAGGTTTAGAAACTACCAAGTTACTTGTGCTCATAAGCCCGGTTACGCTATAAAGACCGGGCAAAAGTTAATTATTACCAACAAAAAAACAAGTTTAGCCTTAACACACAGGAGAACTTTCAAAGCATAACAACACAACAACAGGTTTGGGCCTCATTCATTAATTAGGAAGTTGTGTTTCAGGTACGTTTTGCGAAGAAAATAAATCACTTATTAAGTAGGTACCTAATAGTTAATATAATACTATTAACCTATAAAAATGAGTATTCAAAACCAACAGTATTAAGTATTTAAAAAATATATGATTCATGTTCAATTTCTTGTAGATTTATCAATTATAACTGAGAGCTTTCGTAGTGTATGTAAAAGTATTTTGTTAACGCAATCACCATATTTACGCAATTGTAATAACTTTTCCACATTTGGGAAGCCACGTTAAACCGTTGTTGGTAAGACTCGTTAAAATTCACCAAACCGTATCGGGCCAGCGTTGTGGGTTATAACGACGACCGACGTTTTTTTTTTTTCATTTCGTTGATGGCTTCGTGCGATTAGCACATTTAGCCAGTGTCAAAGTAATTTTTCTTACAAGTAATACATATATAAACAATATTTATTTTGTGTATGATGATGATGAATGATAATAGAAATGAGAAATGATATACCACCCAACCCCTCGAGTATCTCAGTAAAGATGTGGGGCTTTCCTAAGTCCTCGGGCGGACTTCTTGAGAGAATTTGAAAAGTGACGTTGCACTGTTTTGTTTCATTTGCCAACACTCATGCACACTCACGAACACTTAACGGTTAATAATCCACCATTATTTCACATTAATATTCGACATACCACAAATTTTAGAAAATAAAACAAAACCGCAGACATGACTCTTCACTTTCCCGCCAAGAAGTCCCGACCGACGTTTATACGTAGATGATGATTAAAAACTTTTTATAAAAGAAAAACGATCCAAATTATTATTATTTTAATTTTCGTCAAAGGATTTATTCTTAGAAGTGTTTTCGAAGTAAAGCCTTGCGGTCTGCCTTCTACACACGTCACAAAATATAGACAAACTCTTTTCGAACGTAATGTTACTTACGCTTTTCCCGTAATATTATGTTTATTTCCCGACCGCTCGCTTTTATCGGAAAAATAAAAACAGATCAGAATCACCGCCCGCCCCCGAAAGTCACAGTTTTTCTGGGCGTCTTACGTGCATATATAAGCAAACGCGGTAGGCCAAGTTTAATGAAAATTAACGACTCGCTGCTGGGCTCGGCCGTTCTAAATGAGCAATTAGATTATAAGTTAAGGCCTGACATCTGGCTAGTTTCATTAATTTTTTTAATTATACGTATTTATTCGACACACCTTTTTTCACCCTTTTGAGGGTTTATCCTTAATTTAATAAGAAAGAGGAAATTGCTTAATCGTGTCTACATGTAAAAAAAATATTCGCAACATTACGAAATATGATACTTAATACAAAAGTTGGTTATTCAATTAATTTCTATATACGAACATCTAAATAAGTAAATAAAAGTACAATAAGTAAATCTATTTGACAAATACACAAGCAGTAAATTAATGAAGGAAGTTGTGGTTTTCTAGTTTCAAATTATTATCCTTCCGATTTCTCTTAGTCTCAAGTTGCGGTCGAGTCGTTTTTGGTATGCCACGCCCTTTCTACAATTCAAATTCACAAACGTTTCCCAGAATCTGAGATACTGTTCAAATCTATCTTGGAGACTTACGGTACGCGCTCAAATAAACATAGCTTCGTTCAAACAGAACTAAGTGGAAAGCCCGAAGGCTGATTATTAGCCCCTATTCTATCTTTTTACGGGTTATTGAATGTTTATGAAGAAACATATTTTCACGGAATCATTATAATACTTACCCGTATCGGCGAATGCATGTTTCAGAAAATTCGGGATAAAATAATTGTGGTTGCTCGGTTTTAATTTAACACACCGAGTGAAAAGATTTGGTTAATAACTAGCGCGTGATTAGGAGGACGAATAAAGTTGATTTTGTATAGTTTCATACGTACGTACATACGTACTATTGAAAAATTACTGAGATAAATTATTTGGTAAGACATTAAGTTCATGAAGATAAAAACAAATCGGGATTCTCCGGGACAGGATCCTCGGGGAATGGGATCCTCAGGGAATAGCCCCACTAAACGTATAATACTCGTAAATGTATAAAAAAATCCGTCGTCCATTTATTTATTAATTACAACTTCAGAGTTTCATACTAACACAATGTTTGGTAATGATGGGTTTAATTGCATCGTTTTACAGTAATATACCAATAAAAATAAGTTTCCTACCATCTCCAGAGAGAGTTGTCTACCTGTGTTGAAGCATACATATTGAAACAAATCTCATCTCTCCGGATCTGGACGAGCTTTGCAAACATTTGCTTGCTATAATAACCCTCGCCTTCCATTTTCAATATCGGTGAAACAAGTATCTGATAGCATAAGTTACTGTCCACTTTGATGTCCAATCTTTGACGCCAAGTTGGCCAGATTGCGAGATTATCTGCTGGAGATCTGTTCAAGTTGAATTAACAGATTAATAAACTATAATTAAAATGTGATATAACCTGTGTCTCAGTTCAAATTTTTTGCGACTCCGACATCCGAAAGGATCTCGAATAGCCCGTATGAGTTTTCGCAGGAGCACTAGAATTTTAAGCATTCTTATTAGGATCCTTTTAAGCCTCATCACACCCGTCCCTATGAGAGAGCGGTTGTCATTTACCCATTCCTCTAGTAATCCTTCCCGGACACAACTCTGCTACAACACAACTGACAATATCTTACTCAACAATTTTTTGTTTAATAGTATGCTATGCTACTTAATATTCATAACCTTATAGTTATTTAAGTAAAGAAATACTACCTGTTGCCCAAAATGTCGCCATTGTTATTGATTTATTTCATTTCTGTTATTGCAAAATGTGTTCAAATGTGTATGTCATATAACCAGCTATTTAAAGAATATTTGTTATCTTATATATATAAAAATATGCGCACCAAATGGACACCATTAAATTGTAATTTTTCCCGCTGTATTTTTTTTAACCCAAAATGACGAACGTTCATGTTTTTTTTCGTCTTTTTTACTTAAATTGTAACTGAACTGAGTAATAGAGCCACGCTGCCTTGCAGCACGAAATGGGTCGGCTCGCCCGGCGTAATACCACCCTCTCACAGCGTATCGGCGTGAAACAATGGCACTCGTTGCTGTTGTGTTTCGTCCGGTGAGTAAAAGTACCGGAGGCCCATCTCTCATCCCTTCCCCCTCCCAATTCTTACTCCCTCCTCAAGATCCAACTCCTTCCTCAAGGCCGGCAATTACTTTGGTTTTTGGCGGCGGTGATTACTTTCCATCAGGTGATCCGCCTCCTCGTTTGCCTCCTTTTAATATTTAAAAAAAAAACAAAACAAAAACATATAGACATTGGCCATTTTATTAGCAACTTTCACGATTTTTTTAATTAAAAAGGCACATTCTCCATTTCTTTTTTCATTTTCATTTTTGTTTGTTGCGGACTGGTTTTTTACTATGCATTCTTTGATGCGAGACTCCTATATTTCGGCGCAGCTGCATCAATCATGGTCACAGAAGAGCTTTCCCTTTAAACTGTCTATCATTCGTTTTCATTATTGTTTCTGTCTCTTTATTTCTGATCTCAGTTATAGATCACACCATTTTTTTATAAAATATTATAACAGCTGTGTGCTACATGATTTATAATAACTTTCTTTGATATATTAATTATTATCTTTGTCCCTAATAAACTTATTATTGCATGTTTTTATCCAGAAACCACACGTCGTTGACACGCATACTGTGAAATGAATCACATAATTAATCACAAAGTGCTCTAATTTCTTTTACTGTTAGACAACACGACACCATTGCGTTCTCTCTTTTCATTTTCTTTTATTACAATTATTTATTGTGTTTCGAGGTTAGCGATTATTTTAACGTTACAATCAGCCGTAAACTATTTGTCTGAAACTAGGTCAGTATTGTATAGTGTCAACACAATGCTGTGCTAATACTTTGGGACGCATAAATTAGTAGTATTTAACTAAGGATTGTGTCGTATTTTGGTTTACAATAACTTTTGAAGGTTTACCGTTATGCATTTTATTTAACATGATGATGTATGTTGTTCCTTGATTAGTTTTATTATACAAATAGTGATCGTTTTCTTTGTGACGTTTCTAATGCGCGTTATCACGGCGTGAGCACGCACACGCATGGTCACTATATACAAGTCAATACAGTTATTTATTTCAATTATCGCATATAGTGAGACAATGAATGCTTCCATTATATAAAAACAAGCTTTTCTATTAGCGATGACGTGTGTGAGCTTAAGGACATTGTTGTCGTAGGTAACATGAAGTATTTTTCAAACGACATTGTCACATTGATTGCTTATTATATTTTAATATCCTTTATCTTGCTATTTAATAGTTATTGTGAGCATTGCAATTATCATGTTATATTTTTAAATATATTGCATAGGTACATATATAAAACATTGCTGTATTGATTAAGTAATTGCAATACGCTTCGACTTCGTTTCAAAAGCACCAAGGACGGTTGTGACGTATATACGTATATAAACGTAAGGACACCAAAACATATACAAAAGCAAAGCTGGAGCTACCCATGTGATAGAATAATTACTTTGACATCTACAAGTGGTGGTTAAGGTGCTATTGTGTTTCAAGGCTTCCGGTACAAAATTACCTAGTTAAGGCTACTTTCCACTACGCTAGATAGATCCGTTTATTCGTAAGGCCTCTTACTTTCAATCTGCTAAAGTCTATAACGAACAAAAGAACAAAGTTTTGACAATAGAAAAATTATGGCATAATTGTAATTTTACTAAGCAATAATCAATTTTACTATTTAATTAGATATCAACTTGCAATATAATAGTCGGTATTGTTAGTTACAATCGTCAATGTTGGATACCTCTTTTTATAAAATACTTCTTTTTGGGAAAGCTCATTTCCCCGATATTTGTGTCGGTCCAATACAGAGCCAGATAGTGAATGGCCGCCCTTAGCTATGACGTCGGTTCCGACCTCAGACCGCTCACTACGAAGGTTGACGTGTGTTTCCCGCCTCCGTGGAGCGCTTCACTGACATCTATTATGAAATGTCGACCCATATTTCTAAGTTTTAGTTTTCCGAAGCACCTAATGAGTTCGGCAAATATGTCGAAATATAGCTATAGATGGAACAATATTTTGTCATCTCGTTAGCAAGGTTTTGGTAGCCATGACTGCCCATGAAAAGATCTTATTAATGAATTGAAATTTCATTCACTCTAACATCATAGCTTTGTAGCTACAGTTTTTAAATGCAGGACAAATAATTGTTTATTCATTAACTAAAACAGATTAAAGTACATTATATGCGCATTCATGTTCGATAAAACTAATCATCTGAAACGCAAGTCATGAATGTGCCAATACAATTTTAAGATAAATCGTATGAATGTAATACTGCCTGATCAGCTTTTCCCATCATTATTACTCAGATCAATTCACGATTCCTTTTGTAAATCGTACCCTTCATTTCGTGGGTCCCGTTCTCTTGGACGTTGTTTTGCGAAATCCTTTCTTAGCAAGGGCAACCCTTGTTGTTAAAGAAAGGTTGCCTCCATTCTAATTTGCAGGCTTATTTCTCCTCACTGACTTACTTCCAGTACATACATTTTTTTATGATATTTTACGTTTGGTAATTCAATGTTTTCTTTTTGTTTTTCTCGTGGTTCAATGGTTTTAGAATGTCTCAATTAAATGGAGCTCTCGGTATCTTTAACTGTAACAGCATGGGGCTCGTTTATTGTTCACGGTTTAGTAGCAGAACTGGTTTTAAATCTACCTGACTAATGCCCGAAGCAATGTTTTGTTCCCACTGCTGAGATAAGATTGCCAGTTCCTTATAAGTTGAGGAGTCCAGGTGGTGTGCGCTTTCACTTTAACTTTAGGCTGTTGCCTGTGGCCTTTTCCACCACAGCTGTGTGAGGAAGCTAAGTGGAGCGTGAGGATAAATCCACCAATAGCAGTACTCCATTTTAAACTGCAAGGAAAATTAAGTAATCTTATAACCCCTTGAGCGTCGATCGACCTCGTGTGTGCTCGTGTCTGGTATTCGCGCGCTCGAGCTCATAAGTAGAGTTTTAGCTAATAGCTACCTCACACAGCTCTGATGGAAAACCATCCTTGTCGTCACTTACTGACAGGTGAGATGAAGGCCGAGTGCTTCTCCGTTGTAGAATTAAAAAAATCAATACCGACGTGACAGTGTGCACGGCAGAGTATTATTATATCTATGCGATACGCCAGTATCAATGAGTGTATCAAATGTTTACATATGTTTGTGTGGAATGTATTATGAATTTAGATACTGTGGGACCCAGTATCTGCCGGTCATAGAGCTTTACAAATTTCACACAATAGGAAACTCTGACTGTCGCCGCTGAGTCACGTAGAAGGGTTAGAAAACCTTTTTTGTGCTGACTTAGTCACGGTCTATATAAGAAGTTTATTTTAACACAACATTAATTCAGTTGGAACGTACTTAGTTTTGCTGGTCTGAATAGTTTTAAATGGTTATTTTTTGGTAATTTAATTTTAACGTTTATGTAAAATAAAGAAAAATAAAAAACTGAAAGACTATTAAAAAATTTTTCTTTTTTATTAAATAATTTATTCAAAAATAAGTTATTTAGTGAATATTTGTACCAGTAACGTGCGTAACTCAATATTATGCGACCGTATATTTAATTTATCTCTATGTTATCATCACCCCAAAGTTGTTACAATTAATATAAGTCGTATATCAAGGAAAATATATATATTATATCTTATATCGTATATCTGTTACGTTGCCGTTTGAATAGAAAAATATGCCTCCTACAGTTTCTATATTATGTAGGTCATGGCCTCTCTATATGTTTCGTATACGCGCTCCTTCAGTCTGCCAACTACCTTATCTGCGCCATCACCACGCTTGTTTTACTATCAGTATAATTGTCAAACAGTAATTAGATTATTGTCCTTTAGAAGATAACTCATAACACGTTGTAAAAGAATTACAGAGGCCTTTCCACTCATTTATTATCACATAACAGTAATTAATCGAAATCTTATCAATTATATTGTATTTATCATTTGTTGTTTCTAAAGCGTAAATCTATTTTATTACGTGGTTTCGTAGGTGGAAACAAGCAAAATATATACGCAGATTACATTTAGGTACAGTTTGTTAAATTTAAATGTGAGTCAAGGTTTCCCTGTGGCCTAAGAGTTCTAATTGAGAATGACAATATTCATAGTCGGACTGTTTTCAATATTGTATACGAATGAAGGTAGTGACATATCAGTTAATATCCCGCGAAATGAGGTGGGTACGTTTTGAAATATTTGATATTATATCGCCCTGTGGTACGTTGAAAACACATGCGTGAGCTAATATCGTAATCTAAGAGATTATGTGAAACGTAAAATGTCTCATGAGAGAGGAAAGTTTCGTTTTTCTTATTACCTCTATAATCTAAAGTCGTGCGTCGGGGACTGAGAGAGCGCAAGATCAAACATAATAATATGCTACGGATATAACTGTACCTATTTAGGTACAGCCAACGACAAATATCGCTGAACATTTTAGTACGTAGTAAAATTGTGGCTATATATAATTTTACGCAAATTTTGTTGCAAAATAATCCCATTTTGGAAAAGTGTTAAATGATTATTCCATTGTCTAATATATCTATCGATCGTTATTGAAAACGCCTCTTCTTCTCTGATCCAAATAGTCGGGTGCAGCTTCGAATCCCGCTCGTAGATATTGTTTTAACACTTTAGTAGGTACTACTACTTTGGGGCACGAGCCCTCCTTATGGATTGATAGGAAATACGGGCCATAAACCACCACGCGGGCCCAGTGCAGATTGGTGGTTGTTAACGACCGTATGTTATGTCGTAATAACTTTGATAGAAATTGGCATAGAATTATAATGCTTGATAGATTTTTTAGTTTTTTGTTGCTAACTGTACCTACCCTTGTCTGAAAATGTCGTATTATTTTTTTGATTCAGTTTATATGGAAAGGTAATAAATACTATTTTTAGAACTATAAACTGTAATCGGAAAATGTCGTGGGGATGTCCATATTATAAAAAGAAATTATAAGAAAATATTGATTAATGTTTATCCGTTTATGATGATTTATAATATCTTATTGCATTATTAATTTATAACACTATGACCAATATTTATCACATGTTTTGGATATTCAGTACTAGTAGTACTAGACTAAGATATTGTAAATGTCTAATGCGTTATGTTAATTTATGGCTAATTAATTACATTCATTACATCACTTTAATTACAACAAGGAAGCAAATGGTCCCCATCTCACCGCACACCAATTAAATTTTAAGAAATTTATACTCAAAGAAGACACGGCCAGGCGCATTTCACTAGAAATCTATCTTATAACTGTCGGAACCAACTTCATAGCGGGTATAGTCCCGGGCTCCAAAGAATAGACCTTTTGATCTCTTAACTGGTCCACGGCAGCTTAAAGGCCTCAAAGTTATTGGTGAATTACGATCCTACAATTTGAAGAAAGACAAATTGCCTTAGGATGTGATGCCTTCTATATCTTAACTATTCTTCCGGCATTTCAATGGCGTTAAAACCATCGATGAATAACGATTCTGTCATTTGAAACGAGACAGATTGCCTGGGGTTGAGATGCCTCCTGATCTCTTATCTAAACTACTGACACTTGTTCTACAGCTTGACTGAATATTTCGGTACAAAAACAGCATAGCGGCTGTTTCTATGTCACATGTACCTACCTACTCAAAATTGCATGCCCGTCTAGGGTAAATTGTTTGTTCCCATTATTATGCTCAACACCTGCTATGTATCACAATGTTATGGCAATAAAAATTTATCTTTATCTTATCTTATCTTATCTTAAATGGACTTAAAACCATTGATGCATTAAGATCCTGCAATTTGAAGAGAGACAGATTGCCTAGTATGAGAGGCCTCCTGATCTCTTATCTCTTATCTAGTCTTCTTCCTCTTCAACTTAAAAGCCACGCTCTTGTCAGTGTAGCCTTTTCAATTCTTACCTATTATTATTATTCTCTTTATTAAACATATATCTTAAGAATTTTTTTTTACAATATTTTATATAAAAACATATTTACAATATAAAATATTATAAAAAACTTACCCTAGGTTGCCACCGGCAGAGGGGATTAATTCTTATCTAGTCTACTGACATTTCAATAGCCTTAAAACATTGGTTCATAGCGATCCTGCGTACAATATGCATCAATGAAGTCGAGATTTACTAAATTGTAGGTGTGGACTCTCCGTTTCGTACTGTACGTCACCCTTTCCTGGTATTTTGCGGTAAAATTCGTATAATAGGTATTTACTGTAACGTCATTATCTCTAAATATGCTTGGTCACACGAACGTCATAGTACCCACAGACTGGAATTATGCCTCCACATTGATTCGGTTGTAAGTCTCGCTAATAAGTCAAAGATTGGTATATCAAATCTGTAACTGGTTTAATAAAATTTGAATACCTATTGATATTATAGCTACAAGTTAATCCTTATAAAGGGATCTGTCGATATATTGGATACCACAATTTTAACTTTTTTTCTGTATTTAACGGGTAAGCACAGTGCCTTGATCTCACCTGATGTTAAGTGATGATGAGGCCAATTGATGGAAGCACACTTTACCCGGAATCCTCAACTGGTGAGGCACTGGCTATCTTGTCTCTAGCTGCCGGAACACAATAACGATACAAACATTGATGCTGTGGCGACATATTTAGATAAGATGGTGGTAGCTAGCCAGGTGGTCAAACACGCCCTACAGCCGACCAAACCGAGTACACAAACATGTACCTACCCCCCGCTGGGAATCGAACCCGAGACCTCTGGGTCTAAACCGGTGGTTTTAACCACTAGACCACAGAGGCGGTTAAAAAGGCACAAGCTCGAAAACCAATAATAAAATTTCAACATGTAACGCCCTATTTACGAATTATAAGATATATTCGAATACTCATCAATCAATCTGCTTACTTATTACTTAGTTTCCGTGTTAATTTTATGAATCACTTTACTGAAAACGATAAGAATTAATGTCCAAAGTTCAATCGATCACATGGAAATGTCGTGGTGGATAACCTCTTGAAATAAATGGGAAATATTTCAACTACATATAAGGTGTTTCATAGGATTGAACGATCGCTCGAAGTAGGAAATTACGCATGAAAACGAATGGATTACTTTAATCTTTATATTTAGATTGGATTGAGGTGTTATCACAAATTACATTATAATTATTGTAAAGATATAATCAATAATACGAATATGTATGTATATAACATAATATGTATATATAATATATGTATATAGGTTATTTGTTGAATTATGAGAGAAGAGACGACAAAGCGTCACCGCATCACGCGATTCGCTAGATACGAAGTTCCTCTTATAAATTCGTCATAACTTAACATTGAGCGGATTATATATTTTTAACTTTTTATTTTTAAGTGCTGATTGCTGCACTGAAGCTGCATTTAATTTTTTCACTGTATTTTATAAATATTTCATTCGGATTATATGTTTTTTGACGTGACAACGTCTTATAATTCGATAGAGCCGGCTGCACGCACGAAAAAGTTCGGCGTTACCTCGCTCTGAGGCGTTCCATGTAAGGCTTGAAGTGCAAGCGAGAGCGCGGAACGAGCGACAAAGAAACACAATCGGCTGAGTAGAAATTTAGCCGTGCTGCTGTGCAAGCCCGTGTCCGTCATCGCCACCGCGGTACTTACCCCCAACACCCCCCGACACCCCCAACACCTCCCGACACCACCAACTCTTCCCGCCTACCTGTTCGACGGGCTGCTGCTGCTGTGCAAGCCCGTGGCCGGCATCGCCACCGCGGTACGTACCCCCAACACCCCCCGACACCCCCAACACCTCCCGACACCCCCAACTCCTCCCGCCTACCTGTTCGACGGGCTGCTGCAGGCTGCTGTGCAAGCCCGTGGCCGGCATCGCCACCGCGGTACGTACCCCCAACACCCCCCGACACCCCCAACACCTCCCGACACCCCCAACTCCTCCTGCCTACCTGTTCGACGGGCTGCTGCAGGCTGCTGTGCAAGCCCGTGGCCGGCATCGCCACCGCGGTACGTACCCCCAACACCCCCCGACACCCCCAACACCTCCCGACACCCCCAACTTCTCCCGCCTACCTGTTCGACGGGCTGCTGCAGGCTGCTGTGCAAGCCCGTGGCCGGCATCGCCACCGCGGTACGTACCCCCAACACCTCCCGACACCTTCTTAAGACGTTGTCACGTTCAACTATTGTCAGTAAACCGACTTTACAGACAACCAATTTTTTTTTAATAATTATAATATCTTAGGTAGGTACGTCATTTTCGCAGTTATCCATCGTTTCCACAACAATACACGTTACTAATCATACCACTTTTCCTTAAGAACTTGGAAACTCTCCAATACTATTTGGTTTCGTTTCTGAGAATATAAACTTGTACTGATTTTCTTGATACTGTCAAAAGTATGTTTCACTTTCATCCGAATTATTTTTTAATTCATTGTAATGTTATATCACTTCAATTGTAACAATTAAACAAACAGTCGTGAACACTCGCGTTCGTTAAACAGAATTAGGTCGAACCCATTAAACAATATTTGTGTGTCTTGCCGATCAAAAAATCAACTGTACACTGCGCACGCGTTGTCTCCGGTCCTTCCGATTCTGTAAAACATGTAAACTGGAAAATTGGTCAAGGTAACTTACCTACGCAAACGGCTGCTGAAAAATAACCGCCATAAAGAACAATTGCGAAACGAATGTTCGAAGGAGACGTCTGCAAACATGATTGAAGGTTTAGAAAACGAAACATTATTATTGTACAGTGTGATTGCGCAACGTGAACGCGCAACCTGTGTAGTTGCGAACCTTTTTTGTTAGATGACATTACGTGGTAGCGGCAAAAAGTCAATTCAGTACGGTCGCTCAATAAATTGATATAAGACATTGAAAACCTTATTGCATATATTTTATTTGTCTATTTATTTCGACTAGGTAGTCGAGTAAGCCGGAAAAGCGCTCGGCCCGATGTCTGTAGATCGATACTCTACCATCCGAATGTGAACGCTATCTAAACTATGATTATCAAAATACTGGAAGTCAGTGATGAGAAAGTAACTTACATAGGGAAACTCGTTTCAAGTAACCACATTGCTACAATCAAAGATTTTAAATATTCACAAACACAAATTGGTTATTAAAAAAGAGTTTTACTATTGTTACACAGATTGTAAAAAAACAGATAGCAACACAATGATAATGGTTGATGAAAATATTAGCGTAAATATTTATGTCGCTGTTTACTTAATTACGCTCATTTCATCAAACTTTATGATAGGTTAAGACTAAAATATATATATTTGTAATATTTTTTATTTAAATTATTGCACCCACTATGTAAAGCATTGTAAAGCATTGCATATTACAGTTGTATTAAAATTACACAAAACTTGAAAAACTGCCCCGGGTAGGAATCGAACGTAAAAACTATATAACACACATTGAATTCTACATTTTGTGTTTATTTATAACGTAAATACATAAAAAATATGTTAAAGTTCACTTTTGAAAGATGGTCGATGTATGGATTGTTTTTATGACCTTATTGTTGCAAACAGGGTATGATGACAGTTTATTTGAAGTAAGAGAATGCAATCTTTGTAGGTACGTCATTATGTTATTTACGAATGCTATCTCCCCATGTGCAGTCATGTGGGATAGCCAGAGCCCACCATGACGATGATCTTTAGGATCACCCCAAGAGTTTGTAAGGATACTAGAGATGTCAGTACCTAACTTTAAAAGGAAAAAAAGTTAATGTTTCCTAATTTGAGTGTTCAAACATTTTTCAAGTGTTTCCTCTTGATGTATTTTAGTTTTAATTCCGTTCCTTCCACCCGCTTAAAGTGAATGGAACCACAAAAACTTACAAAGGTAGAAAAAAGTTGTGTCTAATGACGTAGAATTTGTACCGAAAATAGATTGTCAGAAAAAATATCCAATTTATATTTAGAACTTCTAAGTTACAAAGGAAATGACTATACAGTACACAAAAAAGTTGTAGTGAGTTATATTAAGTGCTATAAGTAATAGTTTTCATATAAAATACAGTTGTTAATCGTAGTTTTTTTTGCTTGCGCTTCTTACTAAAAAAAATATTTTAGTAAGAATCGCAATTTGATTTGTTTTTCTCGCACAGAGGCTTACAGTAATAATAGTAATGAATTTGTGGAACCTCGAACTGGTTTACTGCCCATCCTAAGCATGTAGCTGGCCATCAGGGATAAAGTGAAGGCGATGAAGAAAAAAAACTAGGTCAAGATCACGTTAATTTTAAAGTGGCGCCGATAGATCTCTTCGTAACCAACAGCTTGGTAGAATCAACAAACAACATCGTAAATCAATACGTAGCAACGGACTTGGAGTTTAAGCAACGTTTTTTATTATCAAACTCGTCGTCGTTATATCTACTCTAATCGCCGTTTAATTAAACTTGATAGATTACGTCATCGTTCGTAGCTCAATATTGAGATGGTTAGGTCGATAGAACGTATGTCAATAAATCATTTATAGCAGCGTTTATACACCAACTGATTTATCCACTTTCAAGTTATCTAGATATGAGCGGTAAACATCAAATGCGTTGTGTTAGCACCGGCCACCAACAAGGAACGAATTCAATTAGGGACGCTATGACGCAGCGTCCGGTACCACGTCACACCGATAATTGTTTCAGTAAACGGTCCTTTCACCTCGTTAAGACGGAATTAGGGAGCTGACGATGCATCGAGATTAATAGAAACGTATCCTCCACTGTACTTGGAAGAGGTATTTCTGTACGTAACTGTGACGATATCGGCATAGTACAAGGCGGCCGAAGCACACGCGCCGCGACGCTTCATGACTTCAGTTTAGCGATAGCGCTCGTGGCAAATAGACGCTTTGTTACCGCTGACAAATAAATTAGAATTCGCGTTCGAAATTCAAGTTTCGGATTTGAATTGTCTTTTCTTTTGTTTTCTGTTTTTTTTTTCTTAAATACTCGTGGTGGGAAATGCGCGTGTGCGCCGAAAGACAAAGCGTGCGTTTAGCGTCGACTAGTTGGCTGCGACGCCGCGCCGCAAGGATGGCCCATTCAATTGGAATGTTGCACTTTCAGTTCAAGCGAATGCTGAACAAGGAGCTCAGCCACTTCTCCGAGTCCAGCAAGTCCGGCAACCAGATCTCGGAGTACATCTGCTCCACTTTCTTGGGTGAGTGTTGAATCCTTTTTGAATGATTATTAACAGGTTCACTGTGCCACAGACCACTTATATTTATCGCGCTTCTGCCATACTACAGTTATATTTATGGCGCATAACAGTTGATTTAAAACAATGTTTTGGACAGTGAACCTGTTAAATAGTGCGAGAAATTTAACAGACCAATCAAATAATAATAAAAGTTTGAGAAAATTTTCAACCATAAAAAAATAAGGATTTGTATTGTCTTGTTTCTCCTTTTTATTATTAAAGCTGGTCTACAAAATTTCTCGTCGATAAAACTTTGATAACATCGTAAAATAGATTGACCTAAGTAGCAATCAAAATTAAAATTGATAGTTATCAACTTATCAGTGACTATTTATCAAATTAAAGATAGACATTTCCATCTCGTATCTTGATACATCGCAGGAAACGATAATATATCTCAATGGTTAAAACAAGCTTGTTTATTTAAATTAATAAGATTTGCTGCAATTGGCGTACCATTTTAGCCCGTGAACGCGTAGTGAAGTAGGTAACAAAGATGTTTGTTTGCAATAACAGTATTGCAATATTGTTATTGCTAAGAGTAGTTTCATAACTATAAATAATGAGAATAGCAGATGCCTAAATGGTATCTCGGTTATTTACCTACTTTTAGCTTTTACATTATTATTTTATCCTGACGTTTGACTTTGAACCCTTTATATAGTCTCTAAAACGCGAGTAACTTCGAAAAAAGTGTTTTCTTCCGATGCGTAGTTTTTTTTTACAAATCAATATTGCTTTTTGCTTTTTGTCATCTATAAAAAAAGTATTCGGTAGGTAGGTTGCCCAGCCATTAAAAGGTTGACACAAATTCGAGGCATTCAATTTCTATTAAAGCGCGGCCGACCTCACATAACACGAATGCGTCACAAAAGCACGAACGCCATGAAATATGTAGCTGTGTCGTGTAAAGGAGGAAAGTGCGTATTTGCCCTCATTGTTGTGACGTGCCTGCTCCGCCCGCCCGCCCTTTAATACCCGAAGCTTGCTACGGAAACGAACTGAATTTTTTGTAGCGTAAAGACTCGGAATGAAACGAGTTAACTAGTTTTTAACCGACTTCAAAAAAGGAAGAGGTTCTATGTTCCACTGTATGTATTTATTAACAACAGTAGTTTGATATACTTATAAACATATATATCTTACAAATTAAAGAAATACGTTTATATAGGTAGGAAACAAGTTCAGATCTGAAATATTGAGATAATGATCTTTAAAATGATAGGTTTTTGATATTATGAAATGATTATTAATTATTATGCAAATGTCAATTTTAGTTTACAATATTAAATTTACATTAATTATTTATTTACCTATCTATACTTATCAATGATAGCTATTGATAAATTTATCAGTATCAGTAAATTTTAAATAAAAAATACTGCAGCGTCTCGCCCTATCTTTGTAGCGCGACGCACGTCTTCGATGACAGCCTTCGAAGTTCGTTTATGTGAATTTCAGAATAATCACCTGCTACGGGACTTGTGTAGACGAAGTACCTACAAGCTTTTAAATAATTTCTTAATTGTGATATAAATAAGAACATTTATAGAACCATATTTCATTAACAAGACTTGTAGAGACCCTAAATAGACCACAAGGTGTGACCTACATAGTAGTAATGACTAAATTCAACATTTGAATTGACTCAATGAACTAGCATAATTAAGTGTGAGACGTGTTCAGTCTATAAATAGTGGACTTTTGTGCGTTGGTATACGGTGCGTTATAGCATGTACGTTTTAAAATATAACTTTTGTTTTGTATGTTTTGAATTCATATAAAGCCTGCTTATTGTCTAAATTAATGCCGCAAAACCAACATGTATATGCACTGTTTTGAAAATAACGATGATCTAGATTTTAAAAATATTAAATTTGAGAAAAAAGCTTAGAATGCTTTCGATATGGTGTTGGGAAAGTTTCTTTGCGTAACTTACAAATTCTTCGCAACTTGAACGCTATAGCTATTGCGCCATCGAACCTCTCAAAACTTATGTCTTCGTGCAAACTATATTGTTTACTTTAGTCAACGTTTTCAAAGTAAGAGGTATAGATATTAGCTACAAAACGTAACTCTACTACCAAGTGAACTTTTCTTCAATTGAAGGAGTCGACGCACGGCTGAGTCAATTATAATTCATTTAAAAGGTCTACAGAAACATATGATACGTTCTAATATAGAGTTCAGCCTCGAGTCAAGCACTCTTTATTGCCATCACTCTGTAGGTACCTCCTATTATGCAAATTGATGTTGATCATAACTTTGTTGATACTATCCGGATGCGGCCAGTTGATTCCAGTACTTACCACCAGCACAGTACAGTCACAGATTAGGTAAGGTAATAGTTACTTCGTAACAGATAAATCACTCCCTACAAAAATTCGTATACCTACCGCGTTAATAGCCTACTTCATTTCGTCGCGACGCGTCGGCGACCGCTGCGTGCTAAATTATGCCTAATAGGCTCGACTATAGAGTTGTTATCGATTGGCAGTCGCGCGGCCTTGCTACCATCGTAGTAATGATAGGGCTGTTGCTACGATAAAAATATTGTTCACACACAATAACTTGTACCTAAATTAACCTGTGTCTAAATGGCTTGTTTAAGCTTTGTAATCTAAATTAAAATGAATGATAAATTGAAAAGCTCAATTGTTTATGATCAGTATGAATCCGAGTTCCATGAGAGAACATTATAATGTTACATATGATATTAAATGAATTACCTACTTAGTTATAAATCTTCATCATCATCAGTCCATAATATCCCACTGCTGGAATATAGATTTTCCTTCGTATGAAAGTGTTATGATATGAAAGAGAACTGAGTAGGTATAGAGATGGATTATATTCCTTATAACTCGAGTATAAACACCCATAACTCGAGTATAAAATAGGTATCCACATTCATCATACAAACATTTGCCCCTAACGGGATTCGAACCCACGACCGCTGACGTGGCAGGCTGGGTCACTAACCACCACACCAAACGTGTTGTCACAACTTTAATGCAGACATAGTCACAGGTCATTTATATTTGTCTGACGCGTCGTGTCGCGACGCGAGTCGGAACGTAATCGATTTCATACATACATTGTTTCATACATTTTTAGATTTATATTTTTATGTTGTGACTCAAAATCCGCCTTTAATTTTGAAAGTAAGTAATTAAAACAAACCTATTCTCTTCTATAAATTCATCCAAATAAGTACGTATCTATAATGTACCTATACTTAAAATAGTTTCATTAGGTAGATTCTTCATCAACAGGCAAACTAAAAAATGACAGGTTTTTATTCCTTTTGTTTGATTTACAATTATCAACTTCACAAAAATTTCCAGGCGCGGGCGGCATTGGTTTATATTATTGAAACGAGATTTTAAATCACCTTATTACTATTTACAATAATCTAAACCACACAAATGTCGATCAACATTTATATTAAACTTATTCACTATTTACAATACTTATTTAATAATAACTACAGAATACCTACAAATGATCGATGTTTTATGGATGACGCAACGTGCACAGCGAACGAGCGTACGATAACGAGCGCTTGCGACAGTCCACTGGCTTTTATATCGCCGGCGGTAAGCCGCTCGGTAGGTATCTAACGCGCGCAAGTACATGGAGTGACGTAGGCCTGGTACAGTCGAAACTGCTCTGTAATACCGCTGTGAATTGTCACTCTTTTTCTTTATCGTTTTGTGGCTTGCAACCAATTGTCAATCTTAGGGTGGTGGTATACGCCTGTTTCAGTCGACTGATCATTTTTATAGTGTAAATGTATTAGATGCAATTACTCGGGAAGACGCTGATGGTTATGGGTCTCTCCTGCGTGGGGAAGGGTCCACTAAAACTCCTTTATTTCTCCTCACGAAAATCACCATCTCAGCATTAGCCTGCCAAACAAAGAATTTCCGAAGACGTTTTATGTTTCCCCATACGCTATTCTTGAGGCTAGTGACTGCTAAGGATTTCCTATCCTCTCGTCACCTCATCATCAGAAGAAGGCTCTCCTTCTTCTCCCGCCATACGTCTGCGACGGATTTGATCTCTCTGCTGCCTATTCACTAAACAAGGCTGTGCTCAGGAGACCTCCCACAAGTTCTCGTTGTCCAGCATAGACGGCTGACGGTACCTTTAAACAACCCGCAAGAGGTTGTAAGTTTTGGCTTGATCTTTACATGTGCTTATTGTTCAAATTGAAAGACCACCGACCGGTAGGATTTTTATGCTGATGATGATGTTAACCTTTAAACATTATAGCTATGTTGATACCTACGGGGATACCGGTTTTCAACTCTAATAAATATCAATCAGGATAACTGGTACTGAACTGGTGGTACATAAAGTTTGGCAATTGCGAATTGATGAATAGCAAGGTTAGAGCAATTGAGACGCCTTAGTGTCGTTCATAGACCCTTGTGTAAATAGAATAAGGAAGTTTAAGAATGTCAATTTCATCTAAAAAAAAGTTTTCGTAAATTATTATAAGACTGATAAAATTTATCGCTCTTTTCGTATCTGACATACCGGAACATAGCCTAACGAATTTTTTTATCTTTTATATAAAAACTTATAAGCATACATATTATTATATTCGAGATGTCTCTATCGTTATGTAAATAAACATCTTTATCTCTGCAACGATAAAGAGGGAACTTTAACCTGCGCACGCGTCGACAACCGGGACAACGATAAAACGTGTTATGTGGTAGCCATATTTGTAGTTTATTCATTTTGTTCTGGCAATGCACCAATACTATTTGCAGAATTATTACTTTTTTTTGAATAACAAAACTTCAGAAAATAGCACAAGAAACTGCTCCAAGCACTAATGAATAAAAAAATTCATTTCAATTTATATAGGTACGTACCTATATTAGATACTAACACTTACTCGCACTTATAAATAAAGAACTTCATCACAAATCCGAGCTAAAGTGCTGACGATAAATTAATCACTGGAACTCCTTTTACGCATCGATAAATTTCTGGCCGTAAAGATTTGATTAGCTCAACAAGCGAGCCGTTTGGGACAATTGAGGGCCTCCACAGACGCGCAGTTCCCTAATTAATTTGTTTGCGCACTGCGGCCCTGGATTCTCGGCCCAAGTTTGAATACTACTCAATAATAGTTCGGATGCCAACTCGGATATGCAAACACAACTCCTTTATTTATCAACTGTGATTGAGAAACTTTGACGGGGCTCCGAGAGCGGAGAGATCGGTGGTGGATCGAACAGAGCACTTTATGAATTGAATTCTCTATAGTAGCGTCAGACTGCTGATGGTCTTCAATCAAGCCTTTTGAAGCAGACTACTGTCAGTCTGCTTTTAGCGTAAATTCTAGCAACATATGCTTAGTTGAGGAGTTTTAAGTTTTAAGTTCGCTGGCAAGAGCTGGATGAGAGTAGCAGCAAATCGTGCTTAGTGACGTGCATCGGTGTACCTACTTATGTCCGCTGCATATAAAAGACAGGTTCTATAAATATATTAACTTCTGTTAAGAATTGAGTGTTTCCAAACAGAATAAGTATTACTAAATGAGAGCGTATATTGTACTATACTTTGCTAACTAAATATTTGGCATGTGCGCGATTGTGTAATTGAATTTAGTACGTGTGATTTTGGTTCATGTAAACTTTATAAAGAATTTTCATTTTCTAAATCGGGAAACCAATTTGAAAAAGATATGTATTGCTAGCAGTTGCGTATCATATTTTCACGTAATGGAAAGCTTGATAAAGTTTCTTGTGCCTCAAGCTTAGGTGTTTAATGGCTACGCTTACCGCTTGCGTTTACCGTGCTTAAATAATGAGTAAGCACTGACAAGGGTTAAAAGTCAGCTAAAAATAAACTGTGTTCTATCCAAGTGGCAGTGCATTCAGCTATATTCAAACACATGAACATCAATCGCCATTCGTATATCATTATATTGTGAATATCCGTAAACTAACACGGCATTACGTAAACGAAACCACTTTGGTATATAAATAACTTCTATTGCACCACTAATAACTACTTCAGATAAGATAGTAGAAACGTTGACCACTTAATAATTGCAGATGGTCTGCAATATTTATAATTTCCACACGAGTGTCTGCTGTGTTTATAACATTATTCCACATGTTGCATCGAGACATCATGTGAACTGATGATAATTATTTACATCCAATAACTGAATGAATCATCTATAATTATGATTTCATTTAGTTTTCATAATGACTCAAGGAAATTACGAGGCTTGCCTGTCTGTGTCTGTCTGCCCTTATTTGAAACAAATGGGAGTAAATAAACAGCGTTATCTCAAAAGACAAAGTCACATAAACTATTAAAAGGAAACATTGTTTAACTTTCAAAAGTTATCAAGCGTAAACAGTATTACGCGTTTCTAATCGGATAGTTTTTGTATATAATGTTCGTTATTTACTTTTGAAGGCGAACACGTGGCGATCCAGTAATATCAATCACAGTTAGTAATAAGTAGGTACTTCACATGTTAGCCTACTTTCTTTCGGCATAGATACCCAATGGCACAGTTTCGGAAAATGATAAATATCGTATCAATTTATTAAGTACCCAAATTTATGAGCTATTTGCGTAGCTTTTTTACTCGTAGCATAATATGGAGTAGAAACAGTGTACCTTTGTAGGACAAGGTTGTAATCAATTTATTATTATCATTAATCTTATTAATCTTTAGTAACTGAAATCAATCAATTATTTAGTTCACGTTAGAATTACCGGTGTATATTTTAATAATGTTATACCTAATCATTGAAGTATACTATCCTTTGTCGTAAATGAAGTCTAGTATTGCTTGTTACATAGACTATAGCTTTAATTAAAGGAAATTATCACTTGGAGTTTAAAACCAATCGATTTTTATAAGATAGATTTTAAATGTTAATCTTACTTAATAAAATATTTTGTTTGCAGACAAACAACAAGAGCTTGACATACCATCCTTACAAGTGGATGAAGCTGCTGATCGTCAAGCCAAAAAGAAAGACAAACCGCGCCATGGCGGACCGGCCACTACGATGTCACAAGTGAATCTTGTAAGTAATCGAAACCTTTTTTTCCTTTACAAACTTACCAAGCCTTCAGCAAAAAATAATGTTTATTCATTATTATTGTTTGTCTTTTACAGATATCCGGTGTCAAACGGACGCTGACGCACACCAACAGCTTTACCGGTGAACGCGTTCCGACTTACGGCGTCGAAACCCCCCACGAAGAGGACTTAGGCAGGCAGCTGAACGAGCTTGACCGCTGGGGCGTCGATATCTTCCGTATCGGTGACCTCTCCTGCGGCAGGCCACTGACGGCCGTCGCGTACGCGGCCTTCAACTCCAGGGAGCTCTTGGGCACGCTGCAGATACCAGCTCGCACATTCTTGGCGTTCGCCATGACACTTGAAGAGCACTACGTGCGGGACAACCCGTTCCACAACTCGCTTCACGCAGCCGATGTGACGCAGTCCACACACGTGCTCCTCAACACACCAGCCTTAGACGCTGTGTTCACACCGATCGAAGTATGCGCCGCACTGTTTGCAGCGTGCGTCCATGACGTTGACCACCCTGGGCTAACTAACCAGTTCCTTGTGAACTCCAGCTCCGAGCTCGCTCTCATGTACAACGATGAGTCTGTATTGGAAAACCACCATCTCGCAGTAGCATTTAAACTGTTGCAGAACGATGGATGCGATATTTTCGTAAACTTGCACAAGAAGCAGAGGCAAACGTTGCGAAAAATGGTCATTGACATGGTACTCTCGACGGACATGTCCAAACACATGAGTTTGCTTGCTGACCTCAAGACCATGGTGGAGACAAAGAAAGTGGCCGGTAGTGGAGTATTATTACTAGACAACTACACGGATAGGATACAAGTTTTGGAGAATCTCGTACATTGCGCCGATCTGAGCAACCCTACTAAGCCGTTGCCCTTGTATAAGCGATGGGTGGCGTTGCTCATGGAAGAGTTCTTCCAACAAGGCGACCGTGAAAGAGAGCAGGGCATGGACATCAGTCCGATGTGCGACAGGCACAACGCAACAATAGAGAAATCTCAGGTCGGCTTCATCGACTACATTGTGCACCCCCTGTGGGAGACGTGGGCGGACCTGGTGCACCCGGACGCCCAGGACATCTTGGATACACTGGAGGAGAACCGCGACTACTACCAGAGCATGATACCCCCCTCACCGCCACCAGCACCCGTGCAATCGCATTCTGCGACCGACGACGACCGCCCCGAACAAATACGCTTTCAAGTAAGTTTTCTTCTTTATCATTAGCCTAAGTATGGTCTACTCTTGGCCACGTGAATCCAATAAGCAATTATCATCAAACATTGGCATTATTATTGTAACACTTTAAATTCTTATAATCAATATACTAGTTAAATCACTATAATCTTCATTGGCAAAACAAGCTTAGCCAATATTACGTCAATATAAATGTGACCACTCGAAGTTGATTCATCGCTTTACATAAAACTATTTTTAAGATAATGAAAGTGCATAAACTACTTGTTTTTATAATGACTGGCATACATTATTTATGAATACACTTATAATGATTTATTTTAGAGCAGTAAATCCTTCTACAATTAACAAAACTTCTCCTTTTAAAGTGTTTAAAGTTTTTCCAGTCTAAGTTTAAGCGACACTCTTAACAAAAAGTTTTTTTTTAAGTCAAATGCCATCCGTAACCTGTTTGCATAGTTATGCAATCGTGGCGCTACACTGCTAGGTTGCAACTTCAATTTGCTAAGTAACACCTTAAACTAACAATACTCTTTTGTGGCACAGGTAACGTTGGAAGAGGGGGAAGGCTCGGAAGAATGCGAGGGCGAGGGTGATGGTGGGATGTGACGGAAACTGTTTGGAATCTGTAAGAAACTCACTGAGAAGATGCAGGTGTGGTGGAGGCTCTGGCAGTAGGGCGGCGCCCGCGTACGGCAGCGCCCCCAGGCCGCGCGGATTGTTGGATAATAATAACACTTGTTGACGCTTACCTAGAAATGGAACGATTTGCGGGTGTATCGTAACATTTCGATTATGATTATTTATATGTGATTATTATGCAATGTTGTTTAGAGTTACCTAACGACTAAAATATAATGTCCCTCCAATGACTGTGTATCGTTCGATTGTCTAGTGTTTTTACTATTGTTTCGTTTTGTCTTACCAAAGAATCGGTTCTTATGTTCACAGTAAAGTTCGATATCCCTGTAAGTAGGTAGTTAGTGTTTGGTTAAAATTAAAAGTCGTGTAAGTAGTTATAGCGGCCGACTCCGAATGTACCGGGTCGACTGAATAAGGACATTGAAAACGCTTATTAATTGGTATGAAAGGGTAATTTATATTGTCATATCATCCACGTTTCTCATATTTAATACGGGTTTGCGATAATGATGTTATTCACCAAAATATATTAACATGATAGGTATCCTAATGTAAATGTATTTTAAGGTAAATTTTAAAAATTGCCTTTCGAAGTTGTTGTGTCTTTTTTCTGAATATATAATATTCGGCCAGGCTCTCACCGTGGGAGGACACGGGCCACGTTCATCCTGTTAGATAGCTTTACTTGGTTTGATAATCCTAAAAGCACCTCATTTTCTTACGGAAGGTCGCTGGCGACCCCTTTACATTTCTTTTTTAGAATAGTGTATAATTTTTGTAAATTACTTAATGTCTAGTTCTCTTGTATATCCAAATATTATGAAAAAAATTAGTCATGAATCTTTTTAAGAGTTTTCGTGTATGCAACTAACGGCTTGGAGTGTTTCATTAAAATGTTAAGTACTAACAAACGAGTGGTTTGCGACAAAGTTTTCTCTGTGAAGGTTTCTTTTTGATTTGGAACGTTTTATTTACTTAAGTGCAATGGATAACAGCACGCGGGCCGGGTCTTGCAATAGTACATACTAAGTAGGTATATAGTCTCCGAAGCACTCTCTCTTCGCACAATATTTGTGTATTCTTACGTATTCATGTGTTAGTTAGTGCTCATATCCTAATATCTTAATACGTAACTGAGTAATAACAACTTCGATGCCGCACAGTGCAGATCTGATAATCACCATCCACACCCAGAATTCCTCATCATTCTAAAAATACTATAGTTCGATTCATCTAACTACATGGGTGAAAAACCTGTATTATGTTTGCATTTCATTATGGTCATCGTTTTAATGAACGATTTTGTTACTTATGAGCTGGTCTCTAAACTTTCATGTACTCAAAAGATATTCGTTTTTACTTGTTTAAATGATTGAAGCTCTTGACGAGTCATCGCTTTTGTTATGCTTTATTATTACCGTTAAATTGTGTCAACTGGTATGAGTATTATTTTGTGAGTATTCTCTAAGTCAATCATTTTAGCATTCATCGGAGTCAAGAAAGAAGGTCCAATGTACATTATTTTCGTAGGTAAAATTAAGATAATTCGGCGATCAACATTTTTGGAAAACACCCTATCTCAGGTTCGCCGTGATGTCTTCAAATCGTCTGATTTTGGAATGCATAGTATAGTATTTGGACTTGAAAAAAAAAGCGCTTATCTACTTGTGTGTTAAAATAGAGACATTACGCTTAGAATCATTTGTTTTCTAATGTATAGGTATTTGTAACGAAATTGTGTTATAATGTTCGTATAACAGTAGATCTGTGTATAACACGTACCCAATCTTCGTAAATATTAACATGTGAAGCATACACATGTGCGTACTTACCCAACTGTGCCCACGAGGCAGATTTGGCTTACGATATACCCGACACAACTATATTAGAACCCTACAGTGGTGGAACTAACGATATGTTATGCCCGTTGTCAACATTTGTATCAATAGTTGTACAGATTTTGGAGATTTGACAACCATTCATTATGACATGTCACGTATCTAGAGCTTTGTTCTTTTTAGTAATAAAGGACGATTGAAAGACGGATTTAAATCTTAAGACTTGAGCATGACATGTCATTATTCAATAGTCGTATTTAGAATTACATACAATATAATGAATTATCAAATTGTTTTACGCCAAAGTGGTTTCAGTGTCGTGTACCTATATGTTTTGTCGGTATGAACTATCCCTAAGATTGGATATACCTAGTTAAATTATTAATACCGAGTTAAAAAAAGTGTGCAATGCTGGTCATCTGCATTACTTATTATTTATGTTTTAAAATAATAAAAAATAGCTTATAATAGTTTAAATAAAATATTTGAGTTGAATTAAAGAATATTAATGTATTTAGAATAAAAAGATATGGGAGAAAACTTTAAAGTTATTTCATTATTACCTTTAGACCCAAAAATCCCTTGAGATAAATAGTTTAAATAGCTTTTCAATTAAGAGCGTTTATTGAACATGATATCTCATACCTACCTAGAAACTTCAAATTAAATACTTTCAATTTTTTTAAACCCATATTTTTAAGACAATAACCCCCTTATTCATAAAAGTTTTTAAGCATTTTTTAGTTAAATATTGTTTTGTCAACGTCACACAAACGTCATTTTGTATTTGAGAAAAAGAGACAAAACAATGATTAACATAAAATAACGCTTAAATAGTTGTTATGAATAAGGGGGTTATTTCGAAGAAAATACTAGGTAAGTAAATAAGTATAAGTACACTATAGAAAGTTTCAAATTAAATAAATTCAGGACTAATCGGTTTTTTTATGTTTTCTGCTAACATTAAGATTTCCGTATTCTCCTTTCGTTTCAATGAAAGTGGTTTACTGGTTTAATAAAGTTGGAACTTTAAAGTGTTGGATAGGATATCAAATTGTATAAAAAGCTGAGAGTCATCATCACCTCCTCATCTCTTTGCTCGTTTCGTCTACCAGGATCCCCTAGCCTGATCCCCCAGGGGATCCTCGTGAACTCATTCATTCATTCAAGTTCATCAGGATCCCCTATAATAAAAATAAGCATCAAAATTAAAAGAATAAAACTTTTTAAAAACAAGCTTTTATTAATTAAAAAAAAAGAACTAAATATTTAAAAATACGACCCAATTTTTTTATGAATAAAAGTGTGTTACATTTTGATGGAACATTGAAGAACATTTAGCATATTACACCTTCATTATTTTTCTTTTGCAATCACAATGTAACCCGCTTTTATTTATAAAAAAATTGGGTCTGATTTAATTATTTTTAACTTTTTAGTTCTTTTTTTTTAAATTAATAAAAGCTTGTTTTTAAAAAGTTTTTTTATTCTTTTAATTTTATTTTTAACTTTTTGGTATTTTTGTAGGTGGATAAGGTAGCTTAGGGGCTTCTGTACAACAGGGTCCGCCCTGGTACCCTGAGGCGCAACGTTAGTGATATAACGTGTTTAAACACCCTCATACCATTTAGCCCTCGGCACGTGCTCACCTTGGCATCCATCTAATCCATCTAATCAAGGACAGAATCCACATTCATAACAAACGGAATGAACGAACGAACTTATTTTCCCGAGTTCCTATGGCCATCTTCCAGCTCCATCATCAGACCCTGGTTATCATCCAACACCAAAGTACTCGTCAAGACTTATCATACGAGCCCAAACTCGATGGGGTTGTGTCGTTTAATTACCGAGTTCCTATGACCATCTTCCAGTTCCATCATCAGAACCTGATTACCATCTAGCACCAAAGAAAATACTCATCAAGACGAATCATACGAGCCCAAACTCGATGGAGTTGTGTCGTTTAATTACCGAGTTCCTATGGCCATCTTCCAGCTCCATCATCAGACCCTGGTTACCATCTAGCACTAAAGTAGTCGTCAAGACGGATCAAACGAGTCCAAACTCGATGGGGATGTGTCGTTTAACAACCGAGTTCCTATGGCCACCTTCCGGTTTTATCATCATATCAGCTCCATGTCATAATAATTTTGCATTGTCATCCGATTCATGCATGCAAAATTTCAGCTTAATCGGTAACCGGGAAGTGGATCAAATTTACCTTGCAAGATTTGATTACTTAGGTATTAAAAACTCTTATATTATTTTGATTTATAAAAGAAACCTTTTCGAACTGGCTAGTGCAACTAAATACAAACTTCTTGTTTGTAAAATTATTTTAGACTTCTTGGCGGGAAAGTGAAGAGTCATGTCTGTGGTTTTGTTTTATTTTCTAAAATTTGTGTTATGTCGAATAATAATGTGTAATAATGGTGGATTATTAACCGTTAAGTGTTCGTGAGTGTGCATGAGTGTTGGCAAATGATACAAAATAGTGCAACGTCGCTTTTCAAATTCTCTCAAGAAGTCCGCCCGAGGACTTAGTAAAGCCACACATCTTTACTGAGATGCTCGAATAGTTGAGGGCTTAGAATAATAACGCCTAGAAGCCGAGTACGCGCACGGCGATTGAGGCAAGTTTAACCAAGCCATATGTGGCTTGGTTGGCCGAACGGCTCGCTAGTATCAAAGGTCACGTCATGTCGTAAGCAGCTCCGCAATTTTTGTTTATAATGACGATTTGTGCCATCAAAGGATGCTTTCACAAGTCAGAATCTAGCAAAAAGGATGCTAAGATTACATTTCACCTTTAAGAACAGCTAATCAATGTCTATTATTTCGTAAAACACGATATTAATGTTCGTAAATTTGTAATATGTCATTCCATGTATGTTTTGCTAGATGTAGGAAAACTTTTACCCCATTTTGTGTTCCCGAGTTATTTTTATTTAGAGTTGTTTTTATCCAAGTCTAGAGTCCAAGAAAGACAATTTATCACGATTGCTGTTATCAAAGCGCCAGTTATTTAGAAAATAGTTACAGCTACATGGATTTTAAACTGAAAAAATGTTATAACAGTAATTTTTTCTGATAAGACTGATTTTTGTGCAATAAAATAATTCAATTCAAATTCAATTCAAAATCATTTTATTCAGTTTAGGCTACAAGTAGCTCTTATGAATGTCACTATGCCATCGGTTCGTAAGTCTACTCTGGGCGGGAGATCTTGTACTGAGAAGAACCGGCAAGAAACTCAGCAAGTGTCCAGATCTTTTCTCCCTTACAGCGTCAAAAATATTGGAAAATGCCCGATCATAGCAGGACACTTTCCATTACTAATAAACACAAAACATACTTATATAAGACAACCACAATATGAAAAATAAAAATAAAAAAAAAAAAAATATATTGTAGGTTAACAAATTTACATCAGGCAAAAGTTTCAATTTCCACAATGTCATACAGTACCACTACAGCATTCTAGTAAAAGTCAAAAATTGTTTTAGAATTAATAATAAATAAATGAATAAATATTGGCATTCTTATTTATCACCAAACATTGTTACATTTACATAACATTACATGTACATGTTTTCGTGTTATATGTAAGTATCTTTAAATAAGTAGCTAATGATATGAAAATTGTGGTGGTCGTAGCTTCACCGCCATCTAACTCGAAATAATATTCAATGCATAATGAGATAAAATTATGCTTCCAAATAGTTTAAGAGAGAAGTGGCGGTCCATTGTCTCTGCCTACCCCTCCTGAGGGATTGAGGCGTGAGCTATTTATGTATGTATGCACCTCCAATCACAAACTTAAATAAAAACATCTTAATGTATATAACAGTTAATATTATTAATGTATGCCGTTAATATAATAAAATAATAATATGTAATAATTATAGAAGACAATTTTCTCTTTGTGACTATTGACTTTGTGGCTATTTTCACATAAAAAAATTGAAGTAATTAAAAAAATCATATGTAACAACAATACAATTTTTAAACTATGAAACAAGATAAGAGTTTAGTAACTTACCCATTTACCCCGATTTGGGGAAATTACCATTTTACTTGCAACATTTATTCGTACGGTTGTGTGTGTAATGACAAGCTGCTGACGCACACGACGGAGTATTTTGTGCCTCATTATTTTGACGTACTTTGTTTGACACTATCGTTCTAGGCGTTATTATTCTAAGGTTGAGGGTATATCATTTCTATTATTATTCATTATCATCAATTCATAATACAGAAAAGAAGTATTGTTTAATTATGTATTACCTACTTGTTAGAAATATTACTTTGACACTGGTTAAATGTGCTAAGCGCACGAAGCCATCAACAAAAGGAAAAAAAGTAATGATTCACGATGGACGCCAACGCCAATACCACAAAAAGAAAAGTTACAAAAATGGTAATGATTTATGGCGGGCGAAAGTTAAGTTGAAGAGGCTATAATAATAATAATAATAATAAATCTTTATTATCTACAAAGGCATGATCACAAGTAAAATTTGTCCAATACAAGGCAGCATAAGCAGACAATCAAGAAATTATGAAAATAAAAGTAAAAGTATTAAAATAACAATAAAAAATAGTAACCAAATTTTTACGGACAACTTACTTACATAGTTACATACAAACAGTGTAATTAAGTAAGCTTTTTTAAAGACTTTTTATACTATAAATATGTAAACAAGAACCATTACAACAAGTGTAGGTAGGTGAGGTGGTTTGTTTTGTGTGTGGGTGTGTAGGAGTGAGGGTGTGAGGGTGTGGCGGGTGTGTCTGTGTCTATGTGTGTGTGTGTGTGTGTGTGTGTGTGTGTGTGTGTGTGTGTGTGTGTGTGTGTGTGTGTGTGTGTGTGTGTGTGTGTGTGTGTGTGTGAGGGTGTGTGTGTGGGTGTCAGTGCGTGTGGGTGACTGTGTATATGTGTGTGAATGTGAGTGATAATAGATAGTACTACACATTGTACAAGTACACCTTAAATAAATAGATTTTCACAGTCTTGGTAGTCAAAATCATTTAGCCATTTAAGTATATCTAACTTAGCCCTATAGGCATTAGCCCCGCGAATATTAACTGTTTTATTTAACTTATTGTAAAGACGCGGACCTTGGAAGTCAAAATGGCGCTTTGCAAAAGCACTTTTGACCCAGGGAACCTTGCATAAATTAAGCCTCTTATTTAGATTTAAGGGACCTACTGTTTTGTGATAACGCCGCAAACATTGCAAAATATAGCTTTTCCGGACGCTTAAAACACCCGCCTTTCTATATATATCCGTCGTGGGGTGTCGGTAAGGTAAGGAAAGCATGACCTTTAATAAAGCTCGTTGAGCTCGTTCTGTTTCAATGAGATAAGTTTTGCAAGCGCCACCCCAGGAACAGATGCAATAGTTAATGAGGCAATGACATAGTGCATTATAGATTTGGGTCAGTGAGTCGTGCTCAAGGACCGTTTTTAAGTTCTTAAACACAAATATAAATCTTCTTAGCCGTTTTGCTATGTAACTGTCGATGTAACTTGTAAGTAACATTACACTGTGTTTCATTCCATGAATGTTCATCCGCTCTTGTATGTCTATGAACCTTGTCAAATTTTAGTATACTCTTTTTAAGACTCTTTCAGGGAAGTTCTGTTGTTGTGAGGTTTGTTTCCGCACACATATGGGATGCGTGAAGAATGTTGTTCAAAACGAAATTGATCTTACAGTACATAAATGTAAAGACAAAATAAGAAAATTGGATTCTCGACTAATTAGAGAAATATACGATAAATGTTTTGTCCTTTAAAGAATAAAGGTCTAGATTTGGTGGCAGAGATACCATCACTGAAATAATTAAAAAGTGCAGTGTACAAAGTAAGGAAGGAGGACGTTACCTCTAATTCAGCGTGTTGTCGACCAGGATACCCTATTCCAATCTCTTAAGGCTTACGGTGAACTTAGTTCATCAGGATCCCCTTTTGAGAAATAAGTAGTAGAGTCGTAGGTTTAAAGCGCGAATCCACAGCGGCGCATACATGCACGGCTATTACGTTTCCATATAGCAACATTATGGGATTGTGCAGACGACGGACTTTTGCCGCGGACTTTATTGTCCGTCAGAATATGTCGTTTACAACTTCATCGACTATCGCACATGATGGACTAAAAGAAACAAAGCAAGCGGACAAGGCCGCGGATAAAAGTCCATCGTCTGTGCACTCCCCTAAGCTTCACGTGGCAACAGGCGCTTTCCAGTGAAATATAGCAAGCGTTCACAGCTGCATGAGCCTCAGCGGATTCTCGTTCGCACATAATACACAAAACAGAGTTATGGACTTCAGAGAGAATCTTTTTAGGATCTGTCAAAACGATATGCTTTCATAGGAATTTTATGGGAATAACGAACTATGACGTCGCTATTCAGTTTCATCAATAGATGTTTACATTGTTTTATGTAAAAGGAATTCCTGTTTTTAATGTGTGGAATAAATTGTTGCTATCAACATTTCTTTTTCATCGTTAAAAGGCCCGCTCATCACGCCCGTTTCTATGAAAGAGAAGGTGTCAAGCTAATCTGAGCGCGAACATGGGAGAGGAGTGCCACAGAACCTGGGGTCCAGACGTAAATATGTAAGACAGAATGAGTAAAAAGAAAATGTAACTAGAGACCTACTTACTCACTAGAACACTGGGTATAAGGGGATTCCATTTGCTATTATCCTATCGATCCTACATAGCTTAGGTACTTCACATGAACCAAAGTTATGATATGATTAACTCGTAACAGAAATTATTGTAGAGCTAGTTAGTGTTAAGTGTACAATTTAATAATGAAAATGGGAACTCCACGATACAATGAGATAAAGGAGAAATTATTACACGACTATCACACGATACTACGACAAGCCGGCGCCACAAACCTCGAGCTCGGAATTGTCGTAGTGTGTGGCAAAAAAATAAGTTACCGAAAATTTGAAAAAGCCACAATTTCTCATCAAAATCAAAAAAAAACCACAAAATCGTAAAATCTGTAACCGATAAATTTCTCGCCCCGCAGGATCAATGCTAAAAGCACAATAGGTACGTTCCTCCCTTGTGCGCAAGCATGCGGTGCGGGCGGGAGATTGTGGGGCGCGGCATACAGCTGTTTGATACAAACGGTGGCGTACCAGCATGGGCGCCGCCAGAATTACTTTTAGGGTGCTTCAAAATTTACACATTTTATACTATTAACTTATATAAAATATAGAATTAATACATGTATATTATGTAGATAAATGTAATGGTTTTTTTTGTATTTTCTTTGTACCCCTAGCCCGGGTGCTGCCGGCGACGCCCTTGCATACCAGTACCTTTATTCAGTCTTCCGACTTTGAAGAAGCTAGTAGATATCTATGCTTTATCTGATTTTATGACCATCAATTACAGAAATATGGCTATCAGACAGATCAGACACCTCCTACTACGGTAGCGATTAGCATGAAGCTGGATGGCGATAGCGATACTGTGACGATACTAAATAAGAGAGCTGTGGTGCTTGTTGTGCGTATCAGTCAGCACTGGTCAGCACAGACCATGCCTAGACAGCTGCTAGAAATATTTCCTAAGTTTATCTGTAAAAGCCTGTTGGCTGGGTGGTTTTATAAATGGGCATAACACAATACTCTTTATCTTTAAACTCTTTAGATGTTTAGGTTAGGAATAGTCTAATTTTCCTGAAATGGCGAAGACGCTAGTCCAGTTAATTTAGACGCAGTTAGAGAGCACTTGACTCAACTCAATCCACTAATTCATAAATATATTTCGAAATTTAGGACTTATGAAAATTGTAAAAAATATTTGGATGCAGTTAAATAAAACTTTTAAAGAATTATAACTTTGCTCTCAAACACTCAACACTTACTTGAGATCTCTTCACACAATTTTTCAAACTACGTTTGATTCATAGACAATAATTACAATCATCAAATTAGGGATCGATCAATAAGCTGAGTAGGCTTCATCCCTTTGCTTTTCTTAAATGTGAGATAATAAAGAAGTAAATTATTTTGTCTGTGGATCAGTTTGTTGTAAAAAAAATATAACGTAGTGATTACTTGCTCAGTGGTAAAAAAGGGCAGCAGAAATTGTCGTCCAATTTATTTATTTGCAAATCTTTGTAAACTTAGTCATTTTGTGCAGAACAACATTAAATAGGCACGACAATGGTGAAGCTAACTACGGAGTTAATACAAAACTCCATGCAATATATGAACCCTTGCAGGGATCGTGAGTTGGATTTGAGAGGTTAGTTTGGCTACAAACGATTCTTCACGTTCCTCCAAAATTAATAAACTAACTTTTATCCTATATTTCAAAATGCAGATTTTAAAATATGAATGCCATATATGGCATGGTTCAAGCTATAGCTTGTTGGCAAGAAAGAAAATAAACATCAATACTGTGCAAGTGCGACCATGTTTTAGTCACGTTTTAGTATCGTTCAACTACCTTCTATTTGAAACCCGAAGCAAATGTCGTAGTATTTATCTTGACAAAACAGCAAGCTAAAGGAAACGGGCATTACAAAATTTTACATTAAATAATGGAAGACCAAGTAAAATTAAATCAATTACTTGGATAATAAAATCTCTTTTTAACTTGTTTTCTTTAAATTTACCGATGCTTGACATTTCAAATTATGGAAACGTATAGATATATCCAAAATAAATTTTAAATAGTTATAGATTTTATATGATTTTCTCATAGAACAATTTCTCAAGACTAAATTTTTAAAGTGATGAAGAATTTTTAAAAAAAAATACTTTCTTTTCAGGCTACAAAATCCCACAGATAGAAAATATGGGAGCTACATTAGACCAGTTTGATACAATAGATTTCTCAGACAACGATGTAAGAAAACTGGATGGTTTTCCTCTTCTAAAAAGACTCAAATGTTTGCTATTAAACAACAACCGAATAGTGTAAGTATAAAGGCAATTTAATACCTAAAGGTTATTGCTGCTACACTTGTAATTTTATGTCAAATACTTACTAGATACTTTATTATATTGTATAATTACTGTAATATAATAAAGTATCACAGTATCAGTGATAGGTGCAAATAAGTCTTACCGCATAACATAATTTGTTTGAATGAAAATGTCTTCTTTGTATTTGATTATAAATATTTATTATATTTTGTTATATTAAAACTTATATTTTGTTATATGAAAACTTAAACCTTAAAACAGCCCCACACAGAATCACCTCTATGATTATTTTTTTACCGTCCAAGCTGTTCGTCTTTAGAAATTGCTTCCAGTTGCGATCAGGCGTGCTTAAGAGTGATAAGACCGCCAAATTGTAACTAACTGTAACATAAAAATGTATCAACTCTAGCTCCTCCGTTCTTCGGAAGGCACATAAAGCCATTGGTCTCGGCTGCATTAGCAGTTGTTAACAACCACCAATCCGCACTGGGCTCGCGTGGTGGTTTATGGCCCTTTCTCCCTATCCATCCAAAGGGAAGGCTCATGCCCCAGCAGTGGGGACCTCAAATGAGCTGATGATGATGATGATGACGAACATAAAAAATCTGTTAGTCCTACATTACTGCATTAATTAATTGTTGATACTTGGTTGGCAAATTGACATTATTATTATTTATTCTGAAACATTTAATGCCTTGCATGTACCTATTTGTGTATAATAAAAGTGTTTTTTATTTCCCATTGCATTTTTCTAGGAGATTAGGTGAAAACCTGGAGCAGTATTTACCAAACTTGGAAACATTGATATTGACAAACAACAACATCACAGAGCTTGGTGATTTAGATCCACTGGCCACAATACCGAAACTGAAAACTTTGTCTCTGATGCATAATCCTGTGGCTAATAAGCAACACTACAGGTAACTTTTACTTTTTGACAATTTTCGCCCCTAAGATCTTGATAGGTAGAAGTGCTGCCGAGAGAGGGAAACCTCAGCAGAACTTAGCCTCCTTATAAGTAACTAGCACTTCACTCGTGACTTCGTCTGCGTGGATTTGAGATTTTTTTTAAAACTTTTTTAAAACAAATTATAGCCTATGTTACCCGCAAGGAATATAGCATTCTAACAGTGAAAGAATTTTTGGAATTGGACCTGTAGTTTCAGAGATTATTCTCCGCAAACAAACAAACAAACTTTACCTCTTTGTTAATAGTATAGGTGACTTAAAACACAATTTAAACAAAAACAACGAGTTTTGGCTTTAATTACACAAGTTTGGCTTTGCGAGGTCTCTGAATGAATGACCTTAACATTTTTAGTAATTTTTTTTCATTTATACTATGGAAGGCTTGTAAAGCAGTTTGTTTCATTTGTAGTCATAAAATAGCAGTTGTTAACACCCACCAACCCACTTTTGGCTGGCATGGTGGATTATGGTCCAATCTCACAATGTATTATTGTTACAAGTGAAATAGCCTGTCCCTAGAATGCTTATTGGGCGATGAAAGAAACAAGGTTTTAATCAACTTGGTTGTTAATTACATTTTTATGTTTTAATTTAGTAACTTCAAAATAGTTAAATGTGCTTTGGTTTAAAATTTGATTGAAATATTCCAGGGCTTATGTAGCTTATAAGCTTCCTGAACTCCGGTTACTAGACTTCAGAAAAATCAAGCAGAAGGAAAGAGAAGATGCCAATACATTGTTCAAAAGCAAAAAAGGGAAGGAAATGCAAAAAGAAATTTCAAGAAAATCAAAAACATTTGTACCTGGTGGAAACATGCCAGATCCCAAGGTTACAAGTAAGTATAATGTACATTTTAATCATTCAATCTTTTTTTATATTTTCTATAACAGACTGTGTTTATCTGTTGTTGTTTGATTGTTTTATTTTTGGTGTACAATAAAGTTTATTTATTTATTATTATTATTTGTTTGTCCTTTGCAAAACAAAAAGTGAGAGCACTTTTTCAGGGTATGTTTAAGTCCTAAGAACACACCATTAAAACCTATACCGATTAATAGGTATGCGAAAACATGGGTGGAAGTGTCTTATAAATTCATTAGGTACTTACTTACTTATACTAATGTAATTTGCATGTAAAATTACCTGGGAATTGTTTCAGACCTCACTCCTCAAGAAATCCATAAAATCAGGGAAGCAATTAAAAGTGCTTCATCACTACAAGAGGTGGAGAGGCTAACAAGGATGCTGCAGTCAGGTCAAATTCCTGGCCAAAAGCCATTACAAGCACTAACGCAAAGCAATGGTCAACGTAAGTGCAATATAATCCACTTTTTTTCTTTATTAGCAAACAGATTTTTTAAATATTTTTTTCAGCTCTGAATATTTTATTATTACATCATATTTAAGCAAGGGAATGGCATAATTTAACCCTCGTATGTATTTACTTATTTTATAGGTATCACAAACCTTTGATAATATCAATTGTCCATTGAATTGTATTGTGATAATTGAGATAGTAAAATATCTACTGGCTAATCGTCTTTCTACAATTTAAGATTGGCAGTTTAAGGTGATGATGTTCTACGGTCATCCTCTGTCTTGGATACAAAGCTGAACACTTATAATTATTGCAGGACACTGGTAGTGAGCTGAGACACTGATTTTGACAGTTTCAACAACCGTTTTCTTACTGACTTATTGTATTACTGTCCTGTGAATTTCACTAGCACTATTAATTCCTATTTTCATTTCAATAATATTTGTTATTGATTTAAAGGATTTTTAATTCAGTGATGATAAACCTTCGAAGGCGTCTGTTGCGTCCAGCAGACGCTCTAACTAAGCATGACCAACATGATGCAGCGTAGATATATTGCCTACTCGCGTCATCATCGATCAAGATAAAAGGCGGTACTACTAGCAATTCGAGAAGAGATAAGACAAAGTAATTAATTTTTATATTTTTCAGAAGATGAAGATGAGGAGATGGAGACAGAACAGACAAATGGCCAGTAATTTTGGTTTGAACCCGGCTGTCAGAATAGATACTACATTCTTTATGTATAAAATTGTAATAAGTATGTATTTAGCTGATAAGATCAGAGCTACACACAAATCTTCAGTTTATTTTGCTTTTAAAATGGGTACTACACTTATCAGGTTTAAGAGAAAAGAACAGATTACTGAATTGGCTTAAGCCATATACCTACAAAATACTTAGCAAGTTATTATGTGAAGAGACTTTGAAGCGATTTTTTTCTTAATAAAACACTTTTTCTTTGTCATTCTTTTATTTTATTACCAAGTCCATTCATAATTAATTATAATATATAATACATAATATTTTAATACACATTTAAAAACTCCTTAGCTTTCAGTAACAATAATTCATCATTACCTGCATCCAAGAAAATACTATAAATTACTGGCAACATTATCATTCTGCCCATGAGGTCTTTCACTGTTGGCCTTTTGTCTGGCAATATGGACAGCATGGAGTCTATAAGATCCTGCATTCCTCTGTTATAAAATGTCAAGTCGATTGGATGCACGCTTCCGTTTGTTATAGCCTTCACTAAGCCAACTAGAGACTGAAAACCAATTATATATTTAGGCAGACAGTAATTCTATATCAATTTAAGTCATAGTACACACGCATGCATAACAGACTATAACATACTGTCAAATTTCCTCAATAGACCTTTACATGTTGATATTTGACAGTTTTGCATATAAAACTCAATATCATCATCATCATCAGCTCATTTAATGTCCCCACTGCTGGGGCACGAGCCTTCCCTATGGATGGATAGGGAGAACGGGCCGTAAACCACCACGCAGGCCCAGTGCGGATTGGTGGTTGTTAACGACTGCTAATGCAGCCGGGACCAACGGCTTTACGTGCCTTCCGAAGCACGGAGGAGCTCGAGATGATAAAGTTTTGGTCACCCATCCGATGACCGGCGTTTGCGAAAGTTGCTTAACAGCATTCACAGACCGGGCGCGTTAACCACTGCGCCATCGAGCTCCTCCCTCTCAATATATTTTCAACCATATGCCTTGGTCATAAAGTTGTCTTTTGAGGAAATTTGACAGTTTGGTAAGGTAGGTTGATGTATACACATACATGAAATTGTTTTTTTTAACTGCTGGAAAAAAATATGGTTCATAAAGTGAAGTGCAGTAAATATGCGGAGAAGTTAGTATTACTCTGAAAATATTACCTCTGCATCAAAAGCTCTTTTATGGGTGCACATTTCATATAACAAGCAGCCCAAAGCCCATATATCGCTTTTAGTATCGTACGGTTGGCCTTCGCACAACTCTGGGGCCAAATAGTATGGTGTTCCAATCACCGTAGACGTTTTCTTTGCACTAAAACGAAAAATAGTTAATGTTAAAATTTATAATTAATGTTTTCTGTCTGATATTAAATAGTAAGTAAAGTGTTTACCTTGCTAACATCTTAGAAATACCAAAATCTCCTATTTTGACTAAAACGCCATGGTCACCCGTCATCAGTATGTTCTCTGCTTTGAGATCTCTATGTATGACATCCAAGCTATGAATGTAGTTGACCCCAAGCAATATTTGAGAGAAGAAAAACAGAATTTCCTGCGGAATAAAATGGAATTGAGTTATACATGCTATTAACGAACCAACACTTGATGTCGACAAATGTAAAACATATTATTTGTCAACAGCAAGCGCCAACAAGTAATTAATGAATTACCATTACCCATTAGGTGTTTAAAAAGCAAACATAGGTATCCTAGACAATAGCATACAGGGCCGTAGCTAGACTTGAATTTAAGGTAGGGCAGCTGTGGTTACAAGTAGGGCGGAAGTAAAAACGTTACTTGATCTGTTCTGGTCAATCGAATTTTGGTGTCCTTGATTTGTGAACATATGCGAGTCAGGTTAAATACATAAGTAATTGTCGGGGTGATACAGGTGTAACAAAATTCCTTTAAATTTCGATTTCAAAGTTGGTGCCATAGTAAAAGTTGTTCGTATTGATGGAATGACCCCCATTCGGCATTTAAAGGAATTTTGTTACACCTGTATATTATGACTGTAAGACTAGATGCCACTATACGCTAGTATTTTTCCGTCTTAAATCTGCTTTACTTTGCTTATTATTAGTTGATTATTAAGGTAAGGCATTGGTATTTTAAGGTTGGGCATTGCCCCACAATGCCCCCCCTTCGCTACGGCCCTAATAACATACCTTCGTACTTGATGATTCGACAAAGTAAGCCATGTTAAATATTTATTGAGTTATCTATACAATATTTATATGGGGTCAAAACAGCGCCACCTATTGAAGAACTTTTGAAACCAACTTGTCACTAATACACTACGTTGATAAAAATGTAGCAAAAGTGTAGTGAAAAAAAGTGGCACAAGAAGCACAGAGAGCAGGAAACTCCATCCGATACAACGCCAAGAGGCGACACTGGAAGAAGACTAAGCTCAAGCAGCAAGATTGAAGTACTATCTTGTATGTAAGCTACACATTCACCACATATTAAAATTCGAATACGTTGATAAAAACGAGAATTGTGTTGTGATGTACAGCACTAAGGTACGCAGCGCAGCGTAAGTCCAGTGACGCTGAAATGCCGCCTAAAGCAAACGGCTAAAATATTCGAATTGACTTTCGATGCCATTGTAGATGTGACCACACACACCGGTGCGTTTGGAGAATGAACCTAGGTATTAGGTATAGATCGCGCCAAATGTCTAGTCCCATTTGAAGTTGCTTCGCGCAGCTGTACACAGTCAAGCCCTGCCGCTCGTCCCCGCCTTCGTCCTACTGACGCCGCCAACTTCAGAGAGGACTAGAAGTTTGGGGTAGTTCCCATTTGTTCTATAGAACTGACGTCACCGGGATAAAAAAAGAAAAAACATTCTCAATTTTATTGTTCCATAGAACATTTAGTATCTATTTTTCTCAAATTGTTCTATAGAACAAGATAACAAGACTCCTTTATCAAACTGGCCACTTGAATTAATTACCTACTTCAACGTGTTTATGCACAGAACTGGTAGCCTACTCTTGACGCAAACTCAATCTCAATACAATTCCAATGTGATTAATATGTATCGATATTGGGATAAGTTTCGCAATTTCGGAACGCCCCATCTCGATAATAATTTGTTCACTCAATTTCCACGTAATTTAAATCCAATGTAGCGCTATTATCGCTTTTAAGAGTGCCATTTGAATTTTTTAGATTTGGGATTGGAAATTGATTATTGCAATTGTGTTTCAAGAGTAACCCACCTGTCTTTATGGCTAGTGTACCTATTTGACACACAAATAACCATTGTTATGTACGTTACGTGGGTTCGTAACAATGCCTCTGTATGAGGAAACCTTAAAAACGAAAATGGTTAAACTCAAATAAGAGCCTCAGCCCGGGTAAGGGTTAATTATTTCTGATAACATGACGTTCACAAATTGACAAAAATTCGTGACAAACATTGTATGGAACTGTTTTGGAAAAATTTATTCCCAATTTATAATAATGAGTAAACCTGGATGGAAAGGCAAGTATGTAGTTCTATAAACAAATGGGAACTACCGGAAGTTTGGCGCGATCTGTACCTATACGTTACTTCAAAAACCATTACGACAGGTTCAAACCCTGTAAGGGAGTTTTGCGATAAAAGATCACTTAGGACGAAATCTAGAGAAAAGACAGATGGGGTAGCCTCATATCATATGTTTGGTCCACTGTACAGTTCCAACCAAACTAAAAAAGGAGCGCTTTTTTTTCTGTGCTTAGTCGTAACTTACCTCCTGTTTAATTAGCTTCGGGTAACGCTGATACATGTATTCCGCTAGATTCCCGCTAGTAGCATACTCCATAGATATCATTACGTGATTATCAGTATAAAAACAATCGAAAAATTGAATTATATTTGGATGTTTCAACGACGACAAAATATTAACTTCATTTGCTATGTCCTGCAACATTGAATCATGAATAACCCAATTAATTGTACCTCTCTGTGGCCACACTAGACCGAGACTAAGGGTATGTTCCGGTATACACTGCGAGCACTGTCCAGTGCTCTTACTGGTGAGAAATTTGTTCCGTTATGGACTGACAGTATACTGCCGCAGTACTTAGGGAAATATATGACGTCATAAATCGTCGCCATTTTTGTACTGTAAGCACTGGCATTTTCGAGGTAAGGTGCTCTCAGTGCTTTGATCACGTGGTCAACAGCGTCCAGAAATGACATGGATGACGTATACTGGACTGCGTTCCGTTCCGTTTTAAACAGTAATCAGTATAACTAACTATAAAGGAACGGCTTCGCAGTATACTAAATTGACGTCACACCTTACAGTGCTCGCAGTACATTTCGGAACATACCCTTTGTAAGACCGCGACCACCGATTTCAGACCAAGGTCGAAGGTTCTATTCCTAGCAGTGTGCATATATTGTGTTCACTTTATCTGGTGGTTCGCCTAGCTTGCTCCCATTCCCATCATCTTATCGCAGGTCTGTCGCCTTAACAGCAGTTCCGACAGTTAGGAGAAAAGATGGCTAGCTCATTATCATTAGTGATTGAGAATTTTGGGCGAAGTTCGCCTGCATGTTTAGCCGTTTTTATTTAAAACCGCCATCAACATCAGGTTTTGGTGAGAATGTTGAGATGAAGGTGAAGCGCTCTTTCATTTGGAATAAATAAATAGGTAAGTAGTACCTACACCTCTTGATTTAGTTAGTTATATATAACCATGGGCGTACCCAGGGAGGGCAGGGGGGGCAACTGCCCCCCCCCCCCCTGGAAATCTCGCAGAACATGAACTCGCCTAATTACTAATCAAAGTGTAAATGGGGCCTTATGCTCTAACTTTTAAACAAACCGCGCAGTAGACACTGCCAAAATGCACGGTGCAATTGTCAAAAAAACGCGCGTGACGATGGCGGACGAAGATTACCGAATACAGCCGAGCGTTTGAACGCTTAGGTAGGCTTCGGTAGGGAGTTGCGAGCTGAGGTTGCGAGCGACTAGCATTTATTTTATTTGACATGTTATTACAAAAACACAAATGTTGAAAAAATTTCCACATACCGGGTCAGGTGCTCTTCATCATTCATCATTGAATGGGCGCCTTTGGCTTTCAAAGTAAAAAGTGTTGAATAATTTAGGCGGGCTGGTTAGAACCACGAAAGCTCAATTGGAAGAGCACCTGACCCGGTATGTCAGAAGGTTCAAATCCTGCTCGTGAAAATTTTTTCAACATTTGTGTTTTTGTAATTTGTTCGCAACAAAATTTGCGTTAAAAATTATTTGAATATTTTGACATACTGTTTTGAAGGAGCTAAAACTTTTAGCATTAAATTTGGTTTAATGCTCTAAGAGCTAAAATCAAACGTAGGTGAATAAAAAAAATTCATTCAGTGTCTATAAATATAATACAAAGATAGAAATCTGTCTGATTGATATTGTGTTGTGATTGTGACACGCACATACATTCTGCATGCATGCATAGTCAAATTTACTTTTATTTATTAAACTACCTATAAAGCTGGATCATTTGCGGCTGTTTACCCTACACACTACACTACATACAGCTGTCCAAAAAACGAAAGATAATCCTTTAGCTGTGGGTGGGTCATATCATGTCCTACCGCATTCTGGAATTTTAGTTTAGTGAAAGTCTCACGGTTTCCGAGATATCGTTTTTTTTTAATTTTTTTTTAGAAAAATCTTCCCTCGTTTAGTTTATTTCATGCCATTTCTACAAATAATAACTTTTTTAAGCCTAATTTTTTTTCAAGTACTCATCGTTATTTGTTTCATCTAAAACAACATTCTTTTGTTCCCTAAAGTACTGAGAAAACCACATAAAAAAAATCTTATGCAAAGTTTTCATACAAACTCAATCAAACGGCTGACTTTGATAGCCTGTGGTGTAAAAAAAATGTACGAGGCAGACCGTGCCAATTACTTGAAAACATTGCTTTGTTAATGTTTATTTAAAAATGGTATTACTGTTTTACAGTCCTTTTTTATTTAATTTTTATCGTAATTTAAATGCACGAAGGTAGCAATTTCGGATTTTATTAAAATAAGTCATTTAAAATTAAAATACCTTACAACTATTATTTCATGATTTGATACATGTGATCAATGAAATCGTAGAAAGGTTCGGTACCTGACATGCTTCCATGAAGTTTTGACTTTGACATGTCATTGTAGTTGAAATTGGCAAAGAAAATATTCTTTATTTTAACAGGTATTTTGGGGTTTTGGTATGTGTTTTCTCAATACTGTAGGGAACAAAAGAATATTGTTTTAGATGAAACAAATAACCATGAGTATTTGAAAAAGCAGCACAAAACTGGTCGTTGTGGAGATCCTTGGGGGAGGCCTTTGTCCAGCAGTGGACGTCTTTTGGCTGAGATGATGACGATGATGATTTGAAAAAAAATTAGGGTTATAAAAGTTACCATTTGTAGAAATGGCATGAAATTAACTAAACAAGGGAATATTTTTCTAAAAAAATTGAAAAAAAAAACGCTAAATCGAAAACCGTGACGTTTTCACTAAACTAAAATTCCAAAATGCGGTAGGACATGATGTGACCCACCCGCAGCTAAAGGATTATCTTTCGTTTTCTGGACACGCTGTATACCTAATGTTTCATGTAGGTGTGTTTGTGTAGTGTGTATGACAAAACAGCCGCGGACGATCCGACCTAAAAAATCTGACTTGCCCCCCCTAGGCCAGAAGCTGGGTACGCCCATGTATATAACCCTAAATTCTTGTACAATGGTATTATATTGTTTATGAGGATTATAGTTAGTTACTTAGATAATAACGGTATAAAATATAACCAAATACCTAATAGGTACTGATTCCATAAACCAACCTGCTTATGATCTTGAATCTTTCCATTTAATTCAATATCTTTGACTATACTTAGAATATTGTTGAGACGATTTTCACACAGATATACGTTCCTGTAACCAAACTATAGGCTATTAATATTGACGATTGTAACAAAATCCAAAAATACGTGCAAGTCCGGATTCTGAGCACTTACCCGTAGGTTCCTTGACCAATCGTTTTTATAACATGTAAATTATAGTTCAAAAATCGTCTTGTTATATCCATTTTATTATATTACTGACATTCAATGAGTTTTTATTATCACATCAACTAATTTGATATTCTTTTAATATTTATTTGTTGTTCATATTTTAATTTAAAGCTACCCTCAGTTACCTATATTGTTCTTTTTCGGCTCTCTAAGTTTAACTTGCTGACAGTGTGCTTATATGGTCAAAAACAATGAAGTTATTGCTAGTACATACCTAATGATTGCAAAATATTCTTTGTATATTTGTGAAGAGCGAAGCTGAAGACGGCTTTTAAATTATTTTATTAGTTATTTTAATGTCCTTATTTACTTTAAATCCAGCAACTCAGCATCATTCAAGGATTTAGGAGGAGTTATTCAGCAGTTTAAAGTATTTTTTTATCCAATTCTATACCACAAAGATCTTTATCTTATATAAGCTCACGTCCGTATTTCGGACCGCGCACAGACGGCTACTATTTTGACGTATTAACTTAACTTCTCAAAAATTGCAACTGTTGTGCTGGCTGGCTCCTCGGCTAGCCTGAAAGTAGTATTTTCCTTCTTTTAATCAGCTCTAGACAAAGTTTAGTGTTCTCAAAGATTCTTTAGATTGTGTTATAAAAATCTGTGTTATTTTTTAGCGGCGGAGCAATCAATAACATTACTAAAAATGGGTCAAATGATGGGTTCTTTCGGAGCGCGTAATGTAGACCTTTACATGGATGATAAACCATCTTTCGATCCTCATGTTGGATTCAGTAGCGAAAGAAAACCCAGAGGTAAATCCTAATATCATTTCTAAACTATCTAAACTTCTTTAGTTATTTCATTAATTTATAACAAGGCAGCAACAAAGTTACATAATATGACGTAGGATATTTATCAAAACATTGAAGAAAAATAATCATAACAAAGGTTATAATGTACATTAAAACGATATATTTTTTTAAAGAAATGATAGCTCGTGAAGAAGATCTGATATCAGCGAGAATACCACCATCTAAGAGAGACTATTGTGCACACAAATTATTGGATTATCAAGTCTGCCGCTACAAAACTATGCCTTTAGTTTACAAGTGTGCCCACGAAAAGCATGACTACTTGAACTGCGAACAAAAAGAGTAAGTAAAAAACTAATTAATAGGCAAATAAAGGAATGTACTTATTAATAATAACATACCTATATCAAAAAATACTGGAGGCACCCTCAGAGTTACCAACAAAGGGCATGATAACAGAATGTCCGTAATACTCACAAGCTGTAGTTCCAGTTCAACCAATCTTTCCAATACTTAAACTATGGATAATACGGCACACTTTAGTCAACTGAAAATGTATTAACCATACAAAATGTTCTTAGTACTCACAAGCTGTACTTCCAGTACCAGTTTACCAGTACTAGTTCCACTTTATGTAATTATAATTTAGTATCCATATAATCCATACTATGTATTGCTTTAATGCCTTTCTACATATTCTTTAGTTTAATATTTTAAAAGTTTATGTACCTACCTATGTTATATATAATTCTTTGCTATATATATTATATTTTCCTTATTATTTATTTTCTTGTGTTATTGGCTGGCTTTTTCACCTAATGTCAATGTCACAAAGTTAATTTTAGTAGACACAAAACTACCAACAAACCTCTTTGAAACCTGACAATGAAGTTTTAATACAAATATACTTAAACTTTTTACAGTTATGTACTTCGCATGAAAGAATTTGAACGTGAACGTCGCTTGCGAGTAAGGGAACAACGTTTAGTCGGGGCAGCTTGAATTATATAACTTCATCAATTGCTAATTATGAGAATCGATTTGTTATTATTTATGTAAATAGAGTTAAAAAATTTAAAATTGTTGAACTTATTTTCCCTACCATCTCATCCTCTCACATAGTTTCCACAGGTCCATCTATATATTTCAGCCTTTGTCACTACAGTAATCTGTCATAGGCTTTATACATAGTGCCAATATATTAATTTTATGTAGTGTTTATGATTTTAGTGATCAAATAAATCGGCTAAGCCTAATCCACACTCCACCACATAGCAATGTGGTGTGCACTAGAAAAGGTCTGTCTAACTTATGTTAATAACCAATGTAGACGCCGATTGTAATTTATTAAGATATAAAAATAAAAAACTTATACAATAAGTTGACCACTCAATGAAGGGTTCTGTAACCTTATAAAATTTCTCATAATACTGAGATTGAACCATGATTGAACTTTATGTACAGACGCCTGCACATAAACCTATCCAAAACTGTCAAATTTCTTCAATAAATGTTTAACCATATGTCATATACATAAAGTTCAAAGTCTATTGCGGAAAATGTTCAAATATTTTTTAACGCAAATTTTGTTGCGAAAAAATTTCTATTCTAAAAACTATTCAACACTTTTTACTTTGTAAGCCAAAGGCGCCCATTCAATGTCAACAACTACCGTCATTAACATCCGATCATAATATTTTTACAAATATTAAAGATCAGTTAAGAAATAAGCAAGCTATTTTATAATATGTTCAAAATGATTTTTAAAGCAAATTTTGTTGCGAACAAATTACAAAAACACAAATGTTGAAAAAATTTCCACGAGCAGGATTTGAACCTGCACCCTTCTGACATTCCGGGTCAGGTGCTCTTCCAATTGAGCTATCGTGGTTCTAACCAGCCGGCCGAAACTATTCAACACTTTTTACTTTGTAAGCCAAAGGCGCCCATTCAATGTCAACAACTACCGTCATTAACATCCGATCATAATATTTTTACAAATATTAAAGATCAGTTAAGAAATAAGCAAGCTATTTTATAATATGTTCAAAATGATTTTTAAAGCAAATTTTGTTGCGAACAAATTACAAAAACACAAATGTTGAAAAAATTTCCACGAGCAGGATTTGAACCTGCACCCTTCTTACTGTTTGCCAAGCTACAGTTACCCTTGAATGCGGTTGATTGTACAGACGTCTGCACATCGACATATTTAAACTGACAAACTTCAATAAATATTTAACCATACCCTAAACATATGAAGTTCAAAGTCTACTATGGAAAGACAGTTTCTTGTAGCCTGATTTGCGTGTGTGTGCACCATCATGACACATGATGACTGTGAGTCACAGTCACAGTCTAATCAGACACCTGCATACCACAGCTTCATGTGCGTGCCCCAGCCATGAAGCTGTAGATATCTTCAGTTTCATGGCCCCAGCTGGCTGTCCTAGAAGAATCTCTGGAACAGGGCTAAATACCGTTACAAATATCCCACAGTAACGATATTTCTATAAGGTGGCGGTAATACAAGTAAGAGGAGCTCGATGACGCAGTGGTTAACGCGCCCGGTCTGCGAGTGCTAAGGTTAAGCAACGGCCGGTCATCGGATGGGTGACCAAAAATTTATCATTTCGAGCTCCTCCTCCTGCTTCGGAAGGCACGTTAAGCCGTTGGTCCCGGCTGCATTAGCAGTCGTTAACAACCACCAATCCCACTGGGCCCGCGTGGTGGTTCATGGCCCGTTCTCCCTATCCATCCATAGGGAAAGCTCGTGTCCTAGCAGTGGGGACATAAATGAGCTGATGATAAATACAAGTAAAGTTATCTATAAAATAATAATTACTTCTTTCGATACGTAATGCGCATTAGCCAATCCGCATAGAGCGGTTAGTTAATTTACCGGTAAATTATAGGTAAGTAAAAATTTATTTTTAACGGTATCTTCGTTTGACAGAAGTATCGTTAACTAATTTGTAACGGTATTTAAAGCCCTGGATGACCTGGATCAAAGCCTACAGTCGATCGCACGTCATTTGAAATAGTTTGACGGTCAAACTTTAACCTTGCGACTGACCGAACTCATAACTAAGCCGCTGTCAAAACTTAGCGTTATACCGATTTTATGGAAAACCTTATTAATATATAAACCTTAGGAATATTTAGCGCGTTACGAAATGTGCATGAACATGACGTTTATTGGTCGAGGTTTGGTTCTTAATAAATAGCGCGATCGGTCGCTAAGTAGGTATGTCATTGTCGCTAGTCACATTAGTTCTTTACATTAGTTACTTACCCTTATTTCTTATGGATATAAAAAAATGTCGATCATTGGTTCCAGTCAAACATTGGCAGGCAGTATTGCTTGCAATGCTTTTGTTTTACTTCTAGTGCGGTTGCCTGTATATATTCTCACGAAACATAATTTTTAGAACATAAAAAAGAACAATTTTATGAACAACTTTGATCGTATTGTTTACCTACCAACAGAGTAAAAACTCAGTAAAAACAAGGCTTACTTTTTTGAGTTTTGATATCGATTAAAACAATTCAATCGATTCATAACAAATGATAACCATAGACAAAACATGAACATAATGACAACCCTGAATAAAATCAATAATGTTGCCATCGTATAAAAATAATCTTGTAACTTTAACCATATTGCTGTAAACAACAAGGATGCATTTTCGATGACAAATCCTAATTGTAGCATTGTAAAGTCCCTGTAACTTGAGAAAATGACAAACAGTTGTATACTTTAATGACGAATACCTTTAAAGTTGTCATACTTCGGTGACGTCTCTGGACAATTTTTGTAAACACGCTTGTCGAATACACAATTTCTATAGTTGAATAGGCTATTTATTGCGGAAGTAATGGCTTCCTAAAATTTAATTGCAGACATTTAATATTAGAGTAATTAATAAAATAAACAAACAATAATACTTACAGTAAAGTTTTTCATTTAGAACAAGTGCATTTAGTGATTATATGTGATAGATATCCGGCGTTTTTCATTTCCTATGTAAAGCCGCGTCCCAAGGAATAGCTATTCGAAGCTTTATCCTGAAAATAGGAATCTGTTTATATTTGACGGAATAAGTGAATCGCCTCTGGAAAACAATATCTTACTCAACGCTACGTTGATGTTTCCGAAGATTTTATTTGTAATAATGACAATGACAATGAATACTGTCTGTCGACACTGGACATCAATGTGAACGAGTTGCAAAGGGGTGAATTACTTCGTTTATCATGAGTAATGATGGAATTACAAACCCGTTGCTGAGCAAAATGAAGGGCCTAAAGGCGGATGATGATGGGTCCGATGATTCGATAGACAGTGAGGATGAAGATGAGACCATTGCTAGGATACAACGAGCACACTTCGCGCAAGCAGCAGCCGTGAACTCTAGGAGACGCGCGGCGCCGCGTCCCAGGCCAATGAGCCATAAACGGAAGATGGAAGCTGTAAAGAATTTTCATAACTTCACCAAAAAGTTAAAAAAGGATACAGGTATCACAATTCGCAGCTTAGTAGGTAACAACATCTTAGAGTTAAGTGACTTCTCTAGTGAAGAAAGTAAGTCTGATAGTGATGGCTTGTCTGAGGAAGAATTTGTGGTTAACCCAAACGCTGTGCAGGAATTGGAGGGTGAAGATGAAAGTTACATTGATCCTTTCACAGGTGATATAGTTAAAACTGAGAAAAAGCCACAAAATATGAAGTCTTTGCCCCCGCCTGCACCCTTAGTGAAACCTGAGATATGTTCTGAACCTGAACAAATTATCAATGATCCAAAACTCATTTGTTCTGATCCTGAAATAAAAACTGAACAAGAAATAAGCACTGAACCAGAAATAAGTACTGAACCAGAGACAAGCGTTGATTCTAATATTCCCTCCGCAGAAGCCCCTAAGACATTGTCAATAAGTGATATTATTAATGAAGGTGATTTAGATTTAACTAAGAATGTTGAAATATCTGAAGTAGAGGAGGGTGAGTTATGTTCTGAGAAAACAGCTGAGGAACTATTGGATATTAAACAGGAGGAAAGTAGTCAGGACTTTGACATTACAGAAAAGCTTAAAGAAATGGGAGAGATTAGCGTTAAACCTGTCAAAAAAGATGATGAGGAGGGTGAGAATACCAATGAAGAACGAAGTGAGGAAAACAAAGATGATCTTGATGATGAGGTACCCTTTGAATTGTGCTTATAATATTACCTTTTATGATCATCTTTATAATCCTATTGTAGTTCAATTACAGTGTTAGGTATGTGTTTATTTTCTTAAATCTTGTGTTTAATAAGCTGATTTGCCATTGTTATTTGTATTCTAGAAAAAGTCTCTAAACCCTAGTGCTCTCAATGTGCGTCGTAATATCAGAGAAGTCATGGACGAGAAGAATCTTGATGCTTCCACATTGGCTGCTCAACGCCAAGAGTCTGAGCGCTTGGCCAGAGTTCAGGAACAGCAAAGAATCATAAGAGAGGTAATGTTGGAATGATTATAATCTTTTCTGCTTCAGTTGTTTTAGCTCAAATTAATCAGCAGCCTGTAATGAATAAAATTTCTTAAATATGATATTCAATGTCAGCTTACTTTAACAGTTACAGATCAAGCATTCAGATCTTTAAAAATAATTTTATTTAATGATTTTATGGTTGATATATGATACTAAAACTGTGACAATACTAAAAATATGTAGAGCTCATGACTATGCTGACTAATCATTTTCTAAGAAACCTGAAATACATTAAGTCTGTTTACATATAAGTAATCAAGAACTCTGTAAAGTTTTTAATGTTATGAAATGGTTTTAATCTGTCAGGCACCGTAAAACCAGACACAATTGAAAACCAATTGTTCTAAGTTCACATGTGAACCTGCAGGGCATCACGGGTTAAGAGAGTTTTTCAGAGTATAATTGTATGCATTGTTTTTACAGGTACAAAGACAAATAGCAATTAATAGACAAAATAAAATACACCAGAAAACATTGTCCTTACTACAAGGTGGCTCATCCATACTAAAGAAATCTGTGCCTGGCCAGAAACTTAAGTAAGTTTAGAACTTTAACTATGTTCTTGTTGTACTTAATGACATCTGGTTAATAACTCTTATGTGTTCTTAACCTTATTTGCAGCCTTCCAAATACAGTGTTAGTTAAACTGCCATCTGGTGAATTGAAAAAAACTTTGAAGCAAGGTCAAGTAGAAGTCACCAAGGTGGCTAAGCCTACTACTTCTGGTGCTGCCTTACAGAAGCATGGAAAGCCTGACCAGAAGACAGACAAGAAAGAGGTAAGAATGAGATCTCGACAAGACTTTGACCTGGTCACATGAATACATATAGTCATATGTGTTATATGAGTTAGTTATAACTAATATTGCAGACATCTTAAACTAATTTTTACTTTATAATGGAATTTTTTATGTATATTTTGGTCCTCATAGCTGTTGCCAATGTGTACTCATAATTAGTTGGCCGAATTGAGATTTTGAGGGCCTGAGGATGGTACAACCCTTGATCTTCAATAAGTTTTTATCTGTGTAAGACTTGCTTAGCAGTGACTTATATTGGTTTTATTTTAAATTGAACAATGTATATCGCTATTATGATAGCTAACCTCCAATAAGAGATGGCACATTAAAAAGAGGAAAAAATTATTTAAAGTGCATTATTGTTAGTTTGCATTTTTAAACAACAAAACGGGAAGGGTCTGTCTTCTAGAATATAGGTCTACCTAAGGCAGAGTCATATATTAACTTTAAGCTTTATATTAGTGTTGTTTACTGTTTCTGTGCCATTTTTCAATTAAAATTTTCATCTTTATTGAAAATTTTTATTGATGAACTGTTGGAACAGCATTTGTGCAATTGTAATAGGTCATACATTAAATTTCATGCTGGAGTTGACTATATTCTCAGTTGTTATTTCATAGCATTAAAATAATTGGTGTATATTATTATATACAATTAATATTGTTCTTATCTCTTTATTAAATATTTGATTTGGTTCGATACATGGCTATTGACATGCAGTAAAGTAAACCAGAGGATCTGACGAAATTCTCTTGCAAATCTAGTTACATGTCGTTTAAAACAAAAATTATTGCTCATACATATCTTTTTGTACAAATTCACTTTTAAAACATCATTGGAAAAACCCTGACCTAATACATTTACTACACAGGTTGTAGAAATCGTTGATAGTAGCAGTGGTGAGGAGTCATCGTCATCCTCATCAGATTCCGATGACTGTATTATGCTATCAGATTCCGAAGTTCCGCCTAGTCCTGAAGCAGATGAAGATCCCAATAATTCAGGTATGAAAGTAGCGGTTATTGATAATAAGAGCATGATACCCTAAGGTCATTAACCTATAACCATAGTATAACTAGAATAGTAAGTTATTTTTTTATTGTTGAGTATACCAGTTAGATGTCGTTCGTTGGGTGAAGTGACGCATTATTTTCTTTGCCAAACACTGTATAGAACTGATGCAATGCACGATTTGTTAAGACAAACATGAACAAATATTATATGCTTTTTTAAAAATTGTTTCACCTTAGTTATCGGCTATTTGTGAATAGGTACTAAGGTTTGTTATTATGACGCGACTTGTATACAGCATATTATAATGACCAAGCATATTTTTGGTTAGTACCAGCCGCAATTATGATGTGTGTAAGCAGAAGTCATTGATATGTTCACAGAAATAATCCCATAAGGACAAAACGCAATTATTAAATAAATGGTATGTATAAAATTATAATGTCATATTTATTTCTTTTCAGGTCTTCACGTGAATGATGCATACAACATTCCGGATGAGCAGGGCCGTGTGCTGATTAACATAGGTCATACAGAAAGTGAAGAGGACATATTTGTTGCCCCACAAATTGCCAGAATTATTAAACCACATCAGGTAAGATTTTAATTACTTAGTAACTCCTCAAGTTCATTATGTTTATTTCTTGTATTTTTATCATTTACTTGTGTGTTATACATTATTGTACCATCATAATTATATGGGCATGGTGCTTATATTTAAGTGATAAATTTTAGAAAAAACATATTTGAATCATCTACTTTTTTATTATTATTGTTACTATAATAATATAACTATAATTTTAATATATATATTTATCAATAAATTTTAATAAATAATGTAATTAAGTATTTGACAGTATAATTATTGTATAGAAAATAATAAAATTAATACATATTTATATAAGCAGTAGAATAAGATTAGATATTAATTTCCTCTCAAAACATTGTCGTGCCCAATCCGGGCCCATTACGTTCTATATAACTAATATTGTAACAACTCATGTATACTTATGGAGAGCAATAAATATTTGAATTGAATTGAATTGAATTAAAATCCCTTATGGGGTCCTGCTATCCCTGTAACAATATCGACTGAACAAACCGGCTAAACCCTTTTACTGGAGGTGACAATAGTTATTAGATGCCACCATTATTTGATCCTTATGTAGAAATGAAAACCAATAAAAATATTACGCTTAATAATATAATAATTAATATAAATCATTTTGAGCTTCACCGGGCTTATTTGTGGGCGACAAAAAACTCAAAGGGTTCTTCATTTCACAAAATACCAGTACAGTTCCAGCAATCGACACATATGCTTTGCTATAATCTTTAATTGTATGTTCAAATATTCCTAAAAACTGATATTATTTTTTATGTAAATTATGTTAAAAATGATATAATAAACGTTTTACTTACTTCTCTTTACAGATTGGTGGTGTACGATTCCTGTTTGACAACATAATTGAATCTGTGGAACGGTTCTCAACATCTACCGGCTTCGGTTGCATATTGGCGCATTCCATGGGTCTGGGGAAGACCTTGCAAATTGTGACCTTCTGTGATATATTTTTACGACACACAAATTCCAAGACAGTATTATGTATTATGCCTATCAATACATTGCAGAATTGGGTAAGCTGTTATATATTTTTTGTGTCCTACGTTACTGTGTATGGTGTGTGATCTCACAGGGATAACATATTTGAGTCCTTAAGTAACTTCATAAACTGCTGTTGCAGATATTCAAATGCCAGTTTTCCCAAACTCCATTATAAAAAGAGATCAAGAAGATGTGTCATAAAGTTGATGGTTATTTTATACCCTAAATAAAAAAGAAAGTATGATGATAAAATGCTAAAAAACGATAGATGTGTTACTTCTAGAACTTTGTAGTATTGTTCCATCAATTAGATTTTAAAAAGTTTATATTGCTTTTGTGGTACCGATTTATTTATTTCTATGTGTTGTTATATTTGCAGGTTGCAGAGTTTAACATGTGGCTACCACTTGATGCCACTAACAGTCCCCTGGCAGCTCACGGGGAAGTCAGAACAAGGAATTTTCCAATCTATGTACTCAATGACAGCCATAAAACATTGCAGATGCGAGCGAAAGTTGTAAAGGTAAGTTGTATAAACTTGACGTTTGACCAAAGATATGTGTAATACCTACCATTGTTAATCAATTGTACCCTTTTATATGATTTTAAAGTGTTACTTAGTTTTTCAAATAGTGGGACTTACAGCTACATAGATGCATATTTTTTTAAGCTGTGTCTCCTAACATGTTGAAATTACCGAAAATAGTTATAAAACCAATTTAAATAGCAATATAAAGTCTAGTTAAAAAATAATAAAAAAAATATATATATTATGTATATGTTTATTTTCTGTAACAATATTTAGTTTTACATTCTAGTTGGCTGACTTACTTTAACCTACAACGAAATACGCATTTTAACATTGATACTTCCTTAGTGAGGAGATCGCGCAGTTAACGCACTCTGTCTGCGATTGCTGAGGTTAAGCAGCTTATGCAAGGCCGGTCATCGAATGGGTGACCAAAAACTTATCATCTCGAGCTCCTCCATACTTCGGAAGGCACGTAAAGTCGTTGGTCCCGGTTTCATTAGCAGTCGTTAACAACCTCCAATCAGCACTGGGCTGGGTTCACGTAGTGGTTTATAGCCCGTTCTCCCCATCTTTAAATTGATATGTCGCCTAATTTGAATTTTCTATTCCATCATTCATTCATTCTTATATGTAACTTCATGCGATGTCAATAGACCGAGATGAGTTTCAATATTAGTTACACAATACCTAAAAATAACTGTCAATAAATTCTACACTTTTAGTGTTCCATTTTAAACAGTCTTATAACGTACAGATCGCGCCAAACTTCTAGTCTCCTCTGAGGTTGGCGCGATTCGCGTCGCATTAGTAAATAGGCGTCAGTAGGGCGAAGGCGGGGACAAGCGACAGGGGCTGACTGTGTACAGCTGCGCAAAGCAACTTCAGAGGGGACTAGAAGTTTGGCGCGATCTATACCATAGACATACTCGATACCCGGTGTTTAGACCGACCGTCCGTGCGTGGTCACGACTCACGGACTGACTCAATCACTATTTGATTAAATTCCACAGGATTGGTCTATGACAGGCGGCGTACTTATGATAGGTTACGAGCTGTACAGACTGTTGAGTATGAAAAAGGACAAAAAACCTCGTAAGAAAAAGAAAGCGGAGTTGAAGGCTGAGTTGAAGGCTGAAGCCGAGAGAGAGAAAGAGAGGGAAGATAGAAAGAACGACAAACTCGATGCGATCAATGAAGATACGCAGGTATAGTATTTTTATTTTATTCCTTATTGGTAAGGGTGAGCACTTGGTCATAATTTCTCCTGATGTTAAGTAATGATAAGGCCGAAGATGGAAGCGCACTTCACCCGGAATCTTCAACTACTGAGGCACTGGCTATCTTATCTTTAACTGTCGAAACAAAACAATGCTACTTACATTGATGTTATGGCGAATTGGCGAATGTATATCACTTCACGGGAATTTGTATTGTATAGTTTTAACATTTTTTAACCTGTAATAAATTATTTTGACGAAAATTACTAAATGTTTCTAATAATATTTTTTTTGTACCTTTTATTTAGAATTCTGACATAACCAACCAGACGAAAGGTTCAGAAGACTTAAAAGAAGATGGTGACAGCAAGCTTGAGGGAGACGGTAAAGATGATGCCAAGAAAGAAGAAAAGAAAGAAGATAATCAAAATGATGAAGAAAAGAAACTCTTGGATGGTAATTCAAAATTGCATTTATTTTATATATTTTTTAAAATTAGATTACAGATTAGTAAATACGCATGAGTTCCTGTTCTTAAAGTGTTCTTAGCACAAACAGGATGGACTTACTTACGGCATATGACCGTAATGAGCTTTTTGAGGTATTTTTAATTAAATACAAATTAATTATTTTAAAATGTAATGTTTAATTTAATTAACATCAAAAGTGTGGATTGATAAAGTTAAATAATGTTTAAATAAATTGTCGATCATTTATATTTATTTTAATAAATCCTACAATATCTCATTAAAATAATATTTTTGACCATAATAACGCGTAACGAGTACAATATAATAACGGGTTCAGGGTGCTGGTGGGGCTCCCACGCTACTGTAGTACATCTGCGATGTTTGCGCACGCGCACACAGACGGCTTCCACACCGTGCTCAGCGACAAGCTGGACAGCCCCCTTTTGGGGCACTGGGTCCAAGCACAAGTGCGTGTGCCTGGAGCCCCAGAGGGCGGCAAATACCTAAACTAATTAGTTTTCTTTTTTTAGTACATACTTGTATTTACTAACATAGTTTTTTAAGTATTTTGTATACTAACAATATTATGGGCAACAGCCTGAAATAAATAGATTTTAATTTATTTTTATTTTTTATAATAGTTATTATAAAAAAATAAAATTACAGTTGTAGTGTCAATAGTTTTGCAGTACTGCCAAAAACATAAGACCTGCCAAAAGACCTTAATATTTATTTAAGTACTAGCTGACCCGGCAAACGTCGTTTTGCCATAAAAAATTTAAAAAATATTTAGGGGTGGACTACCCCTAACATTTAGGGGGATGAAAAATAGATGTTGGCCGATTCTCATAGATACCGGATGACCCGGCAAAAAAAAAAAAAAAAAAATTTAGGGGTGGACTACCCCTAACATTTAGGGGGATGAAAAATAGATGTTGGCCGATTCTCATAGATACCGGATGACCCGGCAAACGTTGTTTTGCCATAAAAAATAAAAAAAATATTTAGGGGATGACTACCCCTAACAATTTAGGGGGATGAAAAATAGATGTTGGCCGATTCTCATAGATACCGGATAAGCACAAAAAATTTCATCAAAATCGGTCAAGCCGTTTCGGAGGAGTATGGCAACGAAAACTGTGACGCGAGAATTTTATATATTAGATATTATCATCATTACATTATTCCAGAAATGTATGATGCGTTAGTGAAGCCAGGCCCCGATCTTGTGATTTGTGATGAAGGTCACAGAATCAAGAACTCGCATTCCAACATATCGTACGCCCTGAAACAAATGAGAACTAAGCGAAGGGTTGTCCTTACTGGTAAGCAGTCAATAATTATAAGAAGTATATTACTTGTGAATTTGTGATTATTATTTTTATTTTTATTGTTTTTTTATGAATAAAGATGATTAATTAATTAAAAAAAAAAAGAAAAAAAAGAAGTATATTCCAATTGAGTTCTACAATAATAAAGTTACTTCAAATAATATAGAGGTTACAAGCGCACCATAGTCATTCGTATTCGTTTGCAACGATCTTAAAATGTTGAAGAGGTTGGTAGCGCTGTAGCCATTCGTTATTTGCAACGATCGCAAATAATAGTAAAAAAAATGTTATTTGTTCAAATCAAAAAATTAAAAAATATATAATATACTTACTCGCAATATTATAGTAATAGAAAAATAAAAAAAAAATGAAGAAGATGATGACTTCTACTGTAGATATTAACAATATCTGACCAAAACATCTACAGAGTTGACATTGTTTTTCTTATACCAATTCATACACTTGAAAAAGACGACTTGTCTCAGGTGGAACTCGAACTCGACCTTTTTTTTAATCCAGTAGCTAGTTCTACGAGCTAAGCTGATATTGGGTTCCCGGTTAAATATTTCGAGTACTTGTTTCATATAAATATAAATAACTTGTTTAATACAAATAAGTATAAAATTTTCCAAATATTATAAATTGATTAATTTTTCAGGTTACCCATTACAGAATAACTTACTTGAATACTGGTGCATGGTCGACTTCGTTCGTCCGAACTACTTAGGTAGCAAGACGGAATTCTGCAACATGTTTGAACGACCCATACAAAATGGTCAATGTATAGACTCTACGCCGCAGGACATACGGCTCATGCGTTACAGAGCGCACGTTCTACACTCCTTGCTCGTTGGGTTTGTGCAACGGTGAGTTATAAACGTTTTTACAGTATACTTACATCATTAACAGAAGATGCTTGTAAATAGCGTTGTTGCGACATATCTCTTTCACAACACCACAAGCTAAAGCATGAGGACCTGAGTGACCGTGTTATTGTCTATAGTTTTATTTGTATTCTGTTAATGTTAATAATGTATTTTATTTCTTCCTATTATATGTCAAGTACGAAAAAAATTCTGCGATCTGCCACCTGCCACCGCCAATTCGAAACTAAAACTGCTAGCACATTCAAAGTAAAGTGAAATAAGTATCTATTAGAGTTATAGATTTCCAGTGCTTAAGCGGTCGTGCTGTGTTGATATTGTTATTAATTATTTTTGGGATTTATTTTTTGCTTTATTCTTTTATATATTGAATGAATATTTATTGGTAATACACGACACATACACAAAGTCACATTAAAAAAACAGGAACTAATAATTAAAATTAATAAAAAAATTAATAAATAAATTAAAAATAATATTATTTTTTATGTAGCATCATGTTTATGTGTACTGTGTGTGTAATGTTATGGTTAATATTGTATACAGCTCTCTCTCTCTCTCTCTCTCTCATACACAAAACTGGCAAATTGGTATAAACGCGTTTCAATATAATTACAATTTTAAATGGGGTTCAATGCAAATAAAATTTAATTCACTATGTACTAGTAATACAGGCAACACACTACAGTCAATAATAAAATACTAAAAAAAATAAAAAAAATAAAATGATTGTTTAACTAAAAGTTAAAGTCAGTCAGTAGTAACTATTATTGTGTTTTTGTATTTACTTTGGTACACCATTTCCTATCTTGTCCATTTAAAAGGTGTTTAAAAGAGGTCACTTTAATTAATAGGACCACTCTAGGTACAGTCAACAGCAAAAGCAGATGATGTTTACTAGATTTCAAAATTAAGTTTAAGTCGATATTTTCTATATAACTACAGTCAAAGTCTGCAGGTACTAATAGACACTCGAAGGTTTTTCGATATGCGTTTAAAAAGTTTTGATTTTCATACTTATTTCATATTTTGAAACTTGAGCAATCATCAGTTACCTTTGCTGTTGACTGTACGTCTCTTTAACAATATGTCTTCGTTTTTTGTTTTGAAACAATTTTTATGGTTTTCAGTAAAGTATATTTATGTTTTCTTTACTCAACAGGCGATCTCACGCCGTATTGCAATCGACCTTACCTCAAAAGGAAGAATACGTGCTCTTAGTACGAATGACTGGGCTACAAAGGAAATTGTACGACAGGTTTATGAATGAAGTAGTCCGTTCCACATCTGTACCGAATCCCTTGAAGGCATTTGCTATTTGTTGCAAGGTTAGTATTATAACTTACAATCTGTTGAGAGCATGGCAAGTAGTACGCTCAATCTGCTTTTATTATAAGTTTATAGAGTTCATTTTTAAGTAACAGTCGAAATTTGGTAAGTACTATTGTAAAGTTAATATTTTATTTGTTTTCTTGTAGATATGGAATCATCCTGATGTTTTATATAACTTCTTGAGGAAGCGTAGTGAAGTAAACGCAATGATTGAAGAAGATTTAGATCTAGAAGAAATAGGTGGCGTCACTAAGGCGGGACGTCCAAAAACGAAAAATAAAGTTGGAAGACCTCCTAAATCACGGGTAAATATAATACTATTTAAAACATTGATATTTTTTATTTATAAATTTTTTATACTTAAATATTTCTAAAAATGGTTTTACAAAAAATGTGTTGAACTTTGGTATGCAAAGTAAATTTGTAGTACAGTTGACTCAGCTTGCATGGGTCGGATGCAACTATGATAACCTAATTAGCAGAGAAACAACTTTTTCGGTTTAAAATGTTATGTTTATATTCATGTCACAATTTTAATTCTACAGGCTGCAGCAAAAAAGCCTGCAGCTACTATTCAGCCCAACACCACTGGCGCTACTGCAAATCGGCCTGATCCAAGTGCTTTTAATAACACACCGTATCTGCCTAACGGACCATACAATCAACCGCCTAATACATTCAGACCCGACCAGCCGAGCGGGTCTTTCCCACCGTACCCTAACTATCAGAACCCTGGCCAAGGGTACTACCCACCGAATCAAGGGTACAATCAGAACTATGAAAGCAATTACTATCAGCAACAACCTGCATACGGAAACAACTATCCTAATCAATATCCGCCTACTAACAATCCAGAGCAAGGGTACAATCAAAATTATTGGGGTAATGGGAATTACTATGGCAACTCCGGGTATTATAATAACCCGCAGTTTCCTAATAACCAACCGCCACAAGACTTTAGAGGTACTGCCCCACCCGAATTCAATACTACTCAACAGTTCCCACCGAATTACAACGCCCCAGCGCAACAACATAATCAACCTTACCCTAGTAATGCGATGCAGCCTTACCAAAACAACCAAGAAGGATATGCAAACCAAGAAAGGCCACCTTACCAAGACTACAATCAACCTGGATATTCAGAGTATAACCAAAATGCTACTCCCGGACCATCTTTTCCTGCCGGCCAATCCCAAGACTATTCCAACCAATCTTACCCACCGCCTTACGCTGGTAACTCTTCATATGGACCTAACGACCCACCGTTTAATCAATATGAGAATCAGCCGGCAAATTATGCAAATAATATACCGGGCTACCAAAATAATGTCCCGCCTAGACAACTTGGAAACAATATGGCGGATCAAGCTATAAAATCAGAACCTAACACGCAAAACTATCAAAACAATGAAATAAAACAAGAAGCAAATATTAGTTTGCCTGCAAATGCAGGTATGCCTCCAAATGCAAGTACTGAGGCTTATCCAAATCCACCTTATGGTTATCAGGGAAATTCTTCTACCTCGAGTTTCCCGTCTGGTCCAGTTGACAATACAAATGGTAACTTTCCAAATCAATTCCCTAACTTCCCACCCCATCTGGAAATAAAACAACCTCTTGGGAGTGCTAGCTCAGGCAGCCCGGTGACATCGTGGCCAATCACAGAGCTTAAAACTGAAATTGACAAACTAAAAGCTGAAGAAAAGCTTGAGATAAAGTCAGAGTCTGACGGCGAAGTGAAAATTGAGGATTTGGATACGAAGACGATTGTCAAAGATGAAACTAAAAAAGGTGTTAAACCAGAAACGCCAGCACCTAAAGAGGTCGTGCTTGAAAACACTAAGACAAAGAAAGATTCAAAAACCGAAGCCACGAAGAGTGATGGCTCGGAAACGGAAGAAGAACCACCTAAGAAAGGAAAACAAAAGGGTAAAGCGAAAACGAGTAAAAAGGCAGATAAATCGAAACCCAAAGGTCGAACGAAAGCGAAAAAAAGGAAAGACAGGAAAACTTCGAAAGAGAAAAACAATGAAAACGATTCAGAATCTGAAGAGAGTGAGAAAGAAGAAAAGATGAACAGAGAAGAAGAATTGGCTATGGTTAAGAAAGCGGAAGAAGTGACATATGATTGGGCAGCTGAATTGTTGAAAGATTATATACCAGGTTTAATAGAGAATTCGGCCAAAATGGAATTATTTTTCTACATATTGAATGAAAGTATAAAGATGGGAGACAGATTATTGCTTTTCAGTCAGAGCTTGTTCACATTGAACTTGATTGAAGATTTCTTAGAAAGAAATTACATACCTGGCACCAACTGCTTGTGGGAAAGAAACACGAACTATTATCGTAAGTAAAGATACCAAAGTTAGTCTTATAAACAAAATACCTCTGACTTTTCATAGGGATCATGTTATTGTATGTGCTTATAGGTCTGGATGGTTCAACACATGCTTTAGAACGAGAGAAGTTAATCAACGAATTTAATGCCAACCCTCACGTGTATCTGTTCCTGGTATCAACCAGGGCAGGGTCGTTGGGTATCAACCTAGTGGGTGCGAACAGAGTCATCGTGTTCGATGCCAGTTGGAACCCTTGCCATGACACGCAAGCCGTTTGCCGAGTTTATAGGTAAATTGTGTTATTTGTCATTGATAGTGTGTGTCAGTTATGTAACTGACTCCAAAGCTTACAAATTATTTATTTACAAAACAATAGTGGATTTATCTGTCTGAACTGTTTGGCTAGCTACATTTGGAGTGAGAAACTCACATTACGTCCCTTATAAATGACTACATAGAAATAACTGTGTTTGTGTCAATAATTTAAAATTCCTTCTAAAACACATGTCATAATTTAAAGTATGGTATATATGTGTGGGTATGAGGACGATGACGATGGATGACGATGAATAGGGGTATCACTCAAGATTATATGATTTAGAAAGATACAAAACAAAAGCTTCATAATGAAAAGGGTGTTGTTAGTTCACAGTGTGCAAAGATGTGCTTACCAGGGTCCACAATTGATCACAATGTCTTAAACCATCTATTGTTTAAACATATTTAAAAGCAATAAAGTATTGAGTGCTATAACAATATTTAACTTTATTAGGTACGGGCAAAAGAAACCGTGTTTCGTTTATCGTTTCGTGATGGATTGGTGTCTCGAGAAGAAGATATACGATAGGCAAATCAACAAGCAAGGCATGGCCGATCGCGTGGTAGACGAGTGTAATCCGGACGCAGTGCTCTCTATGAAGGAAATCACTAACCTCTGCTTTGATAATGATGAAAAAGTAAGTGACAGGAGTATTTGTAAGAAAAAAAATGTTTTTTAGGATTTTGAAAAAGCTTTGAAACAAATAAGTCCAAGATGAGAATATTTTTAATATTTTTTGGTGTTGTACCCATTTTAACTGTAGCTTGCTTACCCAAAAAACAGTGTTTAAAGATAAACAAGGGCTTAATACGTGTTTAAAATATTGTGTCTCTGTCTAAAAGTATTAGCTAAAAAGTGACAGCATCTGTTTAAAGTATGTCTAACTTTAGCCATCATTTTGTGGTAAAGCAGAGTAAGTCAATATTATATCGCGACATTTCCACATTAACTGAGGTACACCAATATATTATTTAATATTTACAGCAATTTATTAAAGTTCAATGTAACACAAAAATCTTTTTTTTTCTATATTAATACGAAGTTTTCGTTTTATTTTCTATCAGGAATCAGATGCTAGAGATCTCTCTGAGTACAGAGATAAATACCTGGACATTCTGATGCAAGGCATAATAACGCAACACTGGAAGTCATTAAGCAAGGAGCCATTCCAACATGAATCATTGTTGGTAGACAGGAAGGAGAAGAAATTGTCCAGCGCTGAAAAGAGGCTAGCGCAAAGAGGGTAAGTTTTATTTATTTTTAACATTATCATAGCTATTCTGATTATCTTCAAGTCTTTGTCTCTTCTTTGTCCCAAACTTGTGATCTTGATTATGTAAAGATACTGTGCATAGAGCCGTAATAACTGAAGCCTGTCGGCCAATTACGTACGAGTTATGCAATACCCTATTTCTACCATCAAGCAGCATTGTTTTGCATGGCTGTGTTGATATTGTAAAATTACAGGGCGTAGAGGTTTGGTAATAAATACCCCTGGTGTCGCAAGCGTCCATGGGCTGCGATAACAGTTTTCCATCAGGCGGGCCTTATGCTCTTTTCTGGCTCAGTAACATAAAAAACAATCGAACATAATTATTACATTACTGCAGCGGCCGGCCTAACAAAATTATAGACACCTAACATACGAATAAAATATCTATTTATTACACCAGTCAAGTAGTAGTAGGAGAACATTTTGCACGCAACAATATTCATTTGATTAATTTGTTTCGTTTTTTTAGTAAGAACAGCTTTTCTATTTTCAGCCAGTTCAAAATTCAAATATTTTTTGAGGGCTTTGTGCGATTAGCACATTTAGCCAGTGTTAAAGTAATATTTCTTACAAGTAATACATAAATAAACAATATTTCTTTCCTGTATGATGATGATGATAAATGATAAAAGAAATGAGAAGTGAGAAATGATATACCCCCCAATCCCTCGAGTATCTCAGTATAGATGTGGGTGGGGCTTTACTAAGTCCTCAGGCGGACTTCTTGAGAGAATTTGAAAAGGGATGTTGCACTGTTTTGTTTCATTTGCCAACACTCATGCACACTCACGAACCCTTTACGGTTAATAATCCACCATTATTTCACATTATTATTCGACATAACACAAAGTTTAGAAGATAAAACAAAACCGCAGATATGACTCCTCACTTTCCTGCCAAGAAGTCTTCAAATATAATATTTGATTAGTTACCTTTTTTTCTTTTAGTTGATGGCTTCGTGCGGTTAGCATATTTAGCTAGTGTCAAAGTAACTTTCTTACAAATTATTGAAATAGATAATATATCTTTTGTTAATATTATCATGATGATAAATGATAATAGTAATGAGAAGTGAGAAATGATATACCCCTCAAGCCCTTGAGTATCTCTGTAAAGATGTGGGATTTTGAGACTGAGACTTCATGAGGACTTCTTGAGAGAATTTAAAAAATGATGTTGCACTATTTTTTTTAATTCCCTCCACTCATGCACATTCACAAACACTTAACTGTAAATAATCCAACATTATTTCACATTAATATTCAACATAACACACATTTTAGAAAATAAAACAAATCAAAACACAGACATGATTCTTCACTTTCCCTCCAAGAAGTCTAGTTACCTATTTGTTTGCCATGCTTCGGAATAAAAAGATCATTCCATTTTTTAAAAACACGCCATATATGGCGCTGCTCGCGTGTGTTTGGCCAGTACAGCAACAACGATTTGTCTCGAAGAAGGTTGACAAAGTAACGACCTCATTACCAAACATATTAAAGAAAAATATATTTCGGTACAACAGTTCCTTCTTCCTTCCACACAGGTACGAACTCGAAAAGAAGGCGGCACTCGCCCCCAAGCCGACGACCGCGTACCGCACGGTGCGCACCGCGGACGGCAGCCTGGTGCAGCGGCCCGTCGCCTCGGTGCGGCCCATGCAGCACGGCGCCCGCTGGATACCCGCCGACGTGTGGCGGCGGCAGGGCATGTCCGCGCAGGAGATGACGCTGCCGTTAGGTCAGTACTAGCGTATCTAATTCTATCTATTCAAGGGCACACCAGTCCATCGCTACAGATTTAATCTTAATAATTGCGTGCCATCGCTACGAGCGTTGGATTTCCAATCATTTAGAAATCTATCTCTAACTTCGAGTGAGGGATTGGCGCGAATGGGGGCCTTAATAGATTGGCAGTGCAGAGGAGCAGATGGAGATGCTATCTAGCAATACTTTTTTAAAATAAAAACTAGTAAAAATATTATTAAAATAAGTCATTAATGACATTATAATCTCTCTTATCGATATAATTATAGAACTGCTGCTATTAGGTTTTTTGTTTGCGGGAAACCCTGAGTCTATAGGTGGATATACACTAGAGCATTTTCTAGAGCATTTCTATGTAATGTAACGTTCTTACGAATGGGACAATACAGGTAATGCTCAGTTTCTAAAGCATTTCCATGTTTGACGTCTTGTTCGTGAGGGTGATACACTAGAACATAACATAGCGCGGCTCGTTGTTCTGTTACAAGTAAATGCTCTAGTCTATACTCACCTTATAAGACGTTTATATTCTGATGGTGGTAATGTTCGCTGGGTAGATAATTTTAGAAATTATGTTTTAATAATTTTTATATCAAAAACGCACATTTACGTTGTATAAACATAGTCACCAATTACAATTACATCTACTTTTTATTAATGCGATAAGTATGAAAATAAGTAATGTTATTACAGATGTCGTGATACCGACGAATTCCGCTGAGAAGACCAACATTGTTTTGAAGGCGGGTCAGCGCGTGATGGTGCTCAAGTCACCGAAAGGTATTTACATGCAGCTGGAGTCGGGCAAGATCATCGCTATCAAGACCTCCTTCAAGGGACTGGGCCAGAAGAGTGGTGACAATAAAGATAATAGTCCGATAGGAAAGAAAGGTATGATCATTACAACTGTTGATAAAATCTATAATAGTATTATAAAGAGGAAACCTTTGTTTTTTTTGTATGTTTGCAACGAATAAACTCAAAACCTACTGGACCTATTTAAAAAATCTTGTACCATTAGAATACTACATTACAAAAAATGTCCACCCGTGCGAAGCAGGGACGGGCCGCTAGTACATTATACATTAGATAAATCAATGTCATAAAATTTATGCTTGCTTGTTTTTGTTACAGTACTAAGCGGCCGTCCTTCAGCGTCGAGCATACCAGGCTCTTTGAAGAATAACTCGGCTATCACCATCACTTCTAAAACAGGTCCTAGGCCAGGATATCAAAGAGTACTTACAAGGCCTTCCATAATGGGGCCGAACAAAATGACTAGACAACTAATGCCCGGCCAAAAGATAGCTGATATCAGAAGCCGATTAAATGAAATGAGATCGTATTCAACTATGCGTCCAAGACCACCGATTGGCCCAAGCAGATTGCTACGCCCCAACTTGCCCGGATCAGTTAGCATAACGAAAATATTTAAAGACACTAAGAAGTCGGATAACGAGAACAGTGATACTAGCACAGCGAATAGGATGGATGTGGACTCTGACGATGACACACAAGTTCTGGATAGCGATGACGATGAAACTTCCAAGCCGAGTAGTATACCATCGTTATCCAACCAAAATACGCAGGAAAGCATCAACGCCGACAAAGATCAAGAAGCATCAAAGTCTTCCACTAGCAAAGAAAAACAAAGCAACCCCAATCAGCCACCGGAGCCCTTAGTTTTGACAACTGACGAAAAACTGCCCACTGAAGAGGCTTTAGAGAATAAGACTAACGAGCGTATCTCAGCTAAAACTAAAACGCTACAACGAAAACCATATAAAACAAAAAAGGAACAACAAATGCCAAAAATGGACCAATCAAAACCAATATTACCACAACTATCACCTGCAATGGAACCGCCAGTGCCACAAATAGAACCGCAAATAACACAAATGGATCAACAAATGCCACAAATGGAACAACAGATGCCACATATAGAACAACAGCTGCCATATATGGAACAGCCAATGGCACAAGTGGAACAATTAATACCACAGATGGAGCATGATATGCATGTCAATGAACCAGCTGAGAGGAAAATTAATTTGCTGAAGAACTATCGTCATCAGCGACCGGGAGGTCGGCCACCAACAGAATCCAGTTTGCTACAATTAGAAAGAACTGCCAGTGTTCTTAACAAAGAAAGCATGCCGGACTTCAGAAGAAACTTGGACGACATAACGCAATCGTACTCCCCAACTAACGATGAGAAGCCGAGTGGGAAATCGAGAAAGAAGAAGTCTCCTACCAAAGTGGAGGTTCCTGAATCTCCTAATAATGAAAGGCAACCTAGCTCGGCGATGTCTCACAGTGTGTCTAGTCTATTAGGGCCTACCAATAATGTACAAAAGCCGAGGAAAGGCGAACAAATTATGACTCCAGTGGTGCCTATTGAGAATGTTGTCGGAGCTCAGAGGTTGATCAGTCGACCTTTGCCGGGAATGCCTCTTGAAGCTGCGATAAGCGGGATGCCTTATCCTCCAGTGCTCCCGGGCAAGCCTCAGGGAGTTCAGCCTCCAATGCCGGCAGCTATGTTCCACGGGGAGCTGGATAAGAGTCCTCATCCACAGGGTGTCATGACACCGGGTCCACAGTATCCTGTTGCAAACCCACCGCCGGAGGTACCTTACGGCCAGTACCCAGGTAATATAATTTAGTTTTGTGTATGTTTCTTTATTTACATGTAAACAATGTTACTTTTAATACATTGGAATAAGAGTCAAAACTATTTGAAAGTGTTAATGCTCGTGGCTGTAAGTAAGTACTCGTAAACATAAGTTTTTATTTTGTTGCACAGGTTACGGCATGGGTTATGGGGCGTATCCAAACCCGGCGTACTACGGCGGGTACGGGGGCGCTGGCTATTACCCGTATGGGCCGCACGCCGCGCCGCCCTACCCCGCCCCCGCCCCCGCCCCTACGCCCGCTCCCGCCCCCGCTCACGCCCCCACACCGGATGGTTACATACCCCCCAACCCGCAGTGGTAAAACAATAACTAAAAACTGTGGAACACTTAAACAACGGTGATATTCAACTGTTTCCGAACAATCGATGAAGTACATAGTAGGATCGATTAACGGTAAATAAAGTCTAGTGAATGTTCTTGAAAAGTGCGCAGGATTCGGTGACTATGCTAGTTTGGTACATTCGTGTAGTGCGGCTTTAATTCGATGTGGCGACCGTACTGTTGCGGCCGCGACGCTTTTGTTCCGACGACGTTTATTTTCAGTAACTTTTCTTTTTAATTAGATACTTAGATGTATGAGATACCGACTTGGTTTTTATATTACAAGGATAGAAATATTCGTGTGTGTTACAATTGGAAAGTGTATTGAATAGATTTTGAGAGGGACGTCCGGTTCACGATTGCGCTCGCGGTCGTTCTAAGTCCGTTACCCGTTAACGAAGTGTACATGTCTGTTTAATTATTGTATCACTCGTTAAAATGACAATGGACTGTATGAATGATATTTTACGGGGTAATGTAATAAATGTTCGACGTCGAAATTGTAAGTAGCTTTTGTCATGTCATTTCTAGTGTCTCTAAATCTTTGTTTAGTAAGAGACACTAAATTGAAATTAATAACCTTTCCAGTGCTTAACTATATTTGAATTTAATTAGATCGCTGTAAATGCTGTTCTTTTTTATTGAGAATAAATACTGAAATCTTCCAAATCTAATATGGTAAGTAATTAGACGGAGACAGAAAGCGTAATGTAATGAAGTACACACTCAACCCCAAAACTGTTTGATATTTTAGCAGTCTTACCATTACTATGGCTATGGGCCGGTCAGTGGATGTGATACGTTGCTAATTTAGTGTTAAGTCGAATATAGCGTGTATGGAGTATTTATCAAACTAATTTTAGCATAGATAGGAGCCCATAGGTATCTTAGACACTAGTTCTCATTTAACCATTCAACAGACCAGTGATAATGTGTGTTATTTTTACGTTATAGGAATGTATGCAAGTACTGTGCGTATATTACTATTTATATATGAATTCAATACTTGTGTTTCTAAAACGAAATGATCTGAGTGTGAATATGTTTTATATTATACTTTTGAAGCCTTTTTCTATTTTTTATTTGGTGTGTTTTCAAATACGGTATGCTTTTGGACGAGTCTAAATGAGTTAGCTGAACGCCTTTCGAAAATATAAAAATAAGCTATTGACTTTACTTAATACACCTAGTCAGTCTTCATTATAATTTGTAGCATTTGATAAAACTATATAGCCTACAATAGTAGATGTATTTTTTTGCTTTGATGTAAAGGGAGTTTTTGTTCACGACTCGTCCTATACCTATTTTGGTCAAGCATTGTATGACTATATGCGTTAAAGGCCAAAACGGAGTTTGTTAATTAGACATAGTCTAATTACTTTCAATCGAACATTTGTGAAAATTCGTGATAATTCAAGTTGTGAGTTCATGCGAAATATTAAAATAAAATATCAATATATAAGTTTGATTACCTGGTTGTTTTACCCATACCACTTTGGTTACATAAGGTCACAATCGTTTAAAAGCCGGTTTTACCACTTCCCGATAATTGCCAGATAGTCTATCTAAGACTTGACACTTACATCGATAATGTATATCAAATAAAAAAAACGGATAGGTTATCTGGCACATGTCAGGAAGGTTTCAATTCGGCCCTAAACCTATTTCTGTAGCAGTATTATTTCTATGCTTGTGTAAACGACGTTTGGAGTAAGAGATTAAAATAGAGTAAGATTGATTTTTATCTGATTTTAAATGTCATTGAAACTTTGGTCATGTCATAATATTAAATAAGTGATTTAGTGTTTGTAAATTCTTAAAATCAAAGTTTTTTTTGGTTGTACAAAGTTAGTTTAGTTTTTAGCGAAACTTCTATCACACTGACGATATTTAAATAAAAAAATCTAATTAGAACTGTTTTGTTATTAAATAAATTTTAAAATAGATAAGATTACAACTTGGAAAACAGAAGTTATGTTTGTGATGAGCACACTACGCTTTTTTAAAGATGAAATTACAGTGACATCGTAAAAGGTGCCATTCAAGTAATACAACTTTGTATCAAGTATAGTTATGAAACTATCTTATTGGTGTCTTACTTTTATTGTAAGCACAAAAAATAGCTTAATTGCTTATTTAAGGAATAGTAATCAGTGTGACACAGTTTGACACGGTTGTCAGCCAATGGGAAAGAAAACTTAATAGTCTTCCCCTTATGCTAGACTACGCCTATATGTATAAAATATATTGATCCGAACTGATAATTAATTAATAAATAAATAAATGACACAGCACACCAGACAAAAAGTAGAAGTGTATGATATGTTTTTTTTTTAAATATGTTTTCCTTTTTATATAGTTCCTTTGCATATGTTGTAATGTGTACAAAATATTTCGGTATTAATTGTTGGAAGTGATAAATTGAAAATTGCATTTTAAATTTGTCAGATAGTACTGTACCGGCGATATTCAATAAAGAGGTAATTAAACAGTATATTTTTGTGGTTTTATTACAAGTTGGTAAGATCGTAAACCGTTCGACGGGAAACGTGAAGAAACTCATCTGAAGTTGTAATCGCAGATCTGTAATATCTAATGAATTGTTAAATTCTATTTCTTCAAACGGCGGGAAGCCAATCAGTAGACCTTGCCGCAATATTTAAAGAAAGAAATGATTTACACAACGTAAATAAAAGGCTATTGGGTAAACATCGTTCGATTGGGACGATTGTCTATACTCTACTGCCTACCTACGCAATTTCTCAACGCATACTTGCTGTGTGTTAAATCAGTTGAATTAACCGTAACGTTATTTAATTATTTGACTAGTGTTGTGTGCCGACCGTTTTTAATTTCACGGTGCGTTATGAAAAAATGTTTCACTGTTAACCGCTACGCCACCATCGAGGTTTAACCGCCTCTGGTCTAGTGGTTAAGACCACCGGTGGGTGGGTCTAAACCCAGAGTACGGTTGCCACCTTTTTTGTGTGCAAATAAAGTACATTCGTTATTAAAAGGTAGAATAAAAATAAACATTGTGTCAAAATAAAGCACGATTATTTATTTCGCTTAAATACATACTTCTCATTGCTTTTTAGCAACTTTTAACAAATAATTATCACTGCTAAATAGCTGCACAGCAACTTTTGTGTGTTATATGTAAAAAGAATCCCAGAGAACTAAAATATGTGAAATAAAGTATTTTCTCGTACTTTATTGTTCTCATAAAGTATAGAGTACAATTACCCGAAATAACGTACAATACTTTATAATAAAGTACGGGTGACAACTAATCCAGAGGTCCCGGGTTCGACTTCCAGCTGGGGGTACATGTTTGTGTACTCGGTCCGCCTGGCTAGCTATTACCATCTTATCTAAATATCAATGTTACGAGTAGTAGCATTGTTGTGTTCCGGCAGCTAGAGATAAGATAGCCAGTGCCTCAGTACTTGAGAATTCCGGGTGAAGTGTGCTTCCATCTTCGGCCTTATCGTCACGTAACATCAGGTGAGATGAGGGTAAAGTGCTTACCCCTAAGATATATAAAAAAAAATTTGCAAACTTTCTACAATGGCTGGTGGTCATTTTGTTGCAATCGTATGTTGAAAATAATATATTTTAACTGCGTCTGTGGCGTAGTGATTTCTGAACCAGTCTCAGACAACGTCACCAGGTATATAGGTCGCGCCAAACTTCTAGTCCCCTCTGAAGTTGCTTCGTTGCGCAGCTGTACAGTCAGGCCTACCGCTCGTCCCCGCCTTCGCCCTACTAACACCTATTTTTTACTACTGCGACGCGAATCGCGCCAACTTCAGAGGGGACTAGAAGATTGGTGCGACCTATACCACTATTATAAAAAAAAATGCTATGCTACCTTTAATAAGTTTGTTGAACATATTTGGTTATACATTTCTGAGTGGTAGAGCCACGCTGCGTTGCAGCACAGAACACAGAACGTCGGCGTGAAATAATGGCACTCGTTGCTGTTGTGTTTCGTCCGGTTAGCGAAAGTACCCGAAAGTTCTCTCACACCTCCCCCTTCCCAATTCCTACTCCCTCCTCAAGATCCAACTCCTTCAAGGCCGGCAACGCATCTGCGCTGCGATTACTTTGGTTTTGGTCCATGGGCGGCGGTGATTACTTTCCATCAGGTGACCCGCCTGCTCGTTTGCCTCCTTTTAACATAAAAAAAACATCAGAGCGGGTAAACGTAAGTTTCATACAAAGTAGTCTTAAGATGGTTGTAATGTGTCCTTTCCTTAACTTTGTATTAAACATTACCTACATCCCAACATTTTACGTTCGAAATATCCTCAACATCGTTTTAATAACTCGTAAGACTCGTTGACGGGTTGAGAAACCCGAATCTGCAATCAAGAGGCCCGTCAGGCGGTTTTATTGTTGGAATGGATACTGTAAATACTTTTATAAAAGTTGCAACAAGTAATGTGTTCGAAATGACGCTCTTAAAGCCCTATACTTAACTACCAATAAGTAAGTAATCAGTCACGAATACATGTCTAATGATACGATGTAGAACTGTTTCCTTGTCGGATAAGTGGGATTTGTTATAAAAAAACGTAGTACCTACCTAGGTATAATTTGTATTGTGCAACCAAGGATCTAATAAACATGGTCCATTAAATATGGCGGCCATTATTGAAGGCGTTGTAAGATGGGTAATTTCCACGGCAAACTTAATACCGTCCTATTTATATTTAAATTTTTTTATTCATAATGCAGATTGTCTTGAATGTTATTAATCACAAAATCATGGTACTAAATAAAATGTTTTGTTCTTAGTTTCCTACACTATTATATTCAAGGTGCCTAGTGTGAGTTTTATTAGCTGAAAACGTGAATTTGTATGGCATTAAAGCAGCGCCTCCTGGTGACCAAAGAAGAGAAAAAAATGCCGTACAAAATCGGATTGAATGGCAAATAAAACTCACACTAAGCTGGGCACCCTGTGGCCTGTGCTCGTACTGAGAAAGCGTACATAATTATAAAGACTTTGTAAGTACACATGGCGGCAGATCAACCTATCCAAAACTGTCAAATTTCTACAATCAATTTTAAACTTTATCGTTTGGGTATAAGGATCAATATTCATTGGAGAAATTTGACAGGTTTGGGTAGGTTGAGCTGCCGCCGTCTGTACTTACGATACGAGTTTTCCTAAGTATGGCAGCATTTTTACAAGTCATAAAAAAAACTAGTAGGGAACAATAGTTAAAGAAAGACACGTTGTCACAAAACAAAGTCGTTGCATAAGCATAGAATAACGAATATTACACTGAGGTACCTTGTAAGGGTAAAAAAAAAAATTACCATTTTTTATTATTTTGCGCTTCTAGCAAGGTCTCTTCCGTGACGAATCACACCGCGAACAATCCGAACCACAGATTTGTCAATAACCCTATTACACTTTTAAGGTATGCACCTGTTACGGCATACAACCTTGAGCCAAAAACTTAAGAACTGTTTAATTATTATATCTTTTATTACTTTGCCTCGAGTTTTGGGTCATTGAATGACTTTATTTAAATTTATGGGCAACCAATTTATGATGACTGTTGCGTTTTAGCGAAAAGCCTAATAAGACTAAAACAAGGTAAACGAATACCTTGGTTCTTCGGACCCGTTCTTGGTTGTTGGCGTAAGATGGCGGTCGTTAGAACCAAGTGGGGGGTAATCAAAATCCAATCTCCAGTTTCAAGTCTATTTTTTTTATCTTCAATTGGAAATGGTGGCAGTGTTTGGTATGTGTTACATAACAATGTGGCTACAGTACTATGTATTGTTTTATGAATACATAATAATGTACGGTATGTCACACATGCCTAGACATTTTTGACCACTTAATATGCATCGATCAGTTTGATGTCCCATGTTAATATTGTTATCATCAAAACTACCACTGATAATTATGATGATAATTTATCAGCCTCAATCGTCTCAATCCCAACTCTTCCCACAAAACAACACAGGAGCTCGATATTTTTAAATTTGGTCACCCTTCCATTCAATAACTCTTGTGATCCCAACCCAAACGCGAAAGTCGCTGGTACTGTTGGAAATACATTTATTTGTACATTCCGTTTCTGATGGGTTGCACGTTGTTTCGAGAATACTTATGAAAATACTGATTACCGTTTCATCATCTTATATCATTTTAATAAGAGAATCAAAATAATAAAGAGTTTTCGTAACTGCTTCTTGGAATAAATCTATTTATAACTTAAATATCAATAAAGGGTTTAAGTTCTCCGTTGTTATACAATATTTGAAATAAAACATGAATGGAACCACTCGAACGTTCAGGACTCGGGTCCTAGAGTCCTACTACCTACATGTCCGGTTTTTTATCAGTCTGTGGAAGCGCTTTTTTGTTTACCTACCACAATAGGTACATAAAACCTTTTTAGTCTGCCGTCTACTAAAATCAGAGTCTGCTGTGAGAAAAAAACATATGTTTTTTCTTAAAAATTACAATATAAGTAGGTATATAACCTTCAGACTCGTCTACCGTATTCGATAAAGATGTTTGATTACATGTTAAACATAATATTTATCTCATCTCAAGACTGAACAGACGCCATAACAATAATGCTAACAATTTTCTGCCAGTAATTACAGTTATTAATTACATGTAGATGAGCATCTGTCTTAGGCCGGTTGTAAAGTGACCGCGGTGGCCCGGCCGCGTAAAACCAAAGTGTATGAACCAGCTTTGTAGGAATTAAGAATTTATTACCGCTAGTAAGAATATAGCGTATTTTAGAAAGAACAATAGCCTGCCGTGAGACAGCAGCGATGAGGCACAAACCTATTTACAAAAAACTACACACAGTGTGGGTGCAAGTTCTATTAGCTTATTAAAAGCAAGAATTCATGGCATCGAAGCAGCGCCTCCTGGTGACAAATGAAGGAGGAGAGTTAATTTTTTGTCAACCAAATTCTCGTTTTCGTTTACGTAATCGAATGGTAAATACAAGACACCCTGCTTGCACTACTCCTCACACGCAGCCAGGGTGATACAGTACCGCCCTATGCAATCACCGGAATTTACTTCAGCATAAATACTTACTATCCTACTTACCTAATTTCAGAGTTTCAGTTAATACATCTAATATATAAAATTCTCGCGTCACAGTTTTCGTTGCCATACTCCTCCGAAACGGCTTGACCGATTTTGATGAAATTTTTTGTGCTTATCCGGTATCTATGAGAATCGGCCAACATCTATTTTTCATCCCCCTAAATGTTAGGGGTAGTCCACCCCTAAATTTTTTTAATTTTTTTTATGGCAAAACAACGTTTGTCGGGTCATCCGGTATCTATGAGAATCGGCCAACATCTATTTTTCATCCCCCTAAATGTTAGGGGTAGTCCACCCCTAAATTTTTATTTTATTTTTTATGGCAAAACAACGTTTGCCGGGTCATTCGGTATCTATGAGAATCGGCCAACATCTATTTTTCATCCCCCTAAATGTTAGGGGTAGTCCACCCCTAAATTTTTATTTTATTTTTTATGGCAAAACGACGTTTGCCGGGTCAGCTAGTTTTTCTATATATTTTCAATTTAGCTAAAAACAGATTATGTTTGCATGTTTGTTAAAAAGTTCTCATCATAGTCTATGTACAAAAAACATGCAGGCGTTGAGAAGCGCACAGATATTGGCTTTACGCGGCCCCTCCTCCATTGTGGTTGAGAACGTGAACGCTTTGAAGCGGCAAAATGTTCCCACAAGCAAGGGCCGAGCCGGAATAATAGTCGGAAGTCTTGGTGGATCTTGATGGATGTGTCCTAAACTGTAGGTTAGGTACAGACGCCTTCACATCAATCTATCCAAAAATATCAAATATCTTTAATAAATGTTCAACCATATCCCATATACGAGTATATAAAGTTTAAAGTATATTAATGAAACTTGACAGTTTGTTTTGTGTAGTCTGATATGCAGGCGTGTGTAGGTACTGTCAGCTTCAAAATAATCTGAGCGTTCAAACCTACCAAAAATATCTGAACGTTTGACAAAAATCACTCTTAGCCCAATACGTGAAAGACGTACTTTCATTCAATGTCATTTGTTCTTAAATAACAAATAAAAATGAATTTCTACGTCTTGAGATAAGGTTGATTTTTGTCAAATGTTCAGATAATTTTGAAGCTGACTGTACGTACCTTTCCCGTATTGTCTCAGTTGTTTCAGAAGTAGGTAGGTACGTATGTTACGTAATGTAATGTAACATTTCGTTGTCAACCCATATTACCTATATACCTTAAATAAACATAGTGCGCATCAAATTGATCTAAAATACTAAATTGAAATAATAAGTAACTTTTAATGCAAAAGTCCCCCGTGTGGTGCCAGGGATAAAGAATTTCACCACCCCATCTCTTCCCGTGGGTGTTGTAGAAGGCGACTATGGGATCATTCCAGAGGATGGGCAGCAGCGTCTCTCTGTGATTATTCTCACCTTACTGCGATCGCCAACCCGCTTGCCAAGCGTGGCGATTATGGCAAATTCCCCTCAAAATGATTTATCCTTGAGGGAGGCCTTTGTCCAGCAGTGGACGTCTTTTTGGCTGAGATGATGAATGCAAAAGTTATAATAAGTCAATGAATCTAAAATAATATTTGAGAGTATTGGTAAAAACATAGTCCAATAATTATACGAGTATATATATAGTTTTACGCAAATATTGTTGCGAACAAATTACAAATTGAAAAAATAGAAAGTGTTGAAAAAATTACACGAGCGGGATTCCAACCCGCTCCCCATGACATGCCGGGTCAGGTGCACTACCAACTATGCTATCGTGGCTCGATCTAACTCGTCGAAATTAATCAACACTATCTACTCTTACTCTGTAAACCAAAGGGGGCTCCTTTGGTTTACAATGTCTTTATTCAATGTTTTTATTCAATGTCGACAACTACGTCATCAACATCCGATCTTAAAATTTTTCGGCAAGTTGGATTGAGCCACGATAGCATAATTGGTAGTGCACCTGACCCGGAATGTCCTTGACATATTGCCCTTGTCAAGGGGCGCGAGTTCGAATCCCGCTCGTGCAATTTTTTCAACACTTTGTTTTTTTCAATATTCCAATAACTCAAGCGTAAGATTTGTTTTAAAGACGAAGATATTTTAGACAATTTATGATATGACCCATCGATCATTTTGATGCTGTCTGACATACCAGAAAAATCTAGTATTATGATAAAGGTTGGTGGAAAAAGTAAAATATATATGAAAGACAAACACAATGGTCCTTTATATTATAGTAATTTTTTATTTTTATTTTATTTATTAGGACAACCAACAAGACAAACACTGAAACAAGCAAAAATTGTAGAAACAAACATAAACTTAAAGCTAAGTGTCATCATAATTACAGGTTGCCACGACATGCATTGTGGACTATACTAAAGTAAACAGAGTATACGCGGTTATTTTTTTCTTTTTATAGGGTTTCACGTTTATACCTTTTCGTTCTATTTGTGGATATTTTATCATATTTTTTTACTTGCCTTAGGCTTTTTAGGCGAGTATTAGTATGAAGGAATATGTTTAATGGCCAATAACGAATATCCATATCGATTTGGAAACGATAATGAATGACCATAAACATAAATTAGAGAATAAGGATTCGGCAATAAATTTTAAAATACCGACCGTTTTAACAAGAATTGCTTAATGTTGTCTTTTTTTTAATTTTACCACATAAATCAGTAGTGCGAAAACATTTTATTCGACTTCCATTTTCAATTTAACAGTATTGTAACACAGCGGAGCTCTTTCGGTAACATCATCATCAGTCGCAATTGTTTTTTTGGGAAGCTGCGTAACGATCTCCGCTTCACGATTACACCGCTATGATACTTTGATCTTCTGAAAATTAAAATAGTGCAATGTTACAGAGTGCTGGACTGCATCATCGACTTCCTCTGTCTAACATTCCAACGCGAACAAAACTGTCGCAAGTCACACTGGGAGGTCACTCGATGGGTAAATAAATTAAAATACATCAAGCTCCTGTGTTTTGGGGAAATGGTCGTACTTCTGAAGGCACGTTAAGCTGTTGTTGGTCCAAGTCCAAGCTGTATTAGCAGTCATTAACAACCACCACTGCACCACCCGCATTGGGCGATGCTGGCGATATCACGTGGGCTGCACGTGGGGAGATTAAGTCATACAGCATACCACACCACGTTATGTGGGATATCCTGAGCCCAACAGTTGGCACATTTGTCAGCTGATGATGATGATGATGAAGAAATGTACAAATTGTTTACCATATCTAAAAAAGTAAAAGACCCCTCCCAACACAATATGTGTCGTCCAGAATACGTGAGGTTTTCATAGGAGGCATCTTGTAGGTGGGTAAGGGCAAATAATGTTGGACTCCATGCTTTATTATGCTCATTCGCATAATATTAGATTCTCGAAATATGAGATTCTTAAAATATTTAGTTGTCCGCGCGATCTGATCCAACCCAAACTCCTCGGAGAATCTAGGAGGAGATACACCTGCGTGATGCCATTCTTTCTAGACATCCTTTGACGGTGTTTCAATCATACGGCTTGAGGAACCCTTTAAGTTTATTGCCGCCCCCAAAAAGTCCGGCGATGCTGTAAAGGCGGTTTGTGGCCAACATCAAACACTCTTATAAAAAAAAAGTTCTCGCATTTGTCTTTAGTCTACTTACCATTATCATTTGCCCTACCAATAAATAATAAAAAAAAACTTTGATACATTGACAAGGAAAGCTCCCTGTATGTACCTACATTTAATATCTTCAAGCTTTAATTAAGTCTTTATCAGATCTTTGATGTCATCTTACTTTCTTACTTTAACTTACTTACTTACTTACTTACTTACTTACTTATTTATTTGACTTACTTTAAAAACCTCCTTACAATGCCACTACACATGCACTCCATATTATGTTCAAAACTTGATGTAGTTTATTGTACCTGAGGTTGATGGTTTGTGGTTGAGTTTTTAGGCACTTGACTGTACCCACACTAATGTGAACTATTTGTTATAGAATGATGGATGCATTATGTATTTTTTTTTTAGTACTCTCATAATGCACAAGTATAGCTCCACTTAGGTAAACTACTTAATCATGAATTGTGACCCCCAATGTTAGGCTTACAATAAGTTACATAGTATAAATCTATTTCAATTATAAATAAAACATTTTTGACCTGTTTGTGGTATAAATTAAATATATTTAAAAAAAACACGATACGTGCCGATGAACGAAGACCAGGTTCACACGCTCGCTTAATTTTTACAAGTACAGATATATGCCTGGCCGTTATCCCCACCCCCATGCCACTGTCAACCCAAGCTTCTTTCTCTTAATCCGAAAAAACTTTTTGGAGAATCTGTAACGTATGAGGAAACTCCTACAAAGTGACACTAATACCTATCATTTCATAAGTTTTTCGTAATTCGTACGGACATTCCTTATTGGAGGTCCTCGAAGCCGTCATCCAGAAGACCCTTCGCCATCAATAGTTACTTCCAGTCGCGCTGTAAATCACAAAAATATCTTTAAAAGCACAATGTTATACTGTGATGGTAAGTCTGACAAAAGAGAGTTAGAGAAGTAAAACAACCTTTTGTTACCGTAAAAGTAAAAAAAAAACAAAATGGTTTTGTTATTGGAAGATACTCTAAGCTCATCACGAGGTACCATGTATACAATTATTGTAAACATGGTACCTTGTGTGTATTGTATTACAATATTTTACATTAAATGGATATGGAAGATCGCAACTATCTGCCACGGGTATTTTTCACTCTACAACATAAAAATAACTTGTATCTTTTTTAGGAAACAAATAACAAAAATATGTTTTTTAACTACCGATTCCCGTTAATTGATAAATCATACCATCATGAGATCATGACAACCAAAATTCCAAATGTGTGTGATCGATCAAGAATGCCGTGAGGATCTTTAAGTTCGGTGACGCAGCAAAGGTTAAATCTATTGCAAAGTGCGAAAACAAAAGAAACAAAGCTTTTTACTTAGCCAAAGGCTGTTTTTTCTTTATAGTAATATAATTTTCTAATTTAGGGTACAATTAGAATCGCTAAATTGGTTGAACGCCTCCAACGCAACCCCAGATAATTAGATCGTCAGCCTAGAACTTTTTTGCCCAAAACTGTGCCCCGAATGTCACAATGTCTGACTAATTCCAACTTTAACGCATAGTTTTAATAAAAAAAACCCTTAATTAGTTTAACAATCTGTATTCTATAATTTCACGCATGAATGACCGGGGAAATTATGATGAGGGCGCTTTTAGGATTATCTAACGTCGTGAAACAAAACAACATGGTAGCTCTAATAGAATCTATATTATATACTGGAGCAGTGAATTGGCGATGTTATATAAAATGTAAGCATAACGGCCGTCCACCTTTATTATTTACGTTGCGGACGGCGCAAGCGCATTGCAGTGTCGGCCCGGGTACTGTTGCGACGGTTTCACTATTGAATAAACTGTGCAGTGTTTAATTATTTCAATTGTTATTTTGAATTCTATTTAAACTGGCGTGAGCTGTTTATGGCAATTAAAATGGAGTGGCGACTGTTGGTGGTGAGTGTTTTTTGTTCTTAATTAAGAAACGTTGGTGTAAGAGTTATTTAATACATCGTTAAGTGTCACTTGCGATACTAAGGGTAAAGCTTTTAACATATCTTTTAAATGTAACATTAATTGAAAAATTGAGTAGAAATATTTTTCGGGCTATTAGTCTTTCTTATGCTTGTTATTAATTATTAGCCAGCTTAGTTTCATCAGTGTTTGGTATTTTTATTACAACGACAAAATAAAAAAAAAAATTAGGTATTAAAAAATTGGTGAAGCTGGAGCCTATTTAACCTTACGCCTGGCCTTTATATTAAATTTAACAATAAGCCACAAACAGGATGTCCACAGATTTTCAATTACTAACTTCACAACATTAGTTTTCAATAGGTATTATATTTTCTTTATACATGTTTAAACATGGCTACTGTTAATACCGTTTAGCCGTTTAGATATTAGTAGACCTATCCGTGACAAATCACTTCAATAACAACAGTTGGAACACTCTCCAAATTTCCTCTCGTTTCTGTCATCTCAAATTCACCACTATTAGTTTCACTTTCGTTTCAATATTAACCGGTAACTCATTAAAACTATAACAGTCCGTTAAATGACGGCGGTCCCATAACGACCTTGTAGGTAATCTGCCATCAATGTTACGGACTTAGAAAGTGCCCTATAGAGACCTGATACTGGTGCAGATTAACCGATATTTATTACCTAAAAGGCTTTACTGTAAAGGGATGTGCTAGGTGATTTTACCTGGGATGTTAGTTAAGTTTGCAGGTCGCCCTGGTGGTCCATTATAAGGCTAAACGCGATTTATTTATGGCAGCCAGTTTATTATAAGTGCCTAGTGTGATTTTTGTTTACCATTCGTATTCATTCAATTACGAAAACGAAAATTTTATGGCAAAATTTTACTCTTCTCGTATGTCGAAAACTAGTATGACGTTGAAGGAGGCGCTGCTTCAACGCCATACTAGTTTTCGTTTTCATTAACGTGATCTAATGTCAAATGTAATTTACACTAGACTCCCTGTAATGTCGATGCATTTAGTAAAGTCTGTGTTGTACACGTGTGCGGTGCCTTAAGGTAAGGTCGCTGAAAATATGATGATGATTGGTCTTATTCCGATGTGTTAATTTTTGATACAATACTTATTTCAAGACTTCATCACCAATTTATATGGCCAGTTTATTTATATGTCACATCATGACCAATTTATATGGACGATTGGTGCGCTTTTTGTCGTATTTAATCTAATTCTGTATCGTCTTAAATTTCTTAATTTACTAAACTATGCCGTAAAAATAGAAAAATAATATTAATATTAGATAAATGTGTAATAAAATTCAAGTGCCATATCACGAATGTGCGATTGTTGAGTTTAAGCAGCTTTCGCCAATGCCGGTCATCGGATGGGTGACCTAAAGTTTATCATCTCGAGCTCCTTTGTGCTTCGGGAGGCACGCAAAGCTGTTGGTTCTATTACGTATTTATTTTTACACTCATAACATTATAGGAGTAATGTCTTAAAATAGGAATTATTACTAAAAGTATAAAAACAAAAAACTAAACCTGAAACGTTAGAAATAACATAGGTATATTTTTCGTGTCTAAAGCCATATAACTCAGTTCGGACTGATGGTACTAATACTATATAATGTCGTACATTTTAACTTTGTACATTATATTTATATATTGCTTTAAAGTAAGTTAAATATTAGAATGTTTCTATAGTAATTGTCAAATATATTTAAAACTTTGGATAACATTCCTGTGGTATTCCTATTAATAGAAATAAAATATGACTGAAGGCTACAGGACTTGTTTTAGTTTTCAATGTCAATTTTGAGTGATTTACGATCAGGGCCCTTAGCCAAAGTAACATTACAAAAACGATAGCGAAGTTCGAAAAGAACAAAATGTATGGGATTGACATAAGCCGCGCTAAATCACGTGGTCAACGAATTGTCAATCCCATACATTTATTCTTTTCTAACTTCGCTATCGTTTCGCTATCGTTTTTGTAATGTTACTTTGGCTACGGGCTCTGGGGACATTTTAGTTATAAAGAGTGAATAAAAAAATAATATAGGAAAGTCATTTAACTATATTGTCATTATTTTAAAACCAAATTAATTAAGTACACTTAATTTTCAAATACAGAACTTCCAACTTGCAATTGTTTTAGGAGTTTTAGAATGATAAAAATACAATGTTAGAAAAGGACTTAATTTATTATGACCCAAGTTGAAAAACTAGGTATTATTTTGATAGGTAGGTAGGTAGTTAGTAGCTAGGTATGAAACATACCTAGGTACATTAACAAATAATTATTAACAGTTATTTAAACTGATTTGACAATGCACTACCTAAATTGTTTCGTATAATAGGTATGTTTAACTAAGAATCAATCCATTGGTACAAAACAAACTGTAAAAAAACTAGCTAAATAATAAATAACTATATAACTCTTAAATCAAAGTAGAAGCTTAACGAATTGTTCAAGTAGAATTTAAGACCTTTTATTCTGATTCTAAGATATTTACCGCTCAAAAACACTAATTAATTAGAGATAATTTATTTTTTTATATTTTTTATTTATCATTACTTCTATGTACAATTCTTCTGGATTCTGTAGCTAAAGGAACTGGTTATTTTTATATCTACTCGTATAATTATGTACTTAACTAACTCTATTGTTATGGTGACCGATTTTAGTAAGGTATAAGCTACAGGCAGACTTAAAACAAGCTTTACTACCGAGTAAACAGAGAAGACTGGGACGAACACTGACACTGACTCTGAAACTAGTTATTTTAAATACTAGTAAATTATATCTATATTTTAACTTATATAATATAAATAAATTGTAAAAAAACATTTTCGATTGTCCATACTAACTCGATCAGCTGATGTGTCATTTTGTATGGAGAGTCAATTTTTTTTTTACAATTTCCATTTTCTGACGTTGGCGTAGTATTTATAGGTATAGACATGTTAACATGGGTACGTTTTGGGAATATACACTTATTACCAAACATCCTGTATAAATAATGTAGTTAAAATATATATAGATTTACTACATTATTTATAATAACATTGATTCTTCTAAGTAGACAACTTAGAAGAATGTATGTAATTTTTTTTTACCATATTGGGTACTAATTAGTGTTACCTACTGGCAGCACTGGTAACACTACCTACTGGTAACACTACCAATTTCATTTGAAGAAATCAAGCATGATTATTATGACATACACATCGAGATTCTTCTGTCTAGCTTTTAAGATTTCAACACATCCTTTCTTACTTTTAGTCAAACTTTTTTGTATCTTCCGAAACTTTCTGGTTCTATTCTATTTCTTTATTGAATCCGCTCTACGACTTTTCGTTTGCAGTAAATGTGTAATTTGGCTGTAGGGAGCCCAACATTCATTTTCACTGGAGCCGTAGTTTGTATTGTAGTGTTTTTGCTTTCGAACGAAATGGAGCGTCTAATTGGTCAATTTAAAACCGAATAGTTACTTGGAATATATTTATAGATTGGATTTTTTTATGCATAGTAATAACAGAAACACGAGATAAAAAAGGTATTGTTAGTAATTAACATCTATCTACTTACTTAAATTCACGTAACCTTGTATTTTAAATTGAAATTTAATAATAAGTAGGAAATGTCGCCAAAAATATAAATCATTCAATTTTATACTTTGTATGTAGGATATATCTTTAGATTTTAAATGTAAAGGTTCGATTACATTTATAGGCATTCTATAGAATGTCATCCAAGAATATTATTGAAAATAATGAGAAATAGCTTTTTATGATCACAGCAATCATAAATATAGTGTTATATTTAGACTATATTTTGTGTAGACTCCGATTTGATTGTTAAGATAGCCTACAATTCTTATCTATCTAAATCTAAAGATTATTCTTAATGTGCTATAGGTACACTTAATTAAAAGTCCTTAACACATCCAGAAACCTAGTACGATTTTGTTATGTATGGGTTCATGTCAGTTCTATAGTATTCTATAACCAAGAACTTCTTGCAAAATAATGAGAAACAGCTATTTAAGATTACAATCATAAATATAGTGCTATATTTGGACCATATTTGTGTAGGCTCCGATTTGATTGTATCTTAACAATATGTATTCCTAAATAGCCTCTTAGTCTACTTTGGTATGTGTTAAATCAGCTTCGGCTGACCCCATTTCGGGGTACGGGAGAAAATACAATTCAGTGCGAACCCTTTCACCGAGTGGATAAGATAACAACGAGCCAAAGGTATCGCTTACGTCGCCTGTTACCGACATCTAGACTTTCTAGGTAGTCCTAGAAAGCAAATATCCGCTCCATTGGCCCTGACCGCAATGCCCTAGATAAATAACTCTTGTGTTTTTGTATTGTTTATGTCATAACTAAGCTGAAGCGATGTATATTAATAAATGTAAATTTTATTTTCCTTATAAGGAAAGCAATCAGCATTTTCAAATATAAGTAAGTATATATTATATCTATTAATATTATAAAGAGGAAACCTTTGTATTTTTGTATGTATGTATGAATGTTAGCAACGAATAAATTCAAAACTACTGGACCGATTTAAAAAATTCTTTCACCATTAGAATGCTACATTAGCGCCGAGTAACATAGGTTATATTTAAAAAAAAATGTCCACCTGTGCGATGCAGGGACGGGCCGCTAGTCTCAAATAAAAAAAAATAATAATTATGTGTTAATAGCAAAATATTATCTATTAACACATATGTTTTTTTTGTAATATATACATGTAGTTAATGCATACCAAAAAATAGAAAATAATAGAAACTAGAAAGCGAAATTTTCTTTTGTTAGGCGTGAGTTCACGTCAGCAGCCTAACGGAGATATGGGGATTAAACCTCTATTTCTCGCATTCAACCCGAGCATCTAACCACTCGTACTGTCGAGACAGAAGTCGAACGGGACGGATTAAGCCCAGCAGTGAGACTTGTATGGAGAGAGATATGATAATAAATGTTTGTAGTACAAAATATTCCAACACTTGTAGCGTCAAAGTTCTTAGTACGAATTCTTGGAGTGTTCGTAATTTCGAATTGACATACAAATTTAAAAATAACTTGACCATTCCAATTCTAGATTTCAATTTGGATAAATTGAATCTTTATATAACGTTGTGACAATATTGCCACCAAATATCAAGATTTATCTGGTTCCGTTTATCTGTAAGTGAGTTATGAAAGAACCCGTTTTGTCCGTGCCGTATATAAATCTCCTTTATAAAAACTGAAAATAATATTAGTCAGATATCGTTATGATAAAAAGTTGTCGTAAGAAGTAAAACCAACAGTATTTTCAAAAAACACACTGTTCGGTAAAAAGCCTTCATTATCTATCTATACATATAATAAAGAGGGTCGAAAGTCTGTAAGATATTCGATTTAGAATTTTTGTCTGTTTGTATGTTTATCTGTTTATTTGACCGCGCATCACGTGAAAATGGCTGAACGGATTTGGATGAAACTTTGCACATAGACAGATCATGGCCCGGACTAGGATATGGGATACTTTTTATCCCGGTAACAGCTTCCTGTGGGATAGTGTAGTGTTCGTCATCTAATAAGGTTAAAGATACGCGCACTTTAAATCAAAACTACCGAAAAACTGATGGAACAGAACAATGCTGTTATCTATATCTATACTTATATTATAAAGAGGAAACCTTTGTATTTTTGTATGTATGTAGGTATGTATGTTTGCAACGAATAAACTCACGAACTTCTGGACCGATCTAAAAAATTCTTTCACCATTAGAATGCTACATTAGCGCAGAGTAACATAGGCTACTTATATTTAAAAAAAGTACTACAAACGACAATTTAATTTTCCAATATAAAATGATTTGTTTGTTTTGTTGTCATGGAAACCATTGATATAATATTTAACTCAATGATGGAAACTGTCAAAGCGGTACGAAGTCCGCCGGGTCAGCGGTCAGGGTTAATAAAGCGATGGCGACAGACTTATTATGGATAAATTGCATTTTAGTTATTATAATAATTAATTTCTGTACTTAGAGCTTAAAGCGTCGAGTAGACGAACACCGATACCTATCACAATTGTACTAGCCTTATGGATAACAGGACTATTCGTTATTACTTATGTTAATCATCATCATCATCATCATCATCAGCTCATTTTATGTCCCCACTGCTGGGGCACGAGGGATGCATAGGGAAAACGGGCCACTACGCGGGCCCAGTGCAGATTGGTGGTTGTTAACGACTGCTAATGCAGCCGGGGCCAAATGGCTTTACGTGCCTTCCGAAGTACGAAGGAGCTCAAGATGATAAATGTTTTGGTCACCCATCCGATGACCGGCCTTTGCGAAAGTTGCATTCCCTCAGCACTCGCAGACCAGGCGCGTTAACCACTGCGCCATCGAGCTCCTCGTGTTAATACGTAAGTAGTAGTAATTGCACATCAACAATAATCTGTTAACCAAAGAACTTAGTTGTTTGAAATTATAACTAAGGTTTAGTTATTTTCGTGATGTTTTATATATAGTATTCTACAGTCATCATCAAGGTATTGTCACTATCAGTTCTACGAGTAAGATACGTCTTGTAAAAACAGCTTTCAAGTTTATAAACAAGTTTTGTACAGTTATAAAATAGGTTCTTAAACCTTTACTTTATGTTTATGTTGGCTATACTACTTAGTTATCTGTGCAAAAGCAAATAGACACTTATGTGTTGATAAAGTTCAAGAAGACCATTCCTGATAATGTAGGTCTTCAAACCGGAACACAGGAGAGCAGGTGGCCGTTGCACTAAAATATAAAAACGTTAACGTGCAAAATCACAGTATCAAAGTGCAGATCACAAAAGAAAAATAACATTTTAAAATTTAAAATAACATTAAATGTTAGGATGATTTACATAATCATACCTACATAATCAGATAATTATACCTGTAACGCATCATACTCATAATAATCATAAACGTGAAATTTCACAGTGAAATTAAATTACTTATTTAGTTCAGAAACACTTTGTCGCTGACTGTATATGGTACAAATGACTTTTATTTCGACAAAATCGGCTGTTATAACTTAATTGAAAATCGGTTGCCTCCACCACGGGGGCATCACACACCGGGGGCCTAACCCACGAACCCAGATAAACGTACTTAGGTATATAAACTTAACAGAAACCAAATCGTCCAATAAAAAATACAAGGAATAAAACGTAGTAAAGTCTACATTTCTAGGTAAAGTTAAAAATACTTAGCGTGAGATATTCGTTCGAGCGGAGGGCACAAATTCCAAGGCAGGCATCCGAGACGACCATGTAATATATCTCTGGAACTACGAAATAGCGTAAACCTTGACCCAATAGTTTGGGAACCCGAATCTGCAGTTGCTGCTCAAAGTTTAGTTGTAAAATTTATGCTGCATTGTACCTATTATAGTCACTAACGTTCGGTGTTTCGTGAATTGTTACAGTAAACGCTTCGCAATTAGGACTTATATTATGTATGAATACTACGAGTATAAGAATGAGAAATGTCCTTTTTTTTAAATTTTAAGCCGTTACTGTGGAGAACTGAAACCTAAGAGTCACATCCCCAGAAGTTTATGTAAATATCTAGCAGAACGAAAAATTCATTTATATTTTTTAAAGATTTGTCTACATACACTAAAATAAATAACTTCGAAACTGAAGTCCACGCGAGCGTAGTAGCCATCGCTATTTTATACATAAAGGACGTGAAAACAGTTTTTGATATTTTTATTATAATTATTGAACAATTACATAGGTACGGTCAGCAACAAAAGTAGCTGCACACTATAGTACTTTGTAAGACTGAGACAGCAAGCGCTTACCGACTTAAAAAATTATGACATGGTACTAAAGTGTTGCTGACCAGTCAGCCAGGTCAGTGATGATGACGATGGTCAATGTAAATATTCAGTACAACATTTATAAACTAATAAGGTGTGTGTCATTGAGGTTGGTATCTACATCGAACATCTACATCGAAAGTCAGCCAGGTCAGTGATGATGACGATGATCAATGTAAATACTCAGTACAGTATTCATAAACTAATAAGGTTTGTGGCATTATCGGTCGGTATCTACATCGAAAACACTGTAATTAAAATATATAAGAAAAGACAGCCAAAAACTTGTGGTACTTTCATCTCAAAGCTTCTCCAACATTCAAATTACTAAAAATAAGAGAAATATTTATTTAATAATTTTATATAATATATACCTAGTTGATCTTGTCTATACTAATATTATAAAGAGGAAACCTTTGTATTTTTGTATGTATGTTTGCAACGAATAAACTCAAAAACTACTGGACCGATTTAAAAAATTCTTTCACCATTAGAATGCTACATTAGCGCTGGGTAACATAGGCTATATAAATTAAAAAAAAATACTAAAAACGACAATTTAATTTTCCAATATAAAATGATTTGTTTGTTTTGTTGTCATGGAAGCCATTGATATATATTTAACTCAATGATGAAAACTGTCAAAGCGAGCGGTACGAAGTCCGCCGGGTCAGCTATGAAATGTAATGTCTCCTATAAATTGTCAACGGCTAGGGTGTTCACTTTGTGGGTATCTATATAAAATTTGAAAATTAATAAATAGCGCTTTGTTGATTAATGCAAGTATAAGTAACCATGAATGTAGGGTACAAGGTTGTTAATATAATGCAATTGTTTACTATAATTAACTTGGTCGTTACAGTTCCGGTGTCAAGCTTCACTACAACCACCGTTACCAATCGAAAGTGAAAACTATGGGCTGATGCAAACCATTAAGTACTTTTTTCGTTTTTATACTTTAATGGGGAAAAGCTTGGGAAACTGATGGTGTGGGCGTATTTTTATTTTTAAATTACGCATCCAAACTAATTAAGATAAAGAAGAGTAATTTATTATTACAATTTAATTTACACAATACAGGTCGACTTTTTTATCATCATCCAAACCTTCTGAGATGACTCCCGTGATATAAACGAACAACTCTTTCTATTGGACCAACTCCCTAACTCGAAAAAAAAATCAGCTGTTCCATACATTATGGTCGAATGAATATTGATGTTTTGTATGGAACAGCTGATTTTTTTTTCGAGTTAGGAAGTTGGTCCAATAGAAAAAGTGGTTTGTTTGTATCACGGGAGTCATCTCAGAAGGTTTGGATAAAAAGTCGACCTGTATACAATACTATGTCCAGAAATATTTTTCATATATAAAAGAAACATTACATAAACATTACTTAACTTAACGTTATAAGTTCAGTGTAATTTATCAATCTAAACGACAAGCTCTTTTTCATCATTCTACATGTTCATACCCAACACATGGTAGAATCAAAGCAATTTCAATGCTGTTATTTTAGTAAGGTTAGTTTTGTTATGACAGACTTAGGTTAGGTAGTAGGCGGACTTAGAACAAAGCTATAGCTACCTACATATATGTCACTCGCTAAGAAAAAACTCGTGACATTTGGTTCGAGACCTCAACACTAATAAAGAGGCGGTTGAATTTTGAAGTGCGTTACGAATCACGACTTTTTACAATAAACTAACCGTTTATGGTCGTCAAAGCATAGCTCAGGTCAATTCTGTTGCCATTCGGCAACACGGAGATAAATTACACATCGTTATTCGTTACTAATAAACGCAACGTAAACAACGGTAACTCCCCATTGTTGTGATTGCAATCATGACTCTAGGGTTGCATTGCATTACGCGAACTCGATCACGCCACCAATTTCTATAGAAGTCAATAACAAAAGAATTTAAATTGTGTACCTACTAACGTTATTATTGTCATTCGTTGCAAATGTTACACAACAGTATATAGGTACTAGCGGACGCCCAGTCGTCGAAATACGACCGTATTTTACAAAATAAACGTACAATGTAACACATCACACTAATCACACTAATATTATAAATGCGAAAGTTTGTGTGTATATTTGTTGCTTCTTCACGCTGCAACGGATAGATAGATTTAGATGAAATTCGGCATACAGATAGTTTATAACCTGCATTAACACATAGAATACTTTTTATCCCGATAACCCCACGGGAACGGGAACCACACGGGTGAAACTGCAGGCGACCGCTATAATATTTTAAATGCGAAAGTTTGTGTGTATATGTGTATATTTGTTGCTTCTTCACGCTGCGACGGATGGATGCATTTGGATGGAATTCGGCATACAGATAGTTTATAACTTGGATTAACACATAGGATACTTTTTATCACGATATTCCCACGGGAACGGGAACCACGCAGGTGAAACTGCAGGCGGCCGCTAGTTTATATTTAAAAGTTATCTTTCTATACTACTTTTCCATATGAACTTTAACTATGACAAATCTCATACTCCTTTGTGCGCGCAATGTGCTTAAAAAAAGATATTACAAAGATTTTTCTTCTCATTAATAATAGATACTTTCAACTGCCAAACCGCCTTTTCTTTCTTCTTCTTTTTAAAATATACCTTCCTTCTTCTCCATTTTACCATAGATTATACACTGGATGGACTGCGTGTTACTGACTTACCGTCGTTAATATTCCAACTAGAACAAATAAGTTTAGATGATAATTAATTTGTCTTGTCATTAAACAATAGAATTATTTCCCGGCTCATTTGTTCCTTTCTATCAGCATGTATTGTTTTAAAAAGACTCATAAATCTTTATTATTTCACGAAAAAGGGCACTTGTATTATAAATATATATACACTAATTAATGACTTTGTGACTTGTGACTTATTATACTTTTATCAATTAATTAATCCTATAGAAGCGTTTTTGTAATAAATACTCCTTGAATCATCTAAAAAATTTTGTTCTGTATTTTTGAAGTTAAATTTGGCAACTCTTTGAAGATTATAGCATAATATTAAAAACATGCGTTGTATTAGTAAATTTTGAAATGGATAGGCTTTAAAATTTGTTTTCGCTGTGCCTATTTTTCTAATTTAAAAGCTTACTGAGGTTCTTAAAATGTAGGGACTAACAAAATAATTGTGTAAGGTAAAACTCGGTAAAGGTTAAGCGGCTTTGGAGGGTCCGAACGTGCTTATACGTTTCCAACTACAGGTTAACCCGTCGGGGTTTGCCTAAAAAATAATAAAAAAAAATTACTTTAAAAAAATCTGGAATTTTCATCGGTTTTTTATTGATGTAAATGGCGTTAAAATCTAGAAGTAGATATGTTGAAATAATTAAGACACACTTTCAACTCATTGAATACATCATTAACGTCACATATACGTGGAACGACTAGCAACACATCCATACAAATTAATCAAAATAAGTTTTGAATAACGTTAATCAGCAAGTAGTATACCAACACCTACCACAGTAGTGAATCTGAACGCATATTATTTGCAAAAACAAGATTTTTCTACCATTCCCAGGAATCTGAGGCGTCTTTAAACGTTTAAGTAATCGACCATAAGACACAGATCACGACTAAAAAAAAACCTAACGACGACCCAAACTCCGGTCAAGTTTAGCCAACGAAAAACTTACATCAGTCGGACGATGGTGAAAAAAGGTCTGATTCCGTCCACGGTCCATTTCTCCCGAGATCTTGGTCAGTGAGCGTCGTATTTTGTTTTTCTTTTTTCACCGATAGAACGTAACTCGGCGGGTGGATGTTGCACAACATTACGTTGTACGTGTACTTCTCTTGTTATTCCTGTTGGCTTATGTCACTCAACATCGTTTCCTGGTGCGACGTCTAAGGAAAGGTGTTCGATTTCCCGTTAATACTTAAGAGCAGCGTAATTGTAACATGCTACGTAATATTGATGTAAGTTGCTTTTAGCATAAATACAATTTTCTCGATCGTAATTTTCAATCAATGCTAAATAATTCTACAGCGAACTTAGGAAACGTGTTATTTGCATTGCTTCCCCTAAGCACTTTCACTAAGCATAGTATATAAACTAGATTATAAAGATTATAAATGGATGAGAAAAAAAGCAAAAATAGAAAAAATATATATATACTATAGCATAATAGTAATATAGGCCAAGCAGCTTGTTAAAGAATTGCGTGCTCGCCTTGTTGAAGCCTCCGGTGACAAGAAGGCTGGCAGCTACCTCTGCCAACGTATTAGCTTGGCTATCCAAAGGATAATATTGCCAGTATTCTTGGGACCGTTTCCATGAGCCCACAGCTGGAGGACATTTTTATGTTGTCTTTAATGTAGTTAGTTAAATGTTATGTTTCATTATTGTTTTGATATTGTAAATAAAATCAAACTTTCACACTATTGCATAGTAGGGGCGATGGCGCAGCGGCTAGCGCGTTCGGCTTGCGATCTTGCCCGCTAAGCAACTTTCGCAATGCCAGGTCGCCTGATGGGTGACCAATTAAAAAACATCTCGAGCTCCTCCGTGCTTCGGAAGGCACGTTAAGCCGTTGGTCCCGGTTGTTGTCGTAAGATGGCAGTCGTTAAAACCCACCAACCCGCATTGGGCCAGCGTGCTATTGTTCACGTGGGAGGCCTGTGCCCAGCAGTGGGACGTTTATAGACTGTTGATGATAGTAGGGGCACTAGAGCTTGACACCAGTATTCGGCGCCAAAAAATAATATACAATTTTATTGAAATTTTACTGGATTATAATCTAGGATGCAGGTGATCTGTAAATAAAATAAAACTTTTACACTATATCGTATTAGGGGCACTAGAGTTTGACACCAGTATTTGGCGCCAAAAAATAATATAAGTACAATTTAATTGAAATCTTACTGGATGCAGGTGATCTGTAATCTGTTGTTGCTAAAATCAAACATCAGTAACAGTGGCTGACCCCTTTTTTATTGATTATAGGAAACAAATGTCAACCACTGGTTCCTGTCCATAGTTCTAGAGTAATTATTCATCATCATCTCAGCCAAAAGACGTCCACTGCTGGACAAAGGCTTCCCCTAAAGATCTCCACAACAACCGGTTTTGTGTCATTGTTATTTACATTTAAAACAGTGGTCCAGTTGAACTACATATTTTAAAATTCAAAATTCAAAATTCAAAATTTCAAATTAGCCGGTTTCACTTATTTATTACTGAAACAGCAGTGTCCTGCTTGCTGTTTCAGTTTTAAGGGTATGAGAATGAGATCTAGTAAAATGACTTGAAATAATTGAATAATAACTAAGGTCTGCATCAATGTACGAGTATAGCGATCTAAGCGTCAATATAAAATATCCGCTTCTCATCAGACAGACCATATTATGTTAGAACGCAGACTTATTTGAAATAATTAAAAAAAACTTTTACCTCTTAATGAATTAGCTATTATTATTATTATTTTATAAGGAGGTATGTCTATTACTACCACTGTAATTATTGTGACACACTTTACTTTAATTGAAGATTACGTAACTAAAAATGGTGGCAGTCCATTTTTTGTCAGCTATTTGTTTTAGTTGCAGTGGTCCAATTGAGCTTACCAACTTTTTTGCTTGTAGTTTGTCTGTATCGAATCATTAAATGGTCCTCAATAATACTTGCTATAAACGAAGTATTGAATAACAAATAATTGTTTCCTGTTTCAGCTTTTACCACTTATAGTTTTTACATCAGCGATTAAAGTTCCAGTAGACAACCAAGATGCCAATGAACCAAATGAACCACATGAACTAGCAAACGATACGATTTATTCAGAGACCCGTCCTGTATATTACGAATCCGAAGAAGACGAATCCGAAGAACCTGCAGTTGACAGCTACCTTATCCCTCCTAATCCTTATAACGAAGAAGTTCTACCAGATTCAATAGTCACCCCAGCATCATATCTCTTACCACCTTCCGTTGATCAATATGCCGATTATTACTACGCCCCAACAGAATCTACCGCCCAATCGGACTGGTATCCCATAGCTCAAACGGTAACTAAGGACCAGACAGCGAAATTGTTACCTCCGCGACAACAAAGCGCTGCCATTCCTATATTTATGTCGAACGTCAACTATACTAGGCCCTTTCAACATTATAGAGTTGGAAAAGTGCTCAATGTCCCTATACCATCTTTGAAACTAGAACCTCCATCAGAAGATGCTCCCAATGATTATGTCATAAACGTACCATCTGATGAATTGGAGTTACCTGCGGAAGAAATTGATCATACACAATCCAACAGAGATCCAAATCTGAAATTCCGTGTAAATTTAGAACATCCAAAAATTGCTTCACATCTTACTCCTCCTAAGCCGTATATTCGTCAATTGAAAAACCCGACGAAATTGTATCCGAAAAAATATCCCGGTCCTTTCGCACCTGTATCAATCCCGATAGCCCAATACGCAGATGATACATCATTAGAAACACCTAAAGCCAAACCAATCATATATTTCAAGCCATCAACGGGTATTGAAAGTCCGACCTTGATACCAATTGACGAAAAGAAGGTTTATCTTTATGAACAGGCTGAGAAGAAACGCAAGTTTAAAGGTGAAAGCGATTCACAACAGGTTAGTACTGTCTACACGACTTTACAAAGTCCTTTTTCCCATAGATATAAGCTGCTAACGTCTGAAAAACGTACCTCGTTCTTTCTGTTTAATTTTGTTTGGCATTTATTTGTGCTGGCTTGTCAGAATATGGATGCACGTAATTTTGGGCATGCAGAATTTCATTAATTCCTATTTAGTAACACATATTTTTATAGATAAATCTATCTTAATGTATGCTATGTTATCTTGCTGATTTGGTTAGGCATTCTTCTTTTGTGCGTGACAATTATAAGGAAGTTCGATTTCTTGTTAACACTTTAGATCAGCATAACCCCTTGAGCGTCAATCAACCACCAGGTGGCCGATAACAATTAAAATTCTATTGTGTCTGGTATTCGCACGCTCGAGCTATTAGATTATTAGATTTATTATTATTATCTCCTTTATTTATTTTTCCACATATTAATTTACATTTTTAAATATTTTCTAAAAACAAAACAAACAAAACATTTAAAAATATAAAAAATAGGGGTCCGCCGGCATCGGAACCAGGGTCAGGGTAGTTTTATAATAATTAATCTATCTCTAAAGATACATTATAGAATCTTTGGTCGTATACACAATTGTTACAATTACCATACAATTTACCATAATCATTTTCTCGGTCATAATTTTCAAAGATTTCATAATAACGTTACCACTAACAAAACACGTACATGTCTTCTTACTCAATTATAATTGAAGCGAATCAAACCACAGATACGTGCATAATTTACTCTACGCTCTTTTGTTTATCGGAATCCATGTTTATTTCAGGAGCAGCACGTACAACCAACAGTTAATTATGAGTACGCCGACGACGCCCCCCCCACTGAACAGGACGTGTCGGAAACCAACTTCGGATACCCCCAACGTATGTAAACAACAACATTATTATGTAAATCTCGCTATTCAACTTTACTAATAAAATTTCATTAAACAACTAAGTTCAACTAAGTTATTAAAGTTATTAGAGCGCACCGCGTATGTACACTTACAAGGAATGGTGGTTAAATTAAATGTATTAACCGAGATTAATAGAAACATCTTAGTAAACGTATATGTATCCTAGGCATGCCTATTTAAGTGTTCGATGACGTTTTGGCCGGGTTGCACGGGCCGACTCGGCCGAAACGTCGAAAAAAATAACATTTTCCCAGTCATACGCCTAAGCTAAGTTAGACCTAAGCCCCGTCAAACATTTTGTTTGTCGCAACGCGTAAGTTGGAAATCGTATTGAGGCTGTTATGAACTGATATGGAATATGGATTTGCTACTTGCTCTACTTTATAGGAGCATAACAATTTAAAATTTGGTTCGGTGAAGTCATATAACTATGTTAAAATTGATGTTAACAAGATTGTTTTATTTAACTTAAATAGGCTAAATATTTATAAAATACAGTGAAAAAATTAAACGCCCACCCGACCCAGCCTGGAATCGAACCTGGGTCTTCGGCAATCCGGGCGGCTGCACTGACCGCTATGTTACCAGGAAGGCTGACGTAAGCGCTGAATTTTGTCTTTTTTTATTTTTAGTGCTAAAAAAAAGTAAATTTTTTTAGTGGTATTTCATCTACAAAGATAAATCTGCATAGCCATCGGTTGCAATAACCTTTTGATGGATTGCACTACTGTGCCGCTTATAAGCACTCAAAAATTAAAAAGCAGTGACAAAATTCAGGGCTTTACCTAATTGTTGTGACAATTTTAAAGGAGGTTGAAACGTAGGTTTTAGGAGAAGGTGGTCTTAAGTTTTATGTTATAGACTTATGACAACATTGTTTTGTCCGAGCAGTATCAATAGTAAGTTATCGAATCAGGGTACATGTGCGTTAAAAAGTGCCTTATTTATTATGATAAATCAGTAGGTCGTCATAAATTTAGATTAAATAAATTAAATTTAAGATTTTTGGCAATTTTATAGTTCTGATACAAGTATCAGAACTATAAAATTGCCAAAAATCTTAATCTTAAAACTATCACAGGACTTACAGCCCTGTCTTTAGGTGAAGCCGTATACACTATGGACACGTGAATATATATAATACTAACATTTTACAAAAACAGTGTAATAGGTAATTCCGCTTATGATTACTGTAGTGTTACTGACCACGGCAGTTTAAAAATTATAAAATTTGTTAGAATGGCAATGGCTTTTTATGGCTAAGAATGCACAGATTAATGTTGAATTAATTTAATTGTATATTAGGATTGTTTAAATATTGTTAATTAATGAGGATTGCAAACGCATAAATTACTATATTTTATACTATTTTTATACTATATTTATTAAATTAAATAATTTGAAAACACCATTAACTGCTCATTTCTTAGCTTTTTTGTCCAATTCAACACGGTTGCCTGGAAGAAATTGCTTTTAGCGATAAGGCCGCCATTTGTACTTCTTCTTGTATTGTCTTCTTTTTGTATTTTGTATGGTGTAAAATAAAGTGTATTTTCATTTTCATTTATTATATTCTACAGATAATATCTATCGTCCAATCCCTGTGCGTCTAAGGCAGAGGCCCGCTCCGCCGCCGCCTGCGCCGGCGCTGACAAAGCAAAACCAGGTGCAAGCCCCGCCCGCGCCCGACGACCGCACAGAGTTCCGTATGCACGGAATGAAGGGGCCTCACAGCTACCAGTTCGGTTACGACACAGGGAAAGGGTAAGTCACAGAAATATTACAGGTATTGTCTAGTGTTTGAGACAAGACCTTGAAACCAAAGCCTCGTACTGCATGCAGGTCTAGGCACTGCAACAAGTGCTCAGCTCTGCTTTTTTAAAACGGCTAAAAACGTGTCTCAGTGGTCTGACTTTGATAATATTCTCATAGACCTAATGTCAAAATCAGATTACAGATACACTATTGAGACCTTAAAAGTGCCATATACTGATACTCTTTTCGATAGTCCAAATGTTAAGCAGACTGACACGATGCTGGACGATTTAAAGTACCAGAATCGACACCCCTTTATGTCTTCGATTCATAAAGTTGTCACCCAGTAAGCCCAGTAACTCGAATATCAACTAATAGCTAGTTGGCAGTGTAAGCTGCCAACTAGCATGCACAAAATGTAGCGATGAAATACTTCACATTAGTAATTCGAAACGCGTCCGTCAAAGATTTGCATGATCACTTTAGTGCCGTAGAAGCGATAAAAATGTGTGCTTAATAGCTTTTAGATCTCTTTGTCTAGACAATATTGCGATAGCGTAACAGTTAGTTAGAGATATTATGTGCTCAACATTAAGGATATATTTAGAAATATTAAGAAACTCCTTAGAAATATCAAGAAAAGAAACCCTATTCCATTGTTACATCATGGAATAGGGTTCCATGATTTACATGTAGAAGGCGACTTTAAAGAATAGAACCAATGTTAAACTCGATTCAAAATAACCGATCGACGCTACTATAAAGCGTTGGAAAGTTGCTCACCGTTCCTCCTTTAAATATCAAACCGAAGCCATTTTAAATAATGTAAACAGTGATAAACATAAAATATTTGTTGATTGCAGGAAAAACCGCCAATTTCGCTTCGAGGAGCGTGACAACGATGGCTTGGTGCACGGTCATTACGGTTACATGGATAAGCACGGCAAGATGCGGGTCGTGAACTACCGCGCGCACCCAGAGCATGGCTTCCACGCGGAACCGCAGGCTGAACCTGATGAAGAACCTAAACAGCCATGAGAACACTCGCCTATGGATCTACCATGAAAATGTCTGTTTGAACTTTTTTACCATGTATCGAGTGATAAGTCTAAAGTTTCCCAGAAGTTATGTCTCCGGTCGGCACTTATCGTCGTCGGTCTAATGTCTTGGGAAGTTTGAACGTCTGATTAGCGTTCCATGGTAGACCCAGAGATAATGCCTGCCGTTTGGAAGATAGGCTTTGCTTAAGTCCAGTTGTTCTTTAGAATTGACAAATATGGTGTAAGTACATACAGGCTGGCACGCTTTATATATAGTTATTTCTTAAAGAACTTATGTTGTTACATAGTGCTCTGTTCTATGGCTGCAAGTTTAGCGAATAGTCCCAAAATTGTAGGGTCGACAACCAATCTTGAACCACGAACTCGAACTGTGCGCAGGCGCAGTTGTTGACGGTCAATTGTTATGAATAGAATTAAGATAATTTTGTTTAATTCTTAAAGTACGGCAATAGTTTTATGATCGCGTTATTTCTTGACTACTTGTGGTTCAATACTCGTGATAAACCACAGTTTTAGGTTTTCCAGAAAAAGAAAATGCAACATTTTTCAGCATACCAAAGCTTTTTTGCGACTTTGTGGAAACCACCTGTGATATTGGAGCTGTAGTTAAGTACTTTGAAATTTGAAATTCGGGGCTCTTGTTTTCACTTTCAAAGTTGCATGAAACACAGTTTCGAATCAGAACATGGTACGGAAATTGGGTCATCAGGCAACACAAGTTATTTAAGGTTTAAGCTGGTAGCATGCGAGTGCGAAAATTATAATTTTACTCGTACGTTGGGTACGTACAAGTAAACTTAAAATTCTATCGGTACTACTCGTTATATATCTTTTTATATTGCTTTATATTTACTTTGTACTAGTAAAATTTTCTAATTCCAGTTGGGTCTGGGTTTGGAACGTAATATCAATCGTTATTATTTTTGAGAACTTCGAAATATTTTTGTTATGTTTGTATGTAACCTCCTCTGTGTAAATATAAAAAAAAAGGAGGCGTGTATATAAATTAGATTGTTATTTGATTTTATTTAATTGTATGTTTTGTATTGTGTAAATGTAAGTGAATTATTATTATAAAAGAAAATATCTATTTACCATATACAGAATTAACAACGTAAAACAATGAATCTAAATTTGTTAAAATACTTTCTTTAAATTGTTTTGCAAACTAATAAAAAATATATATATATTTGTATACGGTTGAAAGTTTATTAATTATTTGCATTTTGCTATTTGTATTAATATAAGTGTCATACTAAGTTTGATAAGAAGTAGTAAATTATAAATCGAAACAAGAAAATTAAAAAATATATTAAAATATACTTGTTATTTATTTATTTTTATCAATTAAATTTCAATATTGGGCAGATTTAAATGTAAATAATCATATTTAAAAGTTGGTCTGCTTACGATACGACATATTTTTTTTTACATTAATTTTCAAAATATTATTTTTATTTAAAACAGAATTTTAAACAGTAGCTAATAAGTTAAGAGTGAGTAGACACGAGAAGTTCGTACGTTCGTCCATCACTGGTACTGTTTTCACTGGTCCTTAAGTAATATTTTGCCGGCCGCTGCAGTACTGTACAGTCGCCATCAGATATATCGGAGCGGCCAAGGTGTCCAAATATTTCTGAGCAAGACTAAATTTCTATAAATTCTGCACTCTCCAAATGCCATTTATATCGCAACTACTGCAATGCCATAAACATCTGAGCATGCTGTTTTTCAATAATTTGACAACAACCAAGCATTCTGAATAACTGACATTTCGCTTATTCTCCCGCTGTTAAATGCCAAAATTACAGGACTTTTGAAAAGGGACAAATATATCGTTTGACATTACGTTACTCTTCTCGTGAATTGTCAAAATTTGAAATACGAAATTCACACACTACTTACTTGTTTCGGCGGGCTATTCGAAATGTCTACTTTTAACATCTTTAATTGCTAACCAGTGAACTTGACATCCAACGTATAGATAACTGTAACGCTTCAAGGGTCCATTTTATACCTGACACTGGCACTCGGTATTAAATATGTTTTGTGAATTGCTACACTAATATGACAAATATCGCATCATATTCTTAACAAAGACCAAGATGTAGACAAAAACGTATTGAAAATGTAACCTTAATGCTAAATCTTAAGCTATATTTTGCTTAAATGAACATATATTTGTGAACGCCTTTATTGCTTAGATAAGTTTGGTATTTTGTTCGATCAGATATTTTCGACTGGACGTATGCAAAGAAATTATTGAAAAACAGCATGCTCAGATGTTTATGGCATTGCAGTAGTTGCGATATAAATGGCATTTGGAGAGTGCAGAATTTATAGAAATTTAGTCTTGCTCAGAAATATATGGACACCTTGGCCGCTCCGATATATCTGATGGCGACTGTACTATTGTATGGAGTACGTAAAATATTTTCGCAAAACATTAAACACCTTTAAAAGTATCACTGTACATTTAATAGGGATGCTCGAAAGTCTTCCACTGTAAAGCTCCTACACGTACAGTCAACAGCATATCGTGTGGCAGTTGCTGGAAACGGGGATTGAAAAAGGCACTGAATTTTTTAGTACGTATAAAACGGTAGTGGGTTTTATTGGTCGTTTAGTAAAGAACTGTCGTGCGGTGGATGAAACGCTTCTAAAAATCAAACGTAGTAGCCTGGAGCGGATTCAAACCAAACATCGTTCCGCTGACTACATATTTGGTATTTCGTGTCTGAATTGGGACGCAGGCTAAGCTATCCTTTGACGTATTGACGCCATAGATTGTATTGACAATATGACATAATCTGTGTAACCATAATTTTCGTAGGAGAAAGAGTTAGCCGTTGCCGAGTTTCTCTCGAATTCTTCTCTCTACAAGATCTAACCATGATAGAAAAGCCATGGCGCAAAAAATCATTTTTTTTAAATTTCGACATTCTGTAGGTATAACCAATATCTCAATTTTATAAAGTTACATTTCAGCCATGTTAATGGTGTCGTACATTCACAATATTTTATTTTATGATCTAAAACCACATCATCTGAAGATACAAGCACATCAATTATCGCAAAAGAAACAGATGAGCGTCTGGGTTCAAAGGGTCGGTCAACATTTTTGTTTGATGAAAATAATGTACAATTAATTTGTAGTTCTCGAGCACGCCAGAGTAATTCCCAATGCCCAAGGAGTTGTTGCAGACACACCTACATTTGTAGAAATCTGGCGTTCTAGATTGGAGCTGATTAAACGCAAACATCGACTGGAGCTCGTATACCGACGATAACGTGCACTTAACGTATACGCTGGGAACATTCTAGAACATTAAACCACAACTCTAAATGATGTTATTACCTCCTTTATAGCCAGGGGGTTTTGAAATAAAAGTGCATGCGAGTAACCGCTTCGGTCATTGTAGCGATGACTGAATGTGAAATAGCGTTTAATGCTAGGTGGTCTTTGCCCAGCAATGGGCCAGTATAATAAAGTCAATTTTGTATTTATTTTTTTACAACCGGTTTATTATGGTAGTTATATATAGCGTTGTGGCAAAGAAGTGTTGGTTTTTGTCAAGTTATACATTCTATCCGAGAATTTTCCGAATATTTCCGGAATTTTCCGAAATTTTCCGGAATCTTTAACTACTGGGAAACTGGCTATGACTTAGATGAGATGGTGGTAGCTAGCCAGGCGAATTTTAACCCAGCACTACCACCAACCAAATTAAGCACATTAAAATGCATATGCATAAGTATGCTGGGAAACGAACCCGGGTTATCTGGGTCTGAGATGTTATCACTAGCCCACAGAGGCAGTTAAAAGATCTATAACTACGACTTTCCTGTACCAAACAATATTACGGCAACGGCCATGAACAAAATATGCCAAAAATATCTTTCTAGCAAATTCTCTTTTCCAAAGATGGCTGTACTAAAAGCCAAAGGAGTAATGCTGCTGATATTACTACTGATTTATAGAAACGGTTTTAGGCAACTAAAGAATTCTTAACATTTCAGTTATGGCCAGTTTTCAATTTTGTTTTCAGCCAACCAATGCCTGTGGTCGATCATTATTTGGAAACCATTTCTGTTTATATGAAAAATAAAGTGCTATTCGTATTTCCCAGTGGTAACCGTACATCTTTCTTATTGGAAAATTGTTATCTAGACTGCCTACCTACTAAGAAATGTAGGAACACAACCGTTGGTTGTATAATAACAAATCGAATGCTGTTTCAAAGTAATGTTTTGTAAACGTAGTTTTAGTATATTCTTTATGGAGTAGGTACTTCACCTGTGATTGACTTTGGTGGTCTGGTATCACTCTGGCAGCAAGAGACTTTTTTTTTTTTCATTTTGTTGATGGCTTCGTGCGATTAGCACATTTAGCCTGTGTCAAAGTAATTTTTCTAACAGAAATACATAAATAAACCATATTTCTTTTCTGTATGATGATGATGATGAATGATAATAGAAATGAGAAATGATATACCACCCAACCCCTCGATTATCTCAGTAAAGATGTAGGGCTTTACTAAGTCCTCGGGCGGACTTCTTGAGAGAATTTGAAAAGTGACGTTGCACTGTTTTGTTTCATTTGCCAACACTCATGCACACTCACGAACACTTAACAGTTAATAATCCACCGTTATTTTACATTAATATTCGACATAACACAAATTTTAGAAAATAAAACAAAACCGCATACATGACTCTTCACTTTCCCGCCAAGAAGTCTCAGCAAGAGACTTAGTAAGTATGCCCCATGTTTTTTTTTCTATTTCCAAAAAGCTAGCTGGGCGATAAGGAGGGGTAACAAAAGTATTCCCTGCACCACGTTAAACTCTCAGGAGTTAGGTGGGGTGGAAGAGTCACACATAACTTAGCGTTTACCCAAGCACAGTTTTTTCTAGAAAGAGATTGCTTTGGCCTCACACCGTCTTTACACCATAACCGGGGGTTTTTGGAGGGGCATCACGCAAACGTTGTCCCAGTGCCCTACTACTTGAGTATTGTCCGAGGCGTTTAGATCGGAATGACTGGTTGCGGAAGGTAGTATGCTTAAGACTGCATTTACCACAGTAGGTATAGGAAAAAGGTTTACTGAGTTTGCATTTTCAGAGTATAAAAATAAAGCTTACGAATATCTTTGCCAATAATAAAGAGGCGGTCGCGTCCGTAATATTCTCTCGTCGCTAGTTTTTTCAGGCGAACAAACAACTAATTCTTACCTTTCCCCTCCATACGGTGTTCGTTTTTTACGTTTATTTATGTTGTTGTGTTTCGCACGTATTCGGGAGAATAGAGAGACGCTAATCAAGGAATAAATCTCTGTTCCCGGTACGATTTATTGCGATCTGAGATTTGTTCTCGCAGGACGAGAGACGCGGGCCGAAATAAACATTTCAGCGGACGTTACAACGATGAAGATATACGTGCTATAATGTGCTAATGCTTACACAAATATTATTTATCATTCAATTATATAATTACTTACAACTATCATGACTGGTTTATTATTTCTACTTCCCAATAGCGCAGCTAAAATACGACTTACATTACACTGTACGAGACAAAGCAATACCATCAAAAACAAACTTGTTTTTACAAGTTTAAAACCAAGTCTCGCAACTCAGTTCTTCTACCGTAAAAAGTTGTGAGATCCATGTAATACCAAGTTATTAATACGAGTATTAAAAATCTTTTATGTTTTAAATAAATAGAATGACTTGGCTATCGTATGAAAACACAATGTATCTCACAAGAAATACATATATTGTATTAAATTAGATTATTTAGTGCGATTATACCACACAAGCACCAGTGCTTTGTCCTATTGATATGATCGATAAATGGACTTAGGTACACATTTTTCTATTTACATCCACTTTGTTTGAAACATTTTATTATTAATTATAACGAATCAATAAATCACTCAAGTCAATATTAGAGTTTCAATATTCTTAACAAGAAATGTACGATACCGTTTCACAATTTAATTACTTCGTCCGCATTAATAAAATTTAGGTAACATCGTAAAAGTATCGTAAAATCGTTATTTCATTAATAATACTTGAGAAATTACTCGTATTGTATTTAGAAAGTAAATAGGTATGTTGCCGTCAGCTGTAGCAATAACGTTTATTTTATAAGTGAACACTATTCGAGCCTACATTCGAAAAAGTACGTTAGTGTTTATTGCTACGAGGATAATAGATGAAAGATTTCAAACAAGAATAACGTATGACTTGGATGTGCTTCAATGTAGCTAATATAGTAAGCTAAGCTACTTATCTTATATCTTCTATATCTGTACTACAAAGTAGTTACTTTATTTGTATGTTTGTTTAAGGAGGGTAATCTCTGGAACTACTGGTTCAATTTCGAAAATTCTTTCACTAGAATGCTACATGGGCTATATTTTATTTTGATAAAAAAAGAATTTCTTTGTAGTCTCAAATCCACGCGAACGAAGACGCGGGTAAAATGCTAGTGCTTAATATTTTGTTACATAAAGTAAACTACCTATAAGTACATAGCTCTAAATAGAGACTGGTGGAGACAGGGAAGGGAGGCCTTTGCGTAGCAGTGAGAAAGTAATCATAATCATCATTATCGTCCCCACTGCCAGAAGTGGCACCAGTGCACCGTGCCCCAGGGCACGAGCCTTCCCTATGGATGGATAGGGAGAACGGGCCATAAACCACCACGAGGGCCCAGTGCGGATTGGTGGTTATTACGACTTCTAATGCCGGGACCAACGGCTTTACGTGCCTTCCGAAGCACGGAGGAGCTCGAGATGATTAATTTTTGACACCCATTCGATGACCGGCCTTTGCGAAAGGTGCCTAACCTCGGGGCGCCGGGACCGGGCGCGTTAAACATTGCGCCATCGAGCTCCACAGAAAAGGGAAAGTAATAACTCATGCTAACAGTAATAGCAATTAGGCAGTATCTGTCCCATTGCTAAGCAAAGGCCTCCATCATTGAAATCAAGTCGTCGCTACATTTGGTGAGTATTGGCTTAATCACCAAGCTTGACAAATGCGGTGATCACAAACCTAGGCTATGCATCGAATGATATTCAAAATATATTTTACCCGACCAGGGCCTTACCGATGAGCCTTTAAATCAGTATTACAGCAATGTTATTTTAGTAACAACACTGCTATAATACTAATTTTTAGAGCTCATGGTAAGTCTCATCTGAAATAAATTTAGGACCTCCGGACATCGAGCAAATCGGCCAACGACGCGTCGCTGTAACAGTAAAAGCTAATAAGCTAATCACAGCTTAATTATGATTATTTATATATAATTTTTACGCAAATATTGTCGCGAACAAATTACAATTTGAAAAAAGACAAAGTGTTGAAAAGATTCCACGAGCGGGATTCGAACCCGCACCCCATGACATGCCGGGTCAGGTGCACTACCAACTATGCTTTCGTGGCTCAATCCAACTCGCCGAAATAAATCAACACTATCTACTCTTACTCTGTAAGCCAAAGGAGCCATATTCAATGTCGACAACCACCTACGTCGTCAACATCTGATCTTAATATTTTTACAAATATTGAAAGATCAGTTAAGAATTAGGCAAGCTTAATTACACAGCTTAATTAGCTTATCATCACCAGCTTATTTAATGTCCCCACTCCTGAGGAGGCTTTCCTATGGAAGGATAGGGAGAACAGGCCAGAAACCATCACGCGGGCCCAGTGCGGATTGGTGGTTGTTAACGACTGATAAAGTAGAAGAGACTAACGGCTTAACGTACCTTCCGAAGCACGGAGGAGGTAGAGATGATAAATTTTTTGTCATCCATCCGATGCCCGGCATTTAGAAAAGTTGCTTAACCTTAGTTAATGCAAACCGGGCTCATTTACCACGGCACCATCGAGCTCTTTCAATATTTTATTCAGTTTTACATAAAATTACTGTCACCTTGAAATTTTCTTCTACGATTCTAGTTGTAAACAGTTACGCCCGTACTTACACTAGTTTCCCCAACGCAGAGGTAAGCGTAAAAGTGTTCTATTACCCGCATCTATCTTCAGAGCCATTACTGTTTCAACTGGGAAAATGGCTTCTTAGTTTTTGCCTGAAAAGTTTTAAAGGTACTGCTGTTGTTGCGTTGTTCCGCGACACAGATTGAATGGAACACGGAACTTGGACCCTTTATCCCCGAGTCGGCCGCATGTTAGTGTGCTGTGCTTTTGTTTCTCGCTCCCGCTTTTATTAGAGACCCTTTGTGGCGGACTGGTGACTTTTACCAACTAAATAGAGAGTTGGGTTGGGAATGACGCGAAACTTTTTTGTGTATATTGCACTACAGTACATATATATACTAATATTGCTATGTGATAGATTGCGATAGTGTAACTTTTCTAATGCCGCGTCGGGTCATCGACTTTTTGTTGATGGTATTTTTTTTCAATACTGTCATGCGACCAGTCTTTCTGACTATGAGCAGATATGGTGTAAATGATTTGCAGGTGGAGATATTCCTCTTCAAAAAATATCTTCCGTGTCAATAAAATACTGATTGTTATTAAACAAAAATATTGAGACTATTCTAAGTATGTTTTAATAGTTTCACCTCTGATCTTACAGTTTATTAGCTCTCTCCATCCGACTGGTTGTCTGGAAGAAATCGCTTCAAAGCGATAAGACCGCCAAATTGTAACTTTGTAAGTTTTTTATATTTGTGTTCATGTTTGTTTCATAGTGTTGCAATAAAAGTATTATCTATCTATCTAAATATACAAAAAAGATATTTTCTAAAACGAGTTCAATTTAGTTTTTTTAACGTATTATTATCCCTTTCGCCCGAATAGAGGCTAAACGAATATTACAGTATTACAGTCGAGCAGGATGACTAATGGTTTCTTGTCAGACCAATCGTCACAGAAATGACTAAAGTCCCATGAAGGAAGGGTAGGCGTTATGTACCGTAGAACATTGTATTGTAGTGAGTGTTCTATACCTATATACAATAACATAATTAAAGTATTTTTATTATTTTGAATTTGTGAATACAACGTTAGTCGGAACGGGGGTACTAAGCCGAAAGGAGGGTAAAGTATACATGATAGTGAATAACTTTTGTCTAAGAACTTTTCCTTTAAATTCGATAATTTTAAATTAACAGCTTTTTTAAGATTTCAAAAGAAATGACGCTCTGGTAGCACTGGCGGTCACAAAAAAAAAACAAATTAAAAGTTGATATTATTGGATACATTAGTCCAATTATGGAGAGAAACTCTTTACAATGCCCGTACATATTGACATTAGAGGTAAACCTTTTTGCTGAGAACCTACGTCAAAACCGTAGCCTACTAGATTTTTGTAGACTAATCAAATGTAAATAAATAAAAAAAAGTAAAAAAATAAAATAAAAAAGTTATTCACTTACCCTCCTTTCGGCATAGTACCACCGTTCTGACTAACGTTGTATAGTATAATTATTAAAAAATCATCCAACCTTTGATTCGGTTTTCTTTGGTTCGATTCCCACACGAGCTTACTGAGACTGGATGATTTTTTCAAGTAAAATTTTATCAGCACATTGTGCATGAGAAGTCATTTATATATTATTTCAACCAGCAACCTGCCCGACGCGGGTGTAAACGACTGGATTATAATCGGGACCAACAGTTGAAAGCACTTTCCAAAGCCAGGCGAGCGGAGTATCAGATACTTAAATTAAAGTATCTCTAGTTAACGTAGTGAAAATAATTCTTTAAAGCTTTTGCGATCTTAGCGTAATATTCTAGCCGCCTAGCTCGTCCTGCTAAAGTGCCTATCACGAGTTTAAAAAAAACTTGTATGGCATAACTGTTACTCAACTCAACTCAACTCAACTCGTATGCCGCTAAGAGGCTTTTTTGAGTGTTGCTCTCAAATATTGAGATCTCAATCTCAAGATTTCAGTTTCACCGGGATTTTTTGGGGGTGGCGAGAAACTTAAAGGGTTCCTTAAGCCGTGTGAAACGAAGCACCATTAGAGGTTTCTAAAGGGAACGGCATCACGTACTAGTGCGTGTCCCCGTGCCCTACTAGATTCTCCAAGGGGTTCGGATCAGATTGGTGCTACGTGGCGCTCCGTTAATGCTATAAAAATTTTGGTATAAGGAGAATAAATTTACACTAGCTACAAAGCGTCTTCGTATACTCAAAATTTATGTGAGGTATTAAAACTGTTTGGTTTCGACGTGTCATTGTCACCCAGCCATAAATCAGTCTCGGCGTGCCGGGCTGAATATAAAACAAAATTCACAGATAATTGTAGCTAAATGGGAATTTCACAACGAGTGAATCCAACGTGGTGATGACAGTATCATTAGTCTGCACTTTTTCTGGCGACTAATTACTTGCACGTCCACAGAACTGAGCTTTTAAATTTAAAAAGTCCTGCGTGTTACAATGAGGTTTTAATCTACTCACGTTTAAAAATAAAGTTTGGAAAAATTCTCTTTTATTTTCATCGCTGCCATCAGTCTCTAAACGTTCCGCTTTCAACCTTTTTACAAGCTTTTAAATAAAAATACAGGTCCGTGTATTAAATAGTACAGGTCCCGATGTTTGTAATCAAATTTTGTATGTCAAATTTGATCCACTTCCCTGTTACCGATTGAGCTGAAATTTTGCATGCATGTGTAAATCGGATGACAATGCAAAGTTATTATGACATGAAGCTGATCTGATGATGGAACCGGAAGGTGGCCATAGAAACTCGGTGGTTAAACGATACAACCCTATCGAGTTTGGGCTCGTATGATTCATCTTGACGAGAATTTTGGTGCTAGATGGTAACCAGGGTCTGATGATGGAGCTGGAAGATTTGTGATAGAAGACTTGAGATTGCAAAAGAAAAATAATGAAAGTGTAATATGCTAAATATTCTTTAATGATCCATCAAAATGTCATCATCATCATCATCATCTCAGCCAAAAAGACGTCCACTGCTGGACAAAGGCCTCCCACAAGAATAAATCATTTTGAGGGGAATTTGCCATAATCGCTACGCTTGGCAGGCGGGTTGGCGATCGCAGTACGGTGAGAATAATCACAGAGAGACGCTGCTGCCCATCCTCTGGAATGGTCTCATAGTCGCTTTCTAAGACACCCACGGGAAAAGATGGGGTGGTGCAATTCTTTAACCCCGGCACCACACGGGGGATCAAAATGTAACACGCTTTTATTTATTAAAAAATTGGGTCTGTGATAAAAACGCAAAGATTTTCTTATTATCAGGTTTAAATTATTTTTAACTTTTAAGTTCTTTTTTTATTAACAAGTAAAAAAAGCTTGTTTTTTAAAGGTTTCTTTTTCCTTTAATTTTTTAAATGTTCAAATAATTTTTAACGCAAATTTTGTTGCGAACAAATTACAAAAACACAAATGTAGAACTTAACTTAACTTTTGTCATTCTCATCATAAACAATAGCATATAGCGAGACTGGGGTCAGATTTCTGTCAGACCTTACCACGCTGGCTTAATCGGCATTAGTTGGTGGGTTTTAACGACTCCTTTTAGTGACAACAATCGTGTAAATCGCGGCTCAACGTGTCTCCCGAAGTATGGGGGATATCGAGACACTTTTATTTGATCACCCATTGGCTTTGCAAAAGTTGGCAACTTTTTTAGATCGCAACCTACGCGATTTCCTCAATTTTTTTATTCGCACAATATGATTCTGAAAATACTTTAAACATATTTTTGAGCGTTATTCATGCCGGTATTCAGACATGCCTGCGATGACCCTTTCCCGGAATCTCAAGTTTGTTTCGACCCATTCCCGGCTCAGCTAGCAGGGCTTCAGTTCAGGTAACCTTCATACCTTTGGCTTACAATACCTTATCATAATTATTATTATATAAATATATCGTATATTCCATTGCAGTCACACAATACGCGAGAACCTACAGAGCGTGTTTATCATTAATGTATTATAATGGAACTGATTCGTGCAATTGTATTTTTGCATTTTTTTCAATGATGACGTAAATAAAAACTTTCGAATGCATTCATTCGGTTCAAATGGTGCAAAGGGTGCAGGTTCAAATCCTGCTCGTGGAAATTTTTTCAACATTTGTGTTTTTGTAATTTGTTCGCAACAAAATTTGCGTTAAAAATTATTTAAGCATTCATTCATGTTTTAGCAACAATTTTTATTTGTAACAAGATTATTTTTAAAAAAAGTTTTTTATTTAATAATTTTTTTATCATATCATTTACATAACATTGTTTTATCTTATAGCTGGGACTTCCTAAGGTACATGTGTGTCACGTTATCAATAGCATAATTATGGGAGATTGCGCCATCGCTATTGCAAACTAAGCTTGCCCAGTTCGAGTTAGTTTATTATGAAATATTTGAAACCTAGAAACATTTGCAATATATTTTTAGATAGAAAAGAGAAACGTGGCTTAATAGTGTTACAATTTGTTACGTTTTCGAAGTAAATCTCGAACACGCGAAGGCTTCTCCAAATGTCAAATTGTCAGCTGTCACGTCTCGCCCGTCATTGTTACGTTGATTAAATGTGGCTCAAGAATAGTTCGGATCTAAGACAATTTATTTGTGTAACCTAAAACAAAATAAAATGAATATACTTGGTAGTATTGCTTTTTTCGTTTCACGCGGTGACATTACTCTGAATTTCTATACAAACATCTAACTTAATATCTAAATAATAATCAAAATGTTTAGAAATTATTTTCCTAACGCTATTTCTTTCCGATAGATGTAGTTACCTTGAAAGCGAGATAAGGATAAATAAAGTACTTAAATACTTTTTATTAACTTTTTTAAGGGCATATTTGTCGTAGAGGCAGACGTGTTCTCGAATGGAGCTAAAGCGTCAAAGCGTTCAAAGCGCTCAAAGCGTCGTGTGGGCCGGCCTCCCGCTCGCTGGACCGACGACCTGAAGAATGCGGCGGGAAGTGGTTGGATGCGAAAGGCGGAGGACCGAGTGTGGTGGCGATCCATTGGGAAGGCCTATGTTCAGCAGTGGACCTCTGCAGGCTGAGGATGATGACGATGATTGATTTCTATAGACTAGTCGTTGAAACTGAACGCGAGAGATCTTAGTTCTATCTCCACAGGTCGGTTAGACTATTGACGTCATGAATCCATACGAAGTACAAGCGTATTAGCTTTCTGGACAGGTTAACGAGATTATTACTAACTAGCATTTTGTGAGAAACTTCGTCCGCGTGGCTTCTTTAAAAAAAAAAAAAAAACATTTTTATTAAAATAAAATATGCCTATGTTACCCGCAAGGAATGTAGCATTCTATCAGTGAAAGAATTTTGGGAATCGGACCAGTAGTTCCAGAGATTACCCTGCGCAAACAAACAAACAAAGTCACAAACTTTATCTCTTTAAATTTTCCTTTTTTTAAATTTAATTTTCTTACTGTATTTTATAAATATTTACCTCTTTTTTAATAGTATAGAATAGATGTGTCAATAACGCACTTGAGGCCTCGGTGGCCGAATGGCAAAGCGCTCGGACCAATATCCGACCCCTGTGTTTTGTATTTTTCGATGCAAACATATCCCGGGTTTGTATATAGGTAATCGCCAACCCGCATTTGGCAAGCGTTGTGATTAAGCCATTACCCATCAATTGTAGTGATGACTTGATTTCAATGATGGAGGCCTTTGCTCAGCAGTGGGTAGTAGTAGTACTTACTTTTTTTTTCCTTTAGTTGATGGCTTCGTGCGATTAGTACATTGACTTTTTATTTTATTGAAAAAAATTCACCAACAACATATCCTTACACATTTAAATAAAAAACATTGAAAACTGACTAGGCCAAAAGACATGCCTTTACAGGTGAATACAGCATTATTTTTTTCTTATTTACTAGTTAGATTAACTTTTGAAATTAGAATATGACAAAACATATAACCTATAAAACATTATTAACTTAATTACCATTAAATTTTAAATTTTGCCACACACAACCGCTTAAACGCGCGATCGGAAAAATGAAAGATGTCGACATTGCTATTATCCATTTCATTGTAAGTACGCATGCATCGGTATAATGGAGCGCTCCGACCAAGATTAGTTTTACAACAAGGTAAGCTGAAGCTATTTGACAAGGGATGTCTAGGGATGTGCAGTGTATAAACTTGTGTAGTGTAACGAGATCTAAAAGTTTACGTCAGTCGGCTAAAGATGTTATTTTAAAGTGTGAAAGGCGAACAACGTAATCAGCGCGACGTGGACAGTCACGACGTAGGCAAGGTAGCGATTAAAATTCTATTGGATACGTTCTATTCTATCAGAATGCACCTGATAGATGGGGTACCATATGCTTGAGGCGTACTCGAGATGACTGTGTATGAGAGCGTTAAACATTATTATATGGATTTCGACATTTTTAAAGTGCTTACCCATGCGTTTAACTGAAACCAATATTCTCCAAGCGCAACTAACAATTTTATCGACATGGTCAATGAAATTCAATTTATTGTCAAGCAGCACACCTAGATCACGAGTTGTACTTGATTCTGTCAGACTTTGGCCAGCGATGTTGTATCAGGACGGAAGATAGTTTATTTTCCGAGTGAATTTAATGTGAGTACATTTTTGTGGGTTAAGTATCATTTTATTCGCGGCACACCACTCATGAATAGCATCGATATCTTCTTGTAAAAGGGAAACATCGGTATGATTGTTTATAGATTTATATAGCTTCAAGTCATCGGCGAAATTAGAAAATTTACTGTGATTGATGGAGCCAGAGATATCATTCATGAACGCCAAAAAGAGAATAGGCCCAAGGTGTGAGCCTTGAGGCACGGCGGAGCGATATATGTATTCATTTGACTTAAATCCATGTACAGTAACATTTTGTATCCGTTCTGTTAAATATGAGCTCAACCAACGCAAAAGATCCCCGTGAATGCCACAAGCTTTGAGTTTAGAAAGAAGAAGCCTATGGTCAACCTTGTCAAATGCGCTAGAAAAGTCGGTGTATATCGAATCTACTTGATGCTGATTGTCCTCTGATTTAATTAAATCAGTAACGTAGTCCATCAAATTCCTGACTGTTGATTTACCCTTGCAAAAACCGTGTTCAGCTTCAATCATAATACTATTAAGAAAACTTGTCAATCCTGGATAAATATTGCTTTCAAATACTCAAAATTGATACTGGCCTGTAGTTTTTAATATCATCTTTATTCCCCTTTTTAAAGATTGGTAGAACAACACATTTAGGCAGTGTCAAAGTAATTTTTCTTACAAGTAGGTAATACACAAATAAACAATATTTCCTTCCTGTATGATGATGATAAATGATAATAGAAATGAGAAGTGAGAAATGATATATCCCCCTAACCCCTCAAGTATCTCAGTAAAGATGTGGGGCTTTTGTACTCGCCGTTGCACTGTTTTGTTACATTTGCCAACACTCATGCACACTCACGAACACTTGACGGTTAATAATCCACCTTTATTTCACACTAGCTGACCCGGCGGACTTCGTACCACTTTGACAGTTTCCATCATTGAGTTAAATATATATCAATTTCCATGACAACAAAACAAACAAATCATTTTGTATAGGAAAATTAAATTGTCGTTTTTAGTATTTTATTTAATATATATTTTTTAAATATAGTCTATGTTACTCAGCGCTAATGTAGTATTCTAATGGTGAAATAATTTTTTAAATCGGTTCAGTAGTTTTTGAGTTTATTCGTTGCAAACATACATACATACAAAAATACAAAGGTTTCCTCTTTATTACTATATTATTTATAAACGAAACTAATACTAATATTTTAGTATAGATTAATATTTGACATAACCCAAATTTGTGAAAGTACAACAAAACCGCAGACATGACTCTTCACTTTCCCGCCAAGAAGTCTAGTACTTAAAAACAATATCGCATTAAAAACAAATTGGATGTTGGTTACGTATGATATAAGGAAATTAGTTCAAAGATGTTGTTTTGAAATATTGTTAGAAATAATAACCCTGTTTACAAGACTAACAGACAGTATGGTCACGTATGGTAGCACGACCGAAAGTTATAAACTAGGGTACCTAAGTTATACTATTTTTGAAAGGAAATGACAAAATGTCCGACCACTGACACCGGAAATTTGACTCTTGGCGGCCGAGCCGATCCATTTAAATGGATATTTATTAACACACAATAACGCAATGTCTGCATCACTGCTTTCTGTTAATATCCTTTCCACCTGCATAATTAATTACATATTAAAAAAACAAAGTAACGCTCAGAGCGGCGGTAAAAGCAAATGAAACGAATTATATCACGGCCATTAAAAGTTGTAATTTAACTGGGCATCATTCAATCTTAAGTTATGCTAGAGCATTATGCTTTTATAGCGCTATAACCTTTGCTTTCTAATGAATTTCGGTTATGCCAGTATATATTTTGTATCGCAGTTGTAAATGGTAAGCTTCAGAGATATAGTGGGAGAGAGAATTTTCATGTTTCAGACGTGACTAATAAAAGGGGTGAGTCGGGCTTCGATAAATCGTGAAACCTCTGGAGTTGAGATTTATATTTCTATTAGCTTTGGTCCGCGGCCGCGCTTGTCGCTCCGAGTGGGGCCCTAAAACATTTGTTTTGTTGACAGTGAAAAATGTACCGACGCATGAACATTACGACTACAAGTGAGACTACTCACGTTCTTTTTGGTGTTTAACAGAACATGTGAGATGGGAATGAATATAAAAAATGAAATATGGGATGAGAATGAATATTATTATTATTGAACCTGAAAGTAACATATAAATTCTTATTTATATTTAATATTATTATTACTTACATACTTATGTATTCAAAATCTAAATTTTTTTGTTTGCTACAGTCCACAGACCAAATATTACAACCCCTATAATAGAAACTACATTAAATATCTCTAGTAGCATTATTTTAAAGATAATTTGCAAATGCATTTCGATATCTAATATAAACTTCAAAGTTCGAAAATTTACAAAACATAATTGTTGGATTAAAACTTTTTATATTTATGGAAAACATAGATAAGAAAAAAGTTTGTAGACAATATAAAAAAAGTATAACTTAAATTTGACTTAATTTATGCGATTCGAAACTTTCCATAGTGGGCTTTAAATCGTATAAATTGACTTGATGAATAGAAAGTATCATCATTAAAGTGCTTTGAATAAAATTGAACTTTAAGTGGAAATTTGGAGTTAAAGATTGTTTGGGATACCGAATTGTTAATTTGAATTAAGAAATGGGACGACTCAGTATACACATATACAATAACAAAAATGCAATTTATTGTGTATTAATTTGTTTATTCAATTCAATTCAATTTATTTACTCAGATATCAGAGATCGAATTATGGTTAGTAACAATGTGCACTTAATAACTATGTTAGTACATTTTAATTCAAAAATTCATGTAAGGTATCTACTACAAATCTGCTGTCACCCTAAATCCACCACGTGAGGACAATCACTTTTATTATTTTGTTTGATTGAGTTACAGCGTATAATATTGTAAGAAGCTTCCTTTTATTTTCATCAATGCTATAGCATCAAACTCATATTTATAAATTAATATAATGTGTAAGATCGAACAGCTAAAACTCGAATACAGTATTTTTTGCATTGATTGGTTGTTGCATAACATTTCTATGGAAGAAGCTGCAAGATAGAATGGCGTTTCATTTATTAAATAATTAAATTAATTACGAATTTAAAAAAGTAAGGTCTTGAAAGTTTTTTATGTTGGGTGTATTTGTAGAGTAGTCTTTGTAGAGAGATTTTGTCATGATGAGACCTTACCTCTTTATAAGAATAGCTAGGCGTAGTGCAATAATCCTGCCCAGAATTCGACTTGATGTTGGGTTCCATAATATATATTTCTGCTGAAAAGTAAAATCACTTTGCAAATTAAATGTAATACATACCTACATATAACTGTCAAAGTTTAAATATTTTTTACAAATAAACTATATTTTTAAACCAGGTACTTTTTGAATCATCCAAAAAACTGAAACTGAACGAAGGAAGATTCTATTAAATTAATTAGGTGACATGATTGTTTAAAAAAATGTGTTTAATAAACATTGACCGTTCGTAACGACCGACGGTTTGCTATACACAAGAAAACTGTGTTTAGGTATGGAGGTATTTTTCACATATATAAAATCCAGTAAAGTTTCATCAATTCCCTTTCATAGTAGAATAAAAACAAATCTAAATATTGGCTTCCGCTAAATCAGCCAACTGTGAAGTGTCAAAAATAAAAAAATCAAAAAAGCTTATTTGTTTGACTTTTAACATTACTCTCTTTATATACTTTAGTTTGAAATACAAAGGGAAAAGGATGGATATATATTTCACGAGTAAAAACCTAAGCTAATACTTCATCCGGTCACCGGCCGATAGCACTGAGTGATGTAATTCGTCTTGCCAACGACCGGGTTATATCGTTTCAAGGGTAACGTCGTCGACCAAAAGTAAGGAGGGCATTTCTATTTTTTTTTTTTTTTTTTTTCATAGCTCCACAAATGACTCCACTCCACCTGATGTTAAGTAGAAACGGAGTCCAGACGCAAGGACAACTGGTGCAGCGTGAAAACAACGCAGCATCAGTCACACAAGGTCGTTTGAAGGACCGATGTTATGACATCCTACCTATCCATCCTTCCTATGGGAAGGAGGGAAAACGTGTGCTGGTAGACTATTCCACCTTTTGGAAGTGCGACATAGAAACGAGTCAACAAATTTCTTTGTGTGCGATGGAATGTTCGAGACAGTACAGCGGTGATTCCGGAGAGCAGCACGCGTACTCCTATATATATATTTTATATATATTATACCTTATACTCGTAAGGGAGAAGGTGGGATAAGGTCAAATAGTTTTTCAGAGCACTCGCCTTAGTATAAGCGGTAGAAGACGCTGAATGACGCTATATCTCTACGCAATTGCAGGGGCTCGAGAGCATTAGTACCCTCTGCATTGACGATAATGCGTATAGCACGTCGCTGCAATCTGTGCAAGGCATCGAGAAGGTATTAGACTTTACAGGCTTTAACTACATACCCATTATCGTCATCATCAGACTATTCATCACCACGTGGGGAGAGTGGGTTATAAGTTCTACCATTCAGTCCCAGTGTAGGTTTGTAGGTTTTAACGACTGCTAGTACAGCTTGCTTTCAGCAACTGGGACCAACGGCTTAACGTGCCTTTCTAAACACAGAGGCACCGACGACAGCTCTACATACTTTTTTCAAGATAAAATTTGACGAGGTCTCGGTAGCTCAGCGGTCTGAGCATGGACCGGTTATCTAAAGGTCGTGGGTTCGATCCCCACTCGAGCTTGCTGAGACTGGATGATTTTCTAGTAAACTATATATAGCATTGTGAAAGCAAAAAATAAAATAATAAAAATACATAATTTTTTTTAATAAAACCTTTCTTACTAATTTGTTGAAATTTTTAATTGAACTATTTAATATCATTGTATTTTTCAAACAGTAGAAGTTTTAATGCAATCATATATGTCGCTAAAGACAACTAAATATGACTTACTAGTAACTATAGGTACTACTATAAATACCAATTTGATAGATTTAACGTTCAAGCAAATCGGTTGTCATTATACTTAATTTCAGAAGTGATTATGTACGCATATAGCCTCGTTGGTTTGCTAAAAGCCTGATGACCTTGTTGTGGGTAACGCTATAAAAAGGCCTTTATGTTGGTCAACCTATTGACGTCCCATTTATCAAAGATATTATCTAGCTTATAGTTAACGGCGTGCTATAATACGGTGTTTTTGGGTTTTCGTGCTTAGAATAAAAAGCTGCAGGGATAATGAAAAATCCTTTAGTCGATTGCAGAAGCTTTAAAAAAACATGTCGTTTAAAGCCATTTGGCAGTTATTGCATTGTTCCATCAATTGAGTTTTTATGAACAAATTATATAATTATATAAAAATGTCAAAAAATTAAATTTCATTTGATTGAAATTTTAAAGTATTTTTTTTGTCATGTTAAATTTCACGATGCGATATTAAAAAAAACAGTCACTAGATGCATAGGATTGATTTTCACATCTAAATACTGAGACATGTTGGCAACATTTAATTTGTTCTAGAATACCAAGATCATATTAAATACAACTACGTACCATGACAGAAACGTGATTGTGCTAAGAAAATACCGTATCCTTTTTCAAAAATCTAACTTCTATTTTGCATTTGCAAGGCAATGAGTTTTCCTATCGGCGATACATACAACCATGTATCCAATGAGATTTGGTATTCGCTGTGGTGCTGTAAATCTTGTTACTATTTCAAATTGCAAATGGCGGAACGGTGCCACTGGGGATTATTACTCGACTATAATTCGAGCATCCTGGAGGCAACAGCCCGAAGTCAATTAGTTATAAATGTAGCTGAAACAGGTTTCTCTCTAAAAGATGCGTAGGTTTCGATTGCAATTTATTTATTTTCGTTCCAAATATAATCACCATCATCATCAGCTCATTTATGTCCCCACTGCTGGGGCACGAGCCTTCCCTATGAATGGATAGGGTGGTTAATGGCCCGTTCGGGTCATGAACCACCACGCGGGCCCAGTGGTGGTTGTTATAATAATATGGATAAGCAACTTTCACATAGACTGGTAATCGGATGGGTGATAAGCAATTTTATAATTTCGAGCTCATCGTGCTTCGGAAGGCACGTAAAGCTGTTGGTCCCGGCTCCATTAATAGTAGTTAAAAACCACTAAGTAATCCGTACTAGGCCTGCGTGGTGGTTTATGATCCGTTCTCTCTATCCATCCATCGGGAAGGCTTGTGCCCCAGCAACCCTCCACCAACCCATGGTCCGGCATACGGACCGAATATCGGGAGAGCGCGATGGTACTTGCATAGGTTAGCTACTTGCATAGGCAGCTTGTGCCCCAGCAGTGGGGATATTAAATGAGATGGTGATGGTATGTAGTATAGTTTAACGATCTTTTTCCCGATACAGACTGCTGAGAAACTGTGATCGCCGACTGAGCGTGCCAGATACAACGATAATTACCCTTTTTCCGATTCAAATTTAACAGTATTATTACTCGACAGCGTAATGAGTTGGTTGGAATTACCCCACTCACTGCTGAATTACTGAGGAAGCTGGCTTTAATTCCACTCTCTCTAATGGAATTCATTCACTTTTTTAACAACTTATTGCCCACTTTCTTGCTATAGGGCCGCAGTTAGGGTCTTTGGCGCTCAAGGCAATGTTGCGTCTTCAACTTTTATTCGCACTGTTTGTCATTTTCTTTAAAGACGCCTGGACAGTTTGGATCTTTATAATATTCTTATGATGAAAAATATTATTTGCAGATCAGACAATGTTTTTGCGCGTATACAACGTGTAACAGAAAGGTGTGGTCAAAATTAAAAGATCTAACTAAAGTGTATCCGATCTAGATCATGTACGCAGAGTTACTGAGTAATAATTAATAACTTGCTATGATATTTTAAATTAAATAGTTTAATTGTGACGTCACATCAAAAAAAACAAGACCCAGCCCTAGTGGTTTAGTAACCTCTGTGTACTTATCTTATCTTATCTTAGTGGGGCCTGCTGAGGTTTCCCTCTTGCAGTAACACTTCGACCCATCGGGATCTTTTGTGCAGCCCCGTCCTTTCAATCTTCTTTCTCTGTAAAGATAGATGCCATTAGTTTGGCCACGTCCTTAAGAGCGAAGAGCCTGAAGTCCTCCGGTTTCGGATAAGCCGACCCCAGGAGTCCCATTCTTTTCCTAGCCAGAGTCATAGTCACACAGTTAGTGCTGCATTGACTCCGTTTCTCTCCACATGCCCTACACAAGCTATTTGTTGATAGATGCATTCTGTGTACTTACAATTATGATCACTGCTGCTTGCTTATAGCGCGCCTGACGTGCATAAGCAATGACTTCACTAATATAAATATTTAATTTAAAATTGCATGACAAATTAAAGTTAATTAAGTCTCAGTAACAACACATACAAGATCTAGATCCGATACACTTTGGATCTTCTCATTTTGACCACACCTTTCTGTTACACGTTGTATATGGACGATGTAGAAGCCATGATGTAAATGAAATATGAGCCACTGCTATGTTCCACCAGTTAGACCCACTAACTGTACTGTTGAAGCGGTTCAGCGGGAACGTATTGACCTAAAACCACTAAACTTTAGAAAGCCCGGAACGGTTACGTTGATTACGATTATGGCTCAAGGAATATTGTGGCTTTTCTCTCGCGCGCGTACCTTAAAAATATTTTTAAGATACCGACATTTAGGCTTTTATAGTAGAGCAGAGAAAGATTCCTCAATTCATTCCCTTTGTTATTAAGTATCTTGCATTATTTTAAATTAAAGTACCATCTTTGTCAGAACTCAGCTTTGAATCCATGTGAATTTCATATTCATAACGCTTAAGGCGAAGGGTAAGGCACACTTGCTAGTGTGCCTTACCCTTCGCACACCACCAATTGATAATTTGACAATTACTAACGGACCGGATCTTTTTTTAAATATTGCGTACCGTCCGACAACAGGAAAGCATCCATAGTATTTATTTTATAATTGTGCACTACTTTTCGTTGCGTGGTTTATTCACAAAACTGGCTATCGCATTTATTCACAAACAATGGCCACTTTTGGTTTTAGCGAATGAATACAAAAACAAACCTAAAAGTAGTGCACAATTATTAAATAATAGATGTTTGCTTAGTGTCGGAAGGTCCGCAATGTTTGAAAAAAAATCCAGTATAGCAGTTATCAAATTAAATCCATTAGCGGCGCTAGTGTGCCTTACCCTTCGCCTTAAGGCACAGCATTCATCATGACACTCTTATGGTAGTACTTAATTTGCTTTATTATTTTAATATACTCCCAGACAATAATCTTACGTGATGGTAAATGAAGATGAAGGCGAAGATAAAGCACGCTGACCTAGTCTGTTTATTTACGTTGGTCTTGCCCACGCCAAGGATTTTGTGTTCGGGATTCGGGATTCGGGAAAGTCCAGGAAATACAGCTGCCGGCAGAGAGATAGGGGGATATCACAGGGGAATATCGATGGCATAAGTATGGAACTGACGTCTGGTGCTTTGATGGTGATAAGGTGATACAGGAGCTAGATTGGATAATTTGAACTCATTTACTAAATGTGAAAATCTTTTTGACAATTTCGTATGTTTCTATTAATTTGAAACTAACTGTTACTATTAACATCTGCGGAAAAAACAAGGCTTCATAATAAAGGCCCATATATTAGCAAGCTGTAAGACCTCTTTAAAATGCAAAACAATTTATTTGCTAATTCACAAGACTTAAAACTTCCGGTAAAGTTACCCACTTGTTTGAATTTAAGCTTGAAGGCGTTGCCTACACACGTAAGCTACGTAAAGACGTAATTAACATGGTAAGTAAACGTAAGTTACGAAAAAGCCAATCCACTGTAACAGGTAATAGTGGGCGGGCGGGGAGTGCCCCCAGAAACCGCCAAATGTTTTCACATACGTTTACAATTTCACACGCGGCTGCGTCACTTAATTAACCCGTTCAGCGTATTTAAATGAGATACATAGCACAATATAATGAAACTACAGAAGGTAAATATTTATAAAATACAGTGAAAAAATTAAACGCCCACCCGACCCAGCCAGGAATCGAACCTGGGTCTTCCGCAATCCGGCTGATTTGATTTGAAATTGGCTGGTACTGGGTGCCTTAGTGAAAAAGAAGGGTGCCTTAAAGATTGTGTTGTGTTTTTTCTTTATTTTTGATTTGATTTTACGCTTGCCTTCTGGGTGTACATAGGTTATCATGCTTAATTTGAAACGTATACCGTCTTCTACCGAAAATCGTTTGGTCTTAAGTAACTTGTTTATGTTGAACTTTTCGCTTTTACGCTCCCGCAATTCGTGATCTCGTCGAATCTAATTGAGGACAGGGTTAAACTGGTCACAAAAACGGATAATGGCCTTGAGCCGTTGAGTTGTCTGCAACAGACAACGGAGTGTATTATGGACAGCCCTCTAAGATATTTATCGGGGAATTAACCGCTGTTTGCCAACATGGGATGTTGTGTTTTTGCGAGCGGAACACTGAACTTATTTACATTTTAGGTCTGTGGCAAATTAAAGGAAATATACGGCACTTACTGAACTGGACGTTTTTGTTGGTGGGGTTGAACCTTGGTTAAACCTGAAACGCGTTATAGGTATTTGCCGCAGAAAGGTTCTTCGTTCAGGGCTTATCACTCAATGTTATTTATTTATATTAAAATAAGTATTTCCTTTATATTTAAATGTTATTACTTTTAGTTATGAATGAATGAATGAATGAATAAACATTTATTGGTAATACACGACACATACACAAAGTCACATTAAAAAACGAAAAGGACAGTTAAATTAATAAAAAAATCTAGTAAAATAAATATATAAACAAATAATTAATAATTTTTCTTCAGTTTATTAAGTTAGTGCTTTTATTTGTATGTTAGTTAAAATATATGAAGTATAAATGGCAACAAACAAAACTATAATCCTTTTTTATATGATGTAAGATGTACAAACAATATTACTTTGAATATAACCTTTATATAGTTAGTAAGTAATGGTCTGTTTACTTTTTCACTGCCGGTGCAAAGGCCTCCATCATTAAAATCATTAAAATTAAAAATTAACTGTTTACGTAGTACGATTATATATACTACTAGCTGACCGGCGGACTTTCGTACCGCTTTGACAGTTTCCATGACAACAAAACAAACAAAACGTTGACGGTTTCCATGACAACAAAACAAACAAATCATTCGTCCGCTTAATAACACCCGTATCCCATGATGGACGGATCCCTACAGCAGCGCCACCTATTGGGTCCAATTGTAAATCTAAACCATTCTCGAATCCACTTGAACACACACAGAAAATTTCGTCCAAATCAGTCCAGCCGTTTAGAAGGAGTTCAATAACATACACAAGCACAGAAGATTTATATGTATAAAAGATATATTATATAATAGTAAATACATAATCATATATAGTGTAGAAGGAGATACGCGCTTTTAATTACTAACTTAATCAACGAAGTGAGACGAAGTCCTGCAGTGGGATTCCGGAGACATGGCACATTCGAGTGCGAAAACGTTTCGAGTCAAGGATGTTTTTTTTGGACAAGTATGAATCAATAAAATTGATTATATTTCGTTTTGCTTTTAACCAAGAAACTACATTAAACAGAGGTTTGGCATTGAGATATACATAAAAAAAATAGTGAATTAAACATTATTCTTTAAGTTTAAACGTTAATTACAGTATTTAAAATTAAAATTAAAGATTTGTAGCCAAATAGTCTTTACGCCGATGCTGTTGCTGTATTGACGTTTTGTCATTGCACCAGTCAATTATAAAGTGACGCATATTTAATAAAAATTTCAATAATTTCAATTGGAAAGACACTCCAGAAGCCATAACACAAGAAAATAATAATACTTTCGAAGATGTATTAATCGGTTTTGTTACTGTCTTTATTGAAAGAAAGCTCATGCTTTAGACAAAAATGAAAAACGTGAACAAGCCAACCAAATTCAGACTTTATCGTCGTCATCTCTGTTAACCAGAGATGACGACTATGTACGAGTCTACAAGTTATCTGAGGAGCTATTTAACCAACTAGAGCTTGAACTGCTCCTCTTTAAACGTATTCAACGACGGGGTAAAGGGCTTACAACTCGTATAAAGGTGAGCAAGCATTCCCATTTTGTACCTTTCTATTGCATTGGTAGTTATTTGATTATGAGTCTGTTAAAAAATCATGAAATCGAGTATCTAAGTGTACAAGGGTAGTGAAGGAGTACTCTTCCTGGCTTCAAGGTTCGACAAAGACCGAAACTTTAGAAGTTTTCAGGAATCTTATTAGAAAAAAATAAAACACTTTCAAAAGCAAAAATTTTGGCAAATCTGCACATCAGTCTCTCTATGACTACGACCCTGCAAAGGGTTCGTAACGTCAGGATAAAAAAATATAAAATCAATGTGTAAAATAAACGCAAGTACAATGTGAAGTGTTCTCATATAATTTAGTAAATAATATCATCATCATCAGCTCATTTTATGTCCCCGCTGCTGGGGTACGAGTCTTCCCTATGGATGGAAAGGGAGAACGGGCCGTAAACCACCATGCAGGCCCAGACATTTTTGGTCACCCATCTGATGACCGGCCTTTGCGAAAGTTGCTTAACCTCAGCACTCGCCGGGCGCGTTAATCACTGTGCAATAAATATTAAAGTACAGGTTTTATAAAGAGTTTAAGATTTCTGCAATAGTTGGTTGCATAGATTGCACTCTTGTAGCCATGAAGAGACTAGCAGAACACGAAGAGCGGTTTTACTGTCACAAAGTCTACCATGCAACAAATGTCCAATTGGTAAAATTAACTTAATTGGTAAATGGTGCAAAAAAAAAATTATTATGAACAAGCTTTCTACTTCTTAATTTTATTTTTTAGATTACTGATTTCTGATGCGATTCTTAACACGTTACATGCTGAACAAACATTATGGTGGTGCAACCCATGACAGTTTTATCTTCAATTACAGTGTTATAAGGGATCACTTAGAGGCATTGACTAATGCTGGTAAAGAAGTGGTTCTGCTTTGTAAGTATTGTGTTCAAAATCCTTTTAAAATTGATAATGTTACCATAACAGCGAAACGTCCCCCTAAACCAACAAATTTGAAAATTATATCTGAGTCACAACATCTCAGCAAGTTGATAAAGTTTTACTATTGCAACATCTCTCAAAAGTGCAGAGTTCTCTGGGAAATACCGTTTGTGTCATGGTACTTAAGGCATAATACTGATTTTAATCCAACGGCAGTGAATAAATGAAATATCATTTTTGTAGTGAAATAGAAAAATAATATTATCCACTTTCACACACAAATTTTTCCACTTTTAAAAGCCGTTAATTTTGAAGTAAAAACTGGTTGCTACATTTTTTATATATCCTTAAGATATTACTTACATAAAATATCTATTGAAGGACGGGACGGACGGATCCCATGCAAAATTAGTAGAACTATTGTCGTCAAGTCGGTACAAGCATCGGCCTATTGTTAATATTATTTGTTAAAAGAAGAACACAAGTTAAAATCAAACCATAACTATGTATTTTGATAGTAAACTAATATTTTTTTTAAGGTGATTCCGGATACGCTCAGCGCGCCTACCTTTGACTCGAATTGGTAATACTGAAGAAAATACTCCAGTAGGCCTACCATCAACTTTCAAAAACGTTTTATTTTAAGCTTAAAATAATATTAGTCTAATCGGTAATATGACCTCCATAAAACAAGATTGTTTTATTCCAGATAATGAATTAACATTACTGTTAATTCCCTGCTTAGCATACCTAGCTATGAAGATGTATCCTCACTAACCTTATATACTTAAAATATCTCTATATACTCTTTTTCAGTGCACACGTAATTTCATTTTTTTCAATTTCAATTTCATATTGTGTAAATAAAATAAAATAAAATTAAATTAAATTAAATTAAATGTTTTTATTTCTCAGACAACAAAGATCCATATAAGTGGTCCTATGTTAGTACTTAATAACTAGATGGGAATTGGTTATGCTACACAATGCGCTATAGCCTTTAATGAAGACTTCTAGGGAAATAGGTAAAATAATAGCCTTTAATGAAGACTTCTAGGGAAATAGGTAAAATAATAATAGGTTAATATAGGTCTGTGGACCTAGCCATGTGGGCATACTGGCTGCTATTGACATAAATATTATTTTTTATGTCATAACTAGCGGCCCGCTCGCGATTTCGTCCGCTTGAGTGAACACCCGTATCCCATAGAACCCTATGGCAGCGCAGCACCACCTACCGGGTCCAATTATAAGCATGTTTTATACATATAAATCTTCCTCTTGAATCACTCTATCTATTAAAAAAAACGGCATCAAAATCTGTTATGTATAGTTTTAAAGATCTAAGCATACATATGGTTTTATACTACTATGAGGAGTATGAAATTTCGCACATAGTTTATATAGAGAAGGTTATCCGAATGGTAGTATTTTTTTTAAATTATGCATATAAAATACATTAAATCAACAAAAACAACATTACTCACACTTCCATGTATTTGACACACACGCATATACTATATTTGACACACACGTATTGAGTGTCTTTAATGCGGCCGACATCTGTCAATGCCAATCCAAACTCACATTCTATATTTTTAGGCATCCGTAGCCAAATGGCAAAAAATGGAACCCTTATGGATTCGTCATGTCTGTCTGTCTGTCTGTCTGTCTTTCTGTCTGTCTGTGTGTGTCTGTCTGTCTGTCTATCTGTCTGTCTGTCTGTCCATTCGTATGTCACAGCCACTTTTTTTCGAAACTATAGTGTTAAAACTTGGTAAGTAGATGTATTTTGTGAACCGCATTAAGATTTTCACACAAAAATAGAAAAAAAAAACTACAAATTTTGGGGGTCCTCCATACTTAGAACTGAAACTCAAAAAAATTTTTTATCAAACCCATACGTGTGGAGTATCTATGGATAGGTCTTTAAAAATGATATTGAGGTTTTTAATATATTTTTTTTTAAACTGAATAGTTTACGCGAGACACTTCCAAAGTGGTAAAATGTGTGTCCCCTGTAACTTCTAAAATAGGAGAATGATAAAACTAAAAAAAATATATGATATACATTACCATGCAAACTTCCACCGAAAATTGGTTTGAACGAGATCTAGTAAATAGTTTTTTTTAATACGTCATAAAGTACGGAACCCTTCGTGCGCGAGTCCGACTCGCACTTGGCCGGTTTTTTAAATTTTTTCGTTGCTTAGGATACAATTCGTGCAGCCTAAATAAAATTACGGTCGAATTTGATAATTTTGTAATAGACCTACACTAGTTATTGGTAGGCATCAAGAAAAATCGTACATAAATGTGTAGTGTGTGGTTTTGGGAGTAGGTACATGGTACCCAGGAAGATGTGAAATAAAATGTCACTAACAGATGACCCAGATTTTGTCGGTCATCAAAGGTCATCAAGTGGTTTTTAATAATTTTTTGGACCAAGTATATGCAATATGCCCATGAATTGTTGAGGTGAAGTGTTTCCTATACGTTAATTCGTTTTGAATTTAAGCTTTACTAAGATTTAAAGTGAAATAGATTGATTTTGACTTGAGTGCTTTTTTTTAGTTTTCTTCGTCTGTATTATATTGAAATCTACTTATTTTTCCTTAATAAATAATTTTTGATTAATTTGTTATACTCATTTGCCTTTTTGCTATTTAATCTTCACTTGCCATATCACCCTTTTGGTCTAGCGGTTAAGACCACCCACCGGTCTCAGACCCAGAGATTCCGGGTTCGATTCCCAGAGGTCGGTGGAAAGGCTTGTTTCTACTCCGCCTGGCTAGCTACCACCATCTTATTGAAATGTTAGTAATATTGATATGTTCCGACATTTAGAGATAAGGATCCCGGATGACGAGCGCCTTCGGCTTTATTATCACAGGTGAGATGAAAGTCAAGTGTTTACTCATAAAAAAGAAAAAAACTTTATGGTAGTAAGTACTAAATAAAGAAATGAAAGTCCAAATTTTTGTGATATAGTAAGTGTGTACAGTAAGTAACGTTCAACAGCTCAACAGTACGTCTAACACCATCTGTTCCAACCCTGTTCGTAAAAGAGTGTTGGACCTAACTATAGAGAGCTGTAACAGGTGCCTCAACTACGAGTAGGTACTTACGTTTTCTCAACTTCAAAAAACCTTTAAAAAATAAACGATTTATTGTGTAAAACTATATTGATAGTAAGAGCAAACTGCTAAGCATCATTAAACGACAATACAAGGAGAATTTTGCTGAGTGCAATCATCTTCTTAACATCCGCTCTCCTCTTGCAGCAACTGCTGCAATCTGCCTTATACAGCGGCTTCTACTAATTTAAAAGTTCCTGAATGGTTTAATCTCAGCTTTTTATTGTGATAACTCGTACGGTAATTTTCCACCCATACAAGTGGAACCTGATTTAATTAGAATATACACCATTTTGGGCAGGCCTTCAACAAGGTGAACCGACGATCTGGTAATCGTCGCGGGAAGCTGCTGGATGCGAGCAGCACAAAACTTTGGTTTGCTTTTGGCTGAGATGATGATGATACACCACTGTTAAAACCATTTCAGCGCATAATCCCGTGGGGATGTTGGCATGAGCATTCATTAGACTTCGTGCCATGTTGCAACGACTGTTCGATTATCCCTTTCTGTACTGTGGACTTGTGGAGTATAGGGCATCACTAGTCACTGCTTAATGCCTTCTTTGCAGAGTAGTTATAGCTTTTACTTTGCCATTATTAAACTCGCCGCCGTTGTTACTGAACAATTCCTTTCTTGTTACTTTAGACGCTATTACTGCGGACAGTGTTAGTGACTGGTTGACATGTACTTCAGCTTTCTATTGCATTTATGGCACTATTAAAACTCTTACATTTTAGGAAATCTCTTTCAAATTTTGCTTCATCTTCGGCTGTCTTTGTCGGCGCCCCGAATGGTCTGGTTTTTTTGCTGTGCATATTGTCCATGAATCCCAGCATTGCCTTATGCGCTATTAGAATTTAGTAGGTATTCCAAGTTTTATAATTTTGCGAGTCAAAATTCCCAACATGACCTTTGCCAACGCGGCAACCATCGCTATTTTGAAGTTTTCAAATAGAAAACTATAATCTGCTACCCTTACAGCCGGTTTCTCGAACGCTGATCAAATCCCAAATCAGTTGACAAAGCAATTAACTTGACACACTGCTCAAATCAAATCGGGTTGCATGAACGCTGATTACACAAAAATTAGCTAATCAATGATCATCTTACAATTATCAAATCAGTGTATATTTTCATTCAATCATTCACTCCTAAACGTCAAAAATGTCACATGCTTTTGCCGCGAATCTTTGTTTGCTTACGTTTGAATATTATATTGTAAAATATTTTTGAAAATTGAAAGAAAACCAAGCTGATAATTATGACGGTAAAGCTATCAGCAGAGGGAAAAACTATACTGAAAGAGAAAAACTAATACTGACTGCTTTAGTTGACAAGTAAGAGCCGTTTTCCAATTCCTTTTCACCAATTTTTTCTCCTTTGATTTCTTCTTTAATTGTTTATAGAAATATTATTTATAAGTATTATGCTCAAGCGAAAGGGGCCCATACACAACATAGGTGATCCCAGGCTGATATGATGATTAGTTTGGTGACATTCTGCCTCCAAGCCTTGGCGAGTTTTGAATATAAAAATAATGGGAGTCCTGGCATATTTTCATACGAATCCAGGAGGTGATGAGTAGCAGCAAACACTGGCTGCGATTTCACCAGTTTTCAACCACCCGTCTGCTAAGTGTGGAAATATTGTGATGGTCAAAGTGACGAAGAACTGCTTCATCACTTTGATATCTATACCTCCCTATTGTAGAAATTATTACGTGTATGGGTAAAGAAAACAAGTATTACAATTTGGTAGATACTAAAATTACAAAAACACAAATGTTGAAAAAATTTCCACAAGCAGGATTCGAACCCGCATCCCTCTGACATACCGGGTCAGGCTTGTTAGAACCACGATAGCTCAATTGGAAGAGCACCTGACCCGGTATGTCAGAAGGGCGCAGGTTCAAATCCCTCTGGTGGAAACTTTATCAACATTTGTGTTTTTGGTAGATACTATTTTAACTCATAGTCAATAATTGAAAATAAATGCAAAAACGTCCTTGAGGGTCCAGGTGTGTTTTCCTCATCAGATTCACTGCTGCTGCTCACTGTTACATCCGAAAGCGACATCCTAAATTATTAGAGGTTATTTTAATTTACAAGTATATTTTTTATTGATAAAACGAACCGTAAGTATTGTGAAATATAATAAAAACCACTTTTGGAGTACCAACCTGTTGAATTTTTCGATGTACCTGGTTTAGAACTTAGCAAAACATATCAATTTGTAGTAATTATTTCAGCTAATTAGAGCAAAATCACCGATTAGTTGATCGTTGATTTGACAAGCGCTTGACCAAAGAAAAATGCCTAATCAGCGTTTCAGAAACCCATTTTGATGTTTGACGCTTGTCAAATCGCTTGATTTACTTCAAATATTTGACAGATTTGTCAACTAATCTCTGTTCAAAATCAAAGTACGTAATCAACGTTCAAGCAACCCAAATTACACTTGATTAGAGATTTGATCATTGATTAGTTAATTATGAAGATGATCAGCGTTCGAGAAACCGGCTGTTAGAATAATTAATCTAAGCTGCTACCACTTTAAGAAATATATGATTTTTGATATGTGTAAAAGTATATTGACAGTTCTGCGAAAAATAACAAGCAAGTTGCTAGGCAACATAAAACGACAATACAAGAAGGAGTATCTGCTGAGTGCTTAGACCATGAGTGAAATCATCCTAAACTCATCTACATCTTAAAATTATCTACATTATTTATGTACATGTATAACTATATTCTAAGTCGTAATTATTCGCAGCCCGACTTAAAGCAAAGTTACTTTTTGTAACACTTTAAAAATGCATAAGCCAAAATAACATTAAAAAATCCTCTATGAGAATACCTACCTCTTTTGTCAATAGACCGTGAAAAAGATAGCTCTATAGCTACTTATTATTTGAGAGGAAAATTCAAGATTTTGACACGGTACTGTCAAATCTGTATCGTTTACATTTTATTACCACCTCGATAGTTGGGGCGCTCGCAGCGTTTTTAAATTCAAGCTACATAGCTACTTTTTATTTGACATAAAAATACGAGTTTTTGACACGGTAATGTCAAAAACTCAATTGTGGTTAGTTCATTTAACTACCACATTGATTGGTGAGGCGCCCTCGGCGTTTTTGAGTTTTACAGAATACTATGCTGTAGTCCACATTTAAGCAACGACTAATGCTGAATTAACTATTTTATTGATATATGTATCAATGCCAAACCTCTGTTTAATATAGTTTCTTGTTTAAAGCCTAAACGAAGTATAATCGATGTTATCGATTCGTACTGGCCCCGCAAAAACATCCCTAACTCTGTCAAATCGTGAAGTCGACAACAACATGTAACAGGAATCGACATGCTGATCAAATAGACCGATACGCAGCGTGTACGTTAATAATTAACTTTCAGTCACCTTCCATTACCAAAGGGCCCACAGATACGACATCTATAACAACTTAATCAAACATTCGGTTCGTATCTCAGTTTTGTGCTGAGTGCGCGTTTTATTCCACTTTCAATCACGTTCATAAACACGAGAATTTGAATTTATTTGAAAAAAAAAAGACAAACCTCTTTTACATATAATTTTACGCAAATATTGTTCGCAACAATATTTGCGTAAACTAATATGTAAATAATCATTGTGTATTCATTTATTTATTTGATATGTCTACAAAAGCAGATAACAAACTGTAACATTCAATTGATCTAACATTTAGATTTTGAGTTCCTTTGTAAGACATTATCATTTTCAGCTCATTTTTATGTCCCCACTGCTGGGGCACGAGCGTTCCCTATGGATGGAGAACGGGCCTTAAACCACCACGCGGGCCCAGTGTGGATTGGTGGTTGTTAACGACTGCTAATGCAGCCGGGACCCGTTGGTCCCAGCTGCGAAAAGGCACGTAATGCCGTTGCTTTACGTGCCTTCCGAAGCACGGAGAAACTCGAGATGATACATTTTTGATCACCCATCCGATGACCGGCCTTTACGAAAGTTGCTTAACCTCAGCACTCGCAGACCGGGCGCGTAACCACTGCGCCATCGAGCTCATTCCTTTGAAAGTAAGTAAACCTACATATTATACATGGCTTTTACAGACAAAATGAAATACATTATTAACATACTCGTAATTTTTAATAAATTATTTTTAAAGCACTCTGATGAAAAATATTGAGCTCAGTACATACACTGTATAGGTTTCGCACATTAGATGAAATGGGTTTGTTTTGAGAAATATTTATTGTTGGCAAGTGGAACGCTGAACAAACGAGGGTTGCGATACATACAATACGTTTAAGGGTTATATTTAAATATTGGTGCTCCTATCAAGAAACTATTGAGTATTTTATATAATAAGCAGAGTTCCCTGATTTGCCACTATTCTCTAAACTATAAAATATAATCTTTATATATATAAATCTTCTGTGCGTGTGTATGTTATTGAAAACTCGTTCTAAACGGCTGGATTGATTTGGATGAAATTTTCTGTGTGTGTTCAAGTGGATTCGATAATGGTTTAGATTTATAGACCCGGTAAGGGGCGCTGTTATAGGAGTCCATCATGGGATAAGGGTGTTCTTAAGCGGACGAAAGATTTGTTTGTTTTGTTGTCATGGAAACTGTCAAAGCGGTATGAAATCCGCCGGTCAGCTAGTCGTTATACATAAAAATCTTCTGTGCGTGTGTATGTTATTGAGCTCCATCTAAACGGCTGGACCGATTTGGATGATATTTTCTGTGTGTGTTCTAGTGGATTCGAGAATGGTTTAGATTTACAATTGGACCCGGTAGGTGGCGCTGCTATAGGGGTCCATCATGGGATACGGGTGTTCTTAAGTGGACGAATGATTTGTTTGTTTTGTTGTCATGGAAACGTTAACTGTCAAAGCGGTATGAAGTCCGCCGGTCAGCTAGTATAATATATAATTTAAAATGCTAAAAGAGATTCACATAATCTGAAAGTCTGGCATTAAAGCAGCATCTTCAAAGAGTCTAGTGTGAGTTTTTAACATCCGATCAAGGACGAAAACCAGATTTTGTATAGTATTGTAGCAGCGCCTCTTAATGACAAAACAGGTTTCTACTTTGTCATACAAATTCTTGTGTTCGAACTCGTACTCAGCCCGCAGTATGCACGTTACAGTAACGTTATGGTACGTAACGGTATACAAATACATACGTACATAAACCGTACCGTTACGCGAATAGCAACCCTTATAATAACTCGAGATATCTCAGTTTCACACTTGGTCGCATCCATGAAAAGCCGAAGGTACCTAACTTATAGAACCTACGTGACTTTAAAAGACCAGAAGTTGGATATAATTTACATTAACTTTCGGTTAACGCGGGTCTAATTACGGAAGTTTCCCGCGAGTTTGCTAATATTATAAGTGAAGAGGAAAGAAGCTGAATTCTCGGTTGTGACAGTAATGATATTTCCCACAATCGGAATTCCCAGTCCCGCGCGTTCTTTGTATGGATTCAGAAGTTTGTTGGGGGCTGTTCGTGAATGACCCGCGCGGTGAACTTTCTTTAGTCACATAATAAAGCTTATTCAATATTAACTTGCCCAGTTATCTTGGTTAAAGGGTAAGATGCCATTTTTCTTCTCTGTATAAAGTTTGTTTGTTTAGATTGAACACATATGTATGTTCAATCTATTTTTACGATAAAATAAATTAGTGCTGCTTTAAGATAATACTTAGTTGCAGTAAGTTCAGAACGTTTAACTTGTGAGATATTTGTTTATTTATTTACTAGTTTTGTGCGTATAGCTTATTCTAAGGCGCCTAGCCAGGCGTCTTAGAATAATATACCTAATAGCTAATCCTGTTGTCTTAAGGGGATGCAGCGCGGAATTTGTAAATTTACGTGTTTTTAAGTCACTGGTGCTAGGCGCTGAATAGGTCTTATACATTAAAAGGTCTAGTGTAGGTTAGCTTAATCCTTTCACAAGGTCATGGTTGTCTTGGAATTTGAAACAAATACCCAGAAACTAGATAAACAATACGTAAAATAATAATGTCTAAAAACTTATTTCTTCAGAAACTTTGTAAATATAGCACAAATGAAACAATGATCCGACATCAAAATGTTTGTATTGATATTCCGCAGGTCACTGTTGTCTTATTTTTCAATTAAAAAACATGAATATGAAAATATTAAGACTTTTATTATTTTTTACCCAAACGCCTATGATTTTACGAAGGTTTACCTTGCTCTAATTAAATCACCAGCCTACTCTGTACAGATATTAGTGTGCGTGCGTATTCGTAGTCGTGCGCCGTTGTCACACCACTGCCACGCGCCGCTCGCTCGCTATCATAAAGAAACTTGAAACTTGCAGTTTTGCGTCCGCGCTGCACCCCCTTAATGATATGTACCTACGTAGCTATAACTACAGGATGTACATGCGCGCAGGCTGCCGCACTCGTGCCACCATTCAGTACGAAATAAACTAGTGAACGGGAAGCTTGTGTTTTACTTTCATACATATCATTGGCGACGAGGAGGACTACCGACGACCGTAAAAAAAATATAAAATGGCTACCATTCAGTAGGGAATAAACTAGTGAACGGGAAACTTGCATTTTACTTCCATACATATCACTTAACAATAATCTTAGTAGTATTGCGTTGTTTTGACTGTTAGCAGTAATTAGCCAAAAGCCAGTGCCTCAGTGGTTGAGGATTCAAGGTAAGTTCTTGTTCAGCAGCCAGCTTCTCTGATATGTATAAAATAAGAGAGAAAGGCCCTCATGAATCGGCGCACTAAACGTCCGGTTATGCAGTGTAGGCAATAGGCGGTAAACAGCAATCTTTTAAAACAACCTGATGTTTCCGTACGATTTTCTAATTTTCATAAAACATTTTACTTATGTCTTATAAAATAGCTCTTTTACAAAGCAGAAGTCTAAAGGTGTTCCATTTCTCATGCATATTCCAATTTCCAAGAATATCGATTGCATACTTAATGGATCCGCAAAATCAGAAACATGTACCTTCTTCTCTTGGCATTTGGAACCCAGATGTTTATGCGATCATCTTTTATTTTGCAGGCGCTTTCTCAATATAATATATAATATAATCAGCCATTGCTCAAAGGCTTTCTCAATACCTTATGAAATTAACCACCAACCTAATTTACTTACTAGTCAACTAAAACTATGTCCTGCTCCTGTGCCACCGAGGTCTGAGAAGAGAGAAAACTACTGGAAATTTTAATATTATTTTTATAGTACATTAGTAGTTATTATACCAGCTGTTTTATGATGCCGATAGTAATTAAAAAGTTACGAAAGCTCTGTTAACTACGCCTATATAACAAGTTGAATGACGTGCAATATCATGGCCACAATAATACTTTCTTTATTGTTTACAGACCGACGTCTATTAAAGAATTCAACTAGGCATCCCCACATCTAAAGCTTTATTTCAAATAGCACCAGAGATAACGGGCAAATATTTACCTACTCGCAGTTCTGCTTAAGAAAAGAATGTTTCAAATTAAAATTCTTGAAACACTTCACATAAAAGTAGAAGCAAGCATCGAGGATTCATTCATTGTGGCATTTTTATTACGTAATAAGACGGAATTCAGATGGATAATCTCGGGCCGTAAACGAGGCGGGAACACGAAAGGCATGTTTAATATGACTGATCCATAAAATGGCGTAGGTATATGGAAGCCAATTGTAATGCGCAGAATTGTAAAATGACTTCTTGTCTTGTCAAGCGAAATTCTTTTCTGCATTGAGTTTGAGTGTGTGTGTTCAGAATTGGCGAAATGATTTAAACAGTAGGTACGAATATATCTACGTTAAAAAAATCTTACATAATCTGCAAGCATACGCGTACACATTCTTTATAATGTTTCAGAAATAGGATCCTTGTGGGCCTCCTACAGTTTAAGTAACTTTTAGATTAAGTATATATTTAATTTGATCAACCATCAGATGTTGCAATATCGCAACTTTTTTAAAATCGCAGTTCGCTCTCTTTAAACCACTGTGCCATCAGGTTCTTCTTTTAATCAATTAGTGAGAGCTAAACAACTAAAACTTACTTAAAACTTGAGATCCTAGGTCTTAGGAAGTAGTGACACGAAAGTTGCAGCACAAGGTTGCAACATAAAGCATTGAACAGGAGCCTTATCTACGAATACAGTCACGAGCACTAACGTGTTTACACTTTTGACCAGTTTTGACTCTTATTCCACTGTATTTAGAGTTACATTGTTTTCATGTTGCACTGTACAATCATCCAAGGAGTAAGTTTCCAAACTAAACCTGTTAAATAGAGAGCAGACAGTGCCGGGCTGTGGTGGCGGAGCGTCGTTACTCATGTACACTAATTATTTGAGTACTGTTTGTACTGAGAAGTCCTAATTAAGTTTTGTTCAGACAGTGTCACCGATTAAACTTTTGCCAAGAAACTTCTATTTCAATGAATTAGTTAATAATAATGATAATAAATAATGTTAATAGTAATAGTTAATAAATAATGAAGTACTTAATTACTTTTTAAAATATTACCCCGAGTACCGGGTAATATTCCATAGGAGAGCATTTTTCAATTTTCTGACGTTGTTAAAGTAAGGGAGAAAATAAACTTTTTTGCTAAGCTTCTGACCGGTTTTCTTCAGTACAAAGTCTTCCGTAGACTTACGAACCGATGGCATAGTGACTTTTATAAAAAACTCAAAAGCATTCTAAAATGGTAAAGGGTTTCTAACACTTTATGAAAATAATGAAAACAGTAACAACGTGACTCTTAAAGCTGTAATTTCTCTTCAACCCAAAGAAAAGACTAAAATCGTTTTAAGATAAACGTTTAAGTGTAGTTTTCTCACAAAGAAATCTAAAGGGGCAGACGTCCAGTACCGCTAATAGAATTTCGCCAGCTGACGCTGCGAAAGTGATTTCACATGAAATGTTTTTTGCTCATTGGAGTGCCTGAGATGACATTAAGCTAGAAAAATACACTACTCTTATTCCGCTTTCCCTTCGCGTACCTATCTGAAAATATTAAATTCTGACATTCTTTTCTCCAGCTAAGAAAATCAATCTGTTGTCTGTCCTGAATAAGCGTTATTTTTAACCGCCTCGGTGCTCTTACAGTTAAGACGACCGGCCTCTAGTGATCCTGGCTTCGATCGCCAGCGTGGTTATACTCGGTAACACGATTGTACTCGGTTTAGTTGGTGCAGGGTTGGTTTTAAGTCCGCCTAATTAGCTACCATCATCTCATCTAAATATGTCGCCATAACAGCAATGCTGATGCATTGTTGTACGGCGTTTAGAGAAAGACAGGCCTTAGTGGTTCAGGATTCCAAGTGAAGTGCGTTTCCATTTTCGACTTTATCATCATGTAACATTATGTGATATGAATGCCAAGTGCGTATCCGTAAGAAATAAAAAAAGTGTTATTTCTGTACGAGCGAGCTCGCATTTACATTTCACTGGCGCGTGTTACATTAAACATATAATGTACTGTAACTATAACTATAACTATTTTAGTGCTAATAAATACATTGGATTGAGCATACGTGTTTTACCTCTTCACGACATTACCTTACAGACGGCACCCCGTCAAACTTACCAAATCACACCAACAGCATACAATCAGCTACGTACGGGTTGGGGCCCGTACATTTGGTCTTTCGAGCCGGATATGAACCAGCGACCTATGGAGCTCGCTCGTACAACTTCTATTTTATTCTGAAATTTATTAAAACGATCCAATATAGCTGGGCTTTTACCGTTTCAAACTCTTTTAAACTTCTACATTAAAACTCATTTGGATTGTCTGCGGGCCAATAGGTTAAGTTACGTAATATCGTCTCGTCAATATCTTAGGTAGTTGTGTGCGTTCCAAATTCGTATTAAATAATGATGAACTGATTTGTTAGTTTGATATAGTTACAGCCTATTTGTATGATCCAAACCCAATAAGTAAGTTAGTTACTGCGTAGAACTAGATTATCAGAATGCCGGTTATATATTATTTGCTCAATTCCTAGCTGATTGTGCCTCCCATATCGTTATTCAGGAATACATGAAACTAAACTACAATATTATTTATGCGATAGCTATTGTTAGTGTGTTTTACGTATTCAAACTGTTATTGCCGTATATTTACACCGTTGCGAAAAACCTATCTATCAAGTCCCTGTTATGCAAATTGTGGCCTAAAGTTAAACTAAGTTTAAAACTGATGCTGTCTCGTTGTTGTATATGTAATTAAAAAGAAACGGCATCAGTTTTTTTCTTTACTATAATCATTCAGGTGTAAATTAACGTGAGTCGGGTCCGCGTTTTGAAATGAGAATGATATTGACAATGAATAGTTCATCGCATAATGATATAAAACATTTAAGGTTTGTTTTGTTATTTTTATGTTGCCATAAAATAATCCTAATCGAAACTAATAATAACGTTTAATAATACCTAAAGGGACTTAATTTTTAATATCATAAATCAGACTTCGTCACTCAAGTTTTGATTCAAAAGTCGCTGTTTTACGTATAACAATGTCAATCATATTACAGATTAATTATATTACATAATTTGTATTAATTTGTATTAATAAATATCAGCATTCGAAAGGGTTGCGAGATGTCGCCTTCCAGTTTCACCCGATGTAGCCCTCTGTTTTCATGTGCTGTTTTCTTTTCCATTTTACGAGTATAATGGTGTTAACGCACTAACATCATAACGAGCAAGTTCACTTAGAAAATTATAACCACGACCACTGGCGATATACGATGCGGCGCGCGATTTATCTGTTTATTACTGTCTTTCTATTACCATTGACTTACTTTTCTGTAGCATAACGCGTAATGTACTAGAAATTCGCTTGCCGCTCGTACTCGTGGCCAAGGCCTTACTGAGGTGGTCTGTTAACTGTCGTGGGCTACAAACTTTCGAAGACGCCACCTGGTGCTGCGGCTTCGCGCTGTCTCAATACACGTTAATTGTGTACAACTCTTGCATGTAAGACGCTTTAACTAAGTAAGTCTTGAAACTTTTGCAACAATTTTAACTTGCACGACCGAAAACTTACTTTCCATTGCATAATTTTTTAAAACGGTGCTTCTTTATTTAGTGATGGACTATTGAAATTATGCTTCTTAGGGGCTTTGTGATGAAAAATGTTTTATTTTAATTTAAACTTACCTTTTTGAAAAAAGACAAAGTGTTGAAAAAATTCCACGAGCGAACCCGCACCCCATTCATTTATTTATTTATTTATTCATTTATTTATTCATTCATTCATTCATTCACCCATGACATGCCGGGTCATGTGCACTAGCAACTATGCTACCGTGGCTCAATCCAGCTCGCCTAAATTAATCAACACTATCTACTTTTACTTTGTAAGCCAAAGGAGCCCTATTCAATGTCGACAACTACGTCATCAACATCCATCTTAATAATTTTACGCAAATATTGTTGCGAACAAATTACAATTAATTAATAAATTAAACTTATCTATAGAATAACCCTTTACAGGACTCGTGGTCACCGTATTTTCGCTCTTTTGTTTCCATCTCTGTTACATGATACAGTTGCGATGGTAACTGAACAGCCGTGAAATATTATTGAGCGACTATTACAAACTGAACATCACTACAAATTGCTACCTCAAAATTTAATACACCTATTCACTCCCAAGTCTGTGCTTACACCTCGTGTGAATATTACATTAGAGAATACGGGCCAATTTCATGTATGTACCCTTAGCTAGCTATGCTAATTATTCCACGTGTAATAAATTGAGAATTCAGATCTACTTGGAGGCTTTACACTCAGGCTGTTGCTGTAGGCTTTTCTACATATTTCTCTGTAGGTTTGTTGGTATTTCAAACATAAAAAAAAGAACTTGCTTGTATGTTATTGATTTCACGTTAAGGGGGTGCCGCGCGGAATTTCGAAAATTTACGTGTTTCAAGTCACTGGTGCTAGGCGCTGAACAGGTCATATACATTAAAAGGACTAGTGTAGGTTAGCTTCATCCTTTCACAAGGCCCAATGGTTGTCTTGGAATTTGAAACAAATACCCAGAAATTGGACAAACAATACGTAAAAGTAATGATATCTAAAAACTTATTTCTTCAAAAACTTTGTAATATAGCACAAATGAAACAATGATCCGACATCAAAATGTTTGTATTGATATTCCGCAGGCCACTGTTGTCTTATTTTTCAATTTAAAAATATGAATATGAAAATATTAAGACTTTTCTTATTTTTTACCCAAACGCCTATGATTTTACGAAAGTAAACATTGCTCTGATTAAATCACCAGCCTACTCTGTACAGATATTAGTGTGCGTGCGTATTCGTAGTCGTGCGCCGTTGTCACACCACTGCCACGCGCCGCTCGCTCGCTATCATAAAGAAACTTGACACTCGCAGTTTTGCGTCCGCGCTGCACCCCCTTAAGAGTTAATGGTCGCTGTGTGTGTCAGTTTGCTTGTGTAGGGTAAAATGACCTTCTCGCTAACTTCGGGGTATCGTAGTGGCACCAGCGCTCGACACTTTAAGCCCAGTGCTCAACACCAAAAAATAATATAAATTTTAATTGAAATTTTATAAGATGACAGCAAGGAAGCAGGTAGCCTGTACTTAATTGTTGTAGTCGAAGACTAAAATCTGTTTCAGACTGATCTTTAATGATTAAAGGAAAAAAAGTCAAACAATGGATCCTGTTGAACACTGGTACTACTTCCGTAGTTTGACTACAATATAACATTTCTATTTTCAAAAAAATCGGTTATATGTTATCTATTTATGCCCGTTGCTCGAGTATGCATCGACGGTGTGGAACCCACACTATGGGGTGCACATCGATACCGTCGAGCGAATTGAAAACAAATTAAAAAAAGTACTATAGTATAAATTTTGGAGGAAAGATTTTGTTTTCGAATCACTTGAACGTCGTAGACCTCACCGTTACTAGATATTTCTTTTTAAAATATTAAATAACATTGTAGATGCCCCATATCTTTTGCATAAAATAAACTTTAGATGTCCAAATGTCAGATCAAGAGGCAAGAATTTGTTCTCACCGCCACTGTGTAGGACCCAATATTCAAAAAGTAGATTCTTAGTTCGCTCGTGTGATTGCTATAACAAAAATTATGTAGATTTGGATATTTTTAATACGTCATTGTTGAGTTATAAAAACTCAATAAAGTGTAAAGTTTTTAATACATAATGAAAATATTTTTTGTTTATTTCTTTTTTCTAGTTTTTTTTTAGTTCTAGATAAGAGTAGGCTAGAGTAGGAAACGGTAAAACAGAGGGAGGGGCACAGTAAAAGAAGATGCATAATACATGTCGTTTTTCAATCGCGTATCCGAACTATTTGAAAAGATTTATGAATCCAATGAACCTAAATAAATCAGTGTAATTGGTTCGGATACCGATATACGTTTAAAAGAAGATACTCAATTTGGCAACGATATTTTTTCAACACTTTACCGAGTTGTATCTTATTTATTATTTATCTCCCCGTGTAGTTCAATTGTTTCTTCCGTGAGGTGAGCCAAGTTGATTGTGAACTTCGCTTCTGTGTTGTAGAGCAAGTTTCTGGGCTCCAATAGTTTCAATAGAAAGCGAGCAATATATACGGTTTAGTTCCATTTGAGCAGTTTGGGGTTGCTATATTGAAATGTTTCCGCAATGCTGTTTCTTTACATGAGGCGCCTATCAAATTGTTATAATTTAATTATTTTAATTAGTTAGTTTTTCACTCACGTTGTAATATAATGTATTACTATTTGTCTGTTTATTATATTACAAAATAGCTTTTGTTTTAAAAGATCGGTTCAGATCTTTATCGGTTTAACTAACATTTTTTATTAAAATTTATCGACTAGGAAAAAAAAACGTCTAAATCGTCGTCGTTCGTCGTCGGTCGTTTTAAATCTTATGTACTACAGAGACTTCTATGTCGGAAATAACTTTCATCTAAAAAAGCACATATTTACGGGACTATACCGAAAGTAACGACTTTAGGCCGTTATTTTTGGCTGTTTATAGCAGAAATAAAAATTGCGGCTACAAGTCCATTTCTTGTATTTTTATGGCAATATCAGACAACATTTGAGACAGCAATAGAGGACATCTCTCTAATTTTCCCTAAGCTCAAAATTGTTTCTTTGCTTTTATAACGTAATGTAAGGTTTTACTTTTGTCGGCTATATTTAAGTCGTTATTGAACGCATTGAGAAGCTCGATGGCGCAGTGGTTAACGCGACCGGTCTGCGATTGCTGAGGTTAAGTAACTTTCGCAAAGGCCGGTCATTGGATGGGTGACCAAAAATTTATCACTTAGAAGAGCTCCTCCTTGCTTCGGAAGACACGTACAGCCGTTGGTCACGGCTGCATTAGCAGTTGTTAACAACCACTAATCCGCACTGGGCCCGCGTGGTGTTTTACGGCCCGTTCTTCCTTTCCATCCATAGGGAAGGCTCGTACCCCAGCAGTAGGAACATAAAATGAGCTGAAGATGATAATATCTTACAAAGGAACTCAAAATCTAAATGTTAGATCAATTGAATGTTACAGTTTGTTATCTGCTTTTGTAGACGTCATCAAATAAATAAATAAATACACAATGATGAGGCCTTTTAAAAGGAGGTATAAAAATAATACGTACATGCTCGTTCACTTGCTTGGAATGAGTGGCGATATACCTCATTCAATATTATAATCATAACAGAAACATAAACTAAAAAGCAGCCAGTCCAGCTCAGTTTAGCTTCTGAATATTTCATAACGGAGAGCAACATAGTCAACAGTTTGTACTCGTGCAGTACGCTTCGGGCCACTGTCTTAATATGCGCTGACTGTTTCATATTATATAATTGATATGTTACTAACTGGCTGCATTCTCCTATATTGCAGCTGTATAGCTACCCTTTGACATATTACGCAGACTTGAATGGTTCTGTCTGCAACCACAAAATAAGGAGACCCACATAAAATAAGCTTAATGCGCACGCGCGTTCGTATGAAGCTAACCTTCTGTGCTTTTGTGCTGCAATTGTGATTATTCTGATGAACAATAAACAGTTCTCGAATTGGCGCAGTGGTTAACGCGCCCGGTCTGCGAGTGCTGAGGTTAAGCAACTTTCGCAAAGGCCGGTCATCGGATGGGTGACCAAAAATGTATCATCTCGAGCTCCTCCGTGCTTCGGAAGGCACGTTAAGCCGTTGGTCCCGGCTGCATTAGCAGTCGTTAACAACCACCAATCCGCACTGGGCCCGCGTGGTGATCATTGCCCGATCTCCCTATCCATCCATAGGGAAGGCTCGTGCCCCAGCAGTGGGGACATAAATGAGCTGATGATGATGAACATTTATTTACCATTAGAAAAGCTTTATTTACAATATATTACGATTTAACTGATTCTGAAACCCTTAATTAATTACATAGTTCACAATATAAAGCATCATTTCACATAATAACCTTGTAATCAGCATTTTTAAGTTAAATATTAGAAAGACTACAAATTCTATGACCTTGCTTTAGATAAATTGATACATTTCGAAAGTAAATGGCCTCCCCTAGGGTTTATTTATACATTCTGTAATAGCCCCTACCCTATCCTTTTACTACTACACTTCAGGGCACTTGGACGGAGCCACAGCCTCCACCAAGAAACTGAAGCTGGAGCTGATGAGAAAGAACCAGGCTTGTTGAACTATAGGAGAAACTAGGCTGATGAAGTAGCGCAGTCCGGACTCTTCTGCGACAAAGATACATTCAGTACCTTTCTGCCCTCAGACCCATTAGAGGTATTCTGTACGAGCTAACAACAAGGATCCATCTCTAACATTACAGATATCTTACCTACTAACTAACCCTTTTTATTTTCCCCCCTCATTTTATTATTGTTTTTTTTATCAAGTAGTTACTTTTGTCGACCAAACTGACAACAGGACACCTGGTACCCTTAGTGTTTTTGGAATATTTTTATATTTAAGATGGTAACTCAATAACCCTGTAAATAAACAATTGTATTGTTTAATTTAATTTAATTTTTATAAAATACCTTATATTGAGGAGCTCGATGACGCAGTGGTTAACGCACCCGGTCTGCGAGTGCTGAGGTTAAGCAACTTTCGCAAAGGCCGGTCATCGGATGGGTGACCAAAAATCTATCATCTCGAGCTCCTCTGTGCTTCGGAAGGCACGTAAAGCCGTTGGTCCCGGCTGCATTAGCAGTCGTTAACAACCACCAATCCGCACTGGGCCCGCGTGGTGGTTTATGGCCCGTTCTCCCTATCCATCTATAGGGAAGGCTCGTGCCCCAGCAGTGGGGACATAAATGAGCTGATGATGATGACCTTATATTGTAAAGTGTGGAGCGTTTTTTTTTGTAGCCTCCACACAGGAGAAGTAGAAGATCCCAATATTCCCTGCACATATGTTTCTCTACACGTTTTATTTTATTTCTTTTCTATTTTACCTTGCTGTATTGCACGATCATCTGAACAACAGAGCGTTCACGGCAAAGTCGAATAAAAATGCAGAATAAAAAAAAATCTAAATTCTCCACGCCGTATTTCAATTTTCACGCAGTGAATCCCATTCAATTTATCGTATTAGGAATGTTGTAAATCAAGTTGATAAATGACTGATATAAATCGATTTTGCCTGTAAATTTCATTTGAAACATCGAATTTTTAAAATAGAAATATCTACTCTCAGTAAAAATATATCGTTTTGCGTGGCAAGCAATATACCTACCTATAAAGATTTACTATTTTATAACAAAAATAGACGAAGCAAATATATAGGGAACATAGGAATCGTAAATTAAAGGCTGATCATAAACCCTGTTCTATTTACATAAGCTATAAACCGATGTTGCTCCATATCAAAATAATGAAAACGTTGAATTATTGCGAAATGTTTGTAATAGAAATTAGGACGCTGTGTTCCGCGCTAACAGCGTTTGCTATTGTTTCGGTGAACCCCAACAATTCATATGTGGGTCACTAATGAAGGGGAAGCTACAAAGCCACAAAGAAGCATAATGAGCTGCTCAGTGTAAGGACGAGACGATGCTGAAACTATGGGCGCGGTCACCGTACGTAAGCAGTATGTTATCTTTGCTTGAACGACCCTATTTGGTTTTCAGAATTTGGTTAAGTTTGCAAAACTTAACATTAAAATTTAATTTACTTTAGTAGACGAACAAGTTTGATACGCGGCAAAGCAGGTGACCACATTAAAAATTGGATTTAATCTATGGTCCCGGTTGTTATCTTAAAGGGTTGGGTTCTTAGGTTGTGGGAAACCGAAGCCCTACAGTTAGATCAAAGGATGTTTAACATAGCTTAAAGTGTACTAGATCCAGGCATAGAAGCGTGATATGGTAATTCCTGGGCAACTTAGTCGTGTGTGTCCCAATAGGTGTGACGCACAAAACCAAGGATTGCGATCCTCCATGATATCTACGAGTAATCAAGCCGTATTCTGGACTGTCGCCCATCCAGCCGGAATGTCTAACCAACATAAATTTTCTAATATCCGGTGAATAAAGAAATCTTTCATAACCTCCAGGGTTCGATTCCCAGCACAAACATGATACCTTACATATTTGTATTCGGTTTGGTTGGTTGGGTTTGTTTTAGTACGCCTGGCTAGCTACCACCAATTCACAACATTATATAAATATGTCGCCATAACATTGTTGTATTCCGACAGTTAGAAATAAGATTGCCAGTTCCACAGTAGTTGAGGATACCTAGTGAAGTACGCCTCCAACTTCGAACTTATCGACACTTCGCATCAGGTGAGGTGAACCGATCCGAACCGAACCCTTCGGAGAATCGGCATGGAACCGGGACACGCATTAGTGCGTGATGACATTTCCTCTAGAAAACCTTTGACAGTGTCTCGATCACATGGCTTGACTTTCTTACTTAAGTTTCTCGTCACCCCCCAAAAAAGTCTGGTGACGGTTGTCTCTGAAGAAATCAGCAAAGTCTCCAAAAAAAAGGTGAGATGAAGGCTAGTGCAAGTGTTATTTTAAACTGTTTGCTGGCCAGCGAGTAAATAAAACAAAGTAACAGCTATGCTGAGCTGCGTTTCTGCGCACCACCATTTAGCTTGGCGCCGAGGATGGATCCCTGCCCCCCGCGGCTCTACCCCAACGCAATGACTTGCGACGTCGTTGTTCGACTTGCTAATGAGTTCTCGATTTAGCGCGACAGCGTCTGTAAGTGTGTAACTACATATTTCCTTCTCGTTACTTACGATGTGTTTTGGCACATGGAGCGCAAACTTGCTGGAGGGTAAAACGATTTGAAAGGTGGCAGAAAAGGCAACGGCTTTATTAATTTTGTATAACGCCTCTCATATTCAGCGTGTGTGGGCGAAAGACTTGATCGTTGAAGAATGGGAGAGCGTGTTTTTTTATATAAAAAGGTTTTATGGTTTCAGCCTTGAATTAATTAGGTATTTGTTAGGGTTCTTCGCTTCGGAAGATTGTAGAGCCGCTTTGGCCCCGATTGTTGTCGTAAAATGGTAACAGTCAATATAAGGCCAGCGTGTGATTTTGTTTTTGTGGGAATACGTGAATCAAGCTGTGGGACGTTAATAGACAGGTTTGCCATATGTAAAGGGGTAAAAAAGGTAAAATATCTAAAACAATTTTTATTAATAAGAAGGCGTGCCTATCCTTACATCTATATATATAAAATTCTCGTGTCACATGTTAGTTGCCATACTCCTCCGAAACGGCTTGATCGATTTTTATGAAATTTTATTATGAATATTCGGTAGGTCTGACAATCGGTCGTAATCTATTTTTCAAACCCCTAAGTTATAAAGGTGGTCAACCCCAAACATTGTTTTTACAATTTAATTTTCCAATACAAAATGTTCCACGATTTGTTTGTTTTGTTGTCATAGAAACTGTCAAAGTGGTACGAAGTCTGCCGCGTCAGCTAGTTAATATTATAAATGTGAATGTGAGTTTGTTTGTTACGCTTTCACGCAGAAACTACTCAACCGATCATCATAAAATTTTGTACACATATTTTCAAAGGTATTGGGAAGGATATAGAATACTTTTTAATAAAAAAAACATAAACAAAATACTAAAAACGACAATTTAATTTTCCAATACAAAATGATTTGTTTGTTTTGTTGTCATGGAAACTGTCAAACGGTACGAAGTCCGCCGGGTCAGCAAGTAATTTATAAAATATTATTTCCTAAAAAAAGATCAATATATCGTCATTTAAAAGAAAAGCAGTTTTTGTATACTTAGTAAAACCTAACATAATATCCAAGGGACCCTTTACTGCACTATCGACTCGCACTTTTCCGGTTTTGCTTATCACACACGTACCAACATACGTAGATTCTTTCGTGTTAGTTTAATTAGAAAAGGGTCGAGCCTTTTTGCAGCTTTAAAAACTGCTTGGAGTGTATTTTTTAGTTAATAACTGAGTAGTAAGTATATCTTGTTTTCTTTTTTTCATATACACTTGTCGCTAATTGCAGAATACCAGTTCCTGGGTGACCTAATTTATTTACTGTTTTTTTTGGACAGAGATTGCTGATGGCCTTAGACGGCCATTTCAGCGTCACCAACTTTTTTGGGGTGGCGATAAACTTAAAGAGTTCCTTAAGCCGTGTGATCGAAACACCGTCAGAGGTTCCCAAGGTAAAGGCTACAGCACTCGTTTTATGGAATCAGAATCAACGACGGTACCAAACAGCCACACAACCACCCAGACTCGACACAATATCGAAAAGTTCGTTTTCGACAGTGACCCGACCGAGATTCGAACCCGTGACCGAGTTAGCGCCGCCCAAGTTCCGGAGTGCAAGCCGGTCGGCTACGGAGGTTGTCAAAGGTATCGGGTTAGTGGTTTGAATTATGAGCCACACTGTTCTTATCTTATCTATCTATCTTATCTTATTATAGGGTATCATCATCATCATCATCATCATCTCAGTCAAAAGACGTCCACTGCTGGACAAAGGCCTCCCCCAAGGATTTCCACAACGACCGTTTTTGTGCTGCTCGCATCCAGCGGCTTCCCGCGACCTTCACCAGATCGTCGGTCCACCTTGTTGGAGGCCTGCCCACACTGCGCTTTCCGGTACGCGGTCGCCACTCGAGGACTGTTCCGTCCCAGCGGCCATCAGTCCTGCGAGCAATGTGCCCTGCCCACTGCCACTTGAGCTTAGCAACTCTTCGGGCTATGTCGGTTACCTTTGTTCTTCTGCGGATCTTCTCATTTCTGATTCGATCTCGCAGAGAAACCCTGTCCATTGCTCTTTGAGTGACATTGAGCCTTCTGATAAGTCCCATAGTGAGCGACCACGTATCAGTCCCGTATGTCATCACTGGCAACATACACTGGTCAATGACTTTTGTCTTGAGACATTGCGGTATATCGGACGAAAAGATATTTCGTAGCTTACCGGTATCATGTCTATGCATAAAGGTCTAAGCCCAGCAGTAGGTGGGACTGAAGTTGATTCTAAAGAACAAAATATCATTTGAGAAAGTAAAGGATGGTTGAAGCTACAATTATTATCTATTTCGTTTGTGGAATCAGACAAGGTATTTGAAATGCCACAGAGAGTAAGCTTAATTGAATACAAATATTTTTCACTTTAATATTTATGGATTATTTTATAGTCATAGTTATTTTTACCGCATATATTCATATTTCAATACATATAAAGCCAAAGAAAAGTACTGATTCACTGACTGACCATTAACGTCCAGCCCAAACCTTTCGACCTAGAAAGTTGAAATTTTACAGTCCTCTTTATGATATACCTAGTTATAAAATAAGGTTAGAATTTACGATATTTTCTTGGAGTCACGGAATACGAGTGTTTACGCTAACAAAGTCGCCATTAAGTCATTAATCTCATTAATCAATAATATATTTTGTCTAGCAGTAGACGTCTATTGGCTGGGATGATTATGATGATGAAGAAATAGCCATAAAATAAATGTAATCATCATCATCATCATCAGCTCATTTATGTCCCCACTGCTGGGGCACGAGCCTTCCCTATGGATGGATAGGGAGAACGGGCCATAAACCACCACGCGGGCCCAGTTCGGATTGGTGGTTGTTAACGACTGCTAATGCAGCCGGGACCAACGGCTTAACGTGCCTTCCGAAGCACGGAGAAGTTCGAGATGATACATTTTTGGTCACCCATCCGATGACCGGCCTTTACAAAAAGTTGCTTAACCTCAGCACTCGCAGACCGGGCGCGTTAACCACGGCGCCATCGAGCTCCTCTAAAATAAACGTAATATTTGTAGGTAAAGTAAACATGAACCATTGTTTGAGTAAAGTCGTCGTTGAGCTATTGTTGAGAGTGGAAGTGTTACTTTGTTTCTTATAATATTTCATAATTGCATTTAAGGAAAAATCTCCTGATCACTGTATTGCCCGATACATAATTAGTGTCATATTCGTGTAAACCGTTCGAACAACAGAGTGAAGTGTGGAACTGTGAATTGTGTGTTATCTCTTTTTTGCATAACATCTACCGGCCGTAACACCGCGGGGACCGCACCGCACCCCCTCAAGCTAAGGGACAAACACATATTTTGCACTCTGTCGCACCTCAAGAATTGTACGACTGCGAGTATGGCCTTACAACACTCACCGCCGAACAAGTCTTCATCAGATACTAACATACCTTCAACTATTAACAAAGAGAATACAAATTTTATAAACACTCGGAAACGTAAACAGCCCGATACCAATAATTTGGATGACTTTGAAGAGAAATTCAATAAGCAGCTGTCGATATGGGACTTAAAAATAACCGATTGCATCACAACTGCGTTAAACACTGTTATTTCAACAGAAATGTCAAAAATTACATCGGCGCTAGGTGAAATTAATAATAATATAATCAAGCTTAACACGGATAACTGTAACATAAACAAATCACTTACTGAAACAAATAAGAGGCTTGGTGAAATGGAAAAGTCTTTAAATTTTCTGTCAGATCGCCAGGATGCATTTGAAAACCGATTCGCAGCTGTTGAAAGCAAAGTGTCACGCACAACTGAACTGGAAACTCAAATTAGCAATTTGGAACTCAAAATATCTACAATGGAGCAGCAAGCAAGAAACTGCAATATTGAAATCTCGAATATACCAGAGCGGCGAAGTGAAAACCTCCTGAGTATCATGGAGTGCCTCGGAGACGTAATTAAATACCCGATACGCACAACGGACATTGTTGCCTTGCATCGTGTACCGCACGCCGACCAAAAAAATCCGAGACCGAAAAACATTATAGTCAAGCTCAGCAATAAAATTCTGCGTGATAATATCATCTCTGCCTATCGAGCAACAAGGGGACTGGACTCATCCAAACTATCATTTAACGGACCACCGGTTAACATCTATTTAAACGAGCATCTAATAAACTATTGTTTCGGCAGTGCCGCGAAGCAGCAAGAAAAATGGAGTATAAGTTTGTATGGGTCAAGCATGGGACTATTTTGGCCCGTAAGGCGGAAACATCACCTGTATTGGCTATTCGATCAGTCCACGATATTGCTAAAATTAAATAACTTATTACGTAAGCATTATTATACACTGTTTATGATTATAAAAAACTTGTTCAAGTTTGCAACTACTCGTTACAATCACATTAAAGCACTTAGTTATTATTATTATGTGTTACTTAGTTTAGATTTACCTATTATTTTTTTCCCTATTTTATGGTTGAGTGAAAGCTATATACGTATAGTCTATGATGATAAGATGAGCTGTACATACGATTTATATTATAGTAAACAATTAATTATTGCATTTCAGGGCATAATAATAACAATTACTTTGCAATTTTGTTATCGTGGGTACTTTTTTGAATGGGCACAGTATGTAGACTGGACATTGAAAACATATTTATGGGCACACAATGTATTATTTTTTTATATTATCATTACTAAATATTCTAGGCCTGCGTCATACTCATTATTATTACACACACAATACATTGTTGATATATTCTTTTATTGTCTTTTTGGTTCAAGTGAATAAGCGTATCTTATCAGTTTATTATCAAAATTGCCGTGGGTTAAGGACAAAACTGAAAACCCTCTATATGAACGCTCTGTCAAATAGTTATGATGTCATCATCCTAACAGAAACCTGGCTACAGGACAATATATCTAACAATGAGTTGCTGGATAGCCGGTATCGAGTGTTCCGATGCGACCGTGACCGTGCGGGTAGCGGCCGGCGTGACGGCGGCGGGGTGCTGATCGCGGTGCACCGCGGGCTGGCTGCATCACAGTGCGCGCCGTCGCCGCCATCTGCCGACCCGCCGCCTGCGCGCTCACCGCTTGTTGATCACCTACTCATTGAACTGCGGTCGCGTAATTATCGTTGCGTGATAAGCGCAGTTTACATACCGCCAAACCTAAGCCCCGATATTTATATCTCACATTTTAATTCTCTGTCCGCAACATTACAGAACTTAGATGTAAATGAATTTATTATAGCAGGCGATTATAATCTCCCAACATTAGAGTGGCGCGACAGTGGAACACAATTGGAACCGATTATCACTAGTAATTCTTGTTTGTCGAACGCCTATTTAATGAACTTTATAGCGGCTTTAAACGGGTTGCAAGTAAATAAACACAAAAATACTAGAAATAGATTATTGGATTTATTAATTACTAATGTCTGTGATACCAAGACCTTTCTTACGCAATTACCTCTGCTGCAGCCTGATGAAAATCATCCTCCTTTTTTTGCCTTAGTACCATTGGATAATATTAGTTTGTCACCTATAACTACTAAACCTAGCACTCAATTTAACTACAGCAAAGCAAATTATGATAATATTAATGCCGAGATCGCAAAAATTGATTGGAATCCTATGTACTCATGTAATAGTGCGGAAACCGCAGTATCCCTTTTTTATGAAAATATTTATACTATTATAAAAAAACATATTCCAACAAAAATTATTAAAACATCCAAGTTTCCTATATGGTTTTCCCCGGCTCTCATTCATATTTTTAAAAATAAAAGTAGGGCTTGGATTAAATGGAAGACATATCAGAATGAATCAGACTATCAAGAGTTCTCTATGTTCAGAGCACGTTTTAAACTTTTGTCACATAAATGTTATACAAACTATTTGAATTCTGTCGAAAACAGTATACAAGATAACATAAAATACTTTTGGACATATTTCAATCATAAAAAAGCAACCTCAGATATACCCAACAGAGTAACATATAATGATTGTGTAACAGATGATCCAAATGAAGTATGTAATTTGTTCTCATTGTTTTTTAAATCAGTCTTTGAACCTTCATCTCTATCTATGGATTATGATATCAACAATATTGAGGACAGTAATCACTCAGTTGATCCGTCAATAAATAAAATTAACTTCAAAGAAGATGATATACTAAAGCAGTTGCAACATTTAGACATTTCAAAAGGGTCAGGTGTCGACAACATACCACCTACCTTTCTTAGGTCCACGGCTACTACAATTTGTAAACCAGTACATTATATATTTAACCGATGCTTGCATGAAGGGGTGTTTCCCACAATTTGGAAATCAGCTCGTATTGTCCCGGTTTTTAAATGTGGAGATAAATCGCGTGTTGAGAACTATAGACCAATATCGATCTTACCCACTCTGTCGAAGCTATTTGAGAGATTGATTCATAACAGTATATATCCTGCTTTACATAACATAATAATACAACAACAACATGGCTTTGTTAAAAAGAGATCAACTACCACTAATCTATTAATTTATGCATCACATCTTTTTGAAAGTATTGATGATAACAAACAAACCGACTGTGTATATACCGATTTTAGAAAAGCTTTTGACAGAGTGGATCACCGGATCCTACTGGACAAGTTAGCCTATAATGGTATCAGAGGATCATTGTGGCGATGGTTTAGGTCATACATAACAAACCGCACGCAAAAAGTTGTCATTAGTGGTTATGAGTCTAATTTCGTTCCTATAAGCTCCGGAGTTCCACAAGGCTCAATACTGGGTCCGTTACTGTTTATTATATACGTTAACGACGTGCAAAAATGCTTCAAGTTTTGTAATATTCTTATGTATGCAGACGATCTAAAAATATTTCACACAATTGAAAATGAGGACGATCATCACCGGTTTCAACAGGATCTTGATAGCTTCATAGCATACTGCACCGATAATAAACTAAGCTTGAGTATCGATAAATGCAAAACTATTACTTTCACAAAGAAAAAACGGGTTAGCAAATATAATTATAACTTTCATGGTATACCTCTTGTAAGAGTTGAGTCCATCAGAGATCTTGGTGTTGTCCTAGACAGTAAACTACATCTTAACCAACACGTAGATACCATAATAAATAAGGCTTATAAGATGTATGGTTTTGTGATGAGAGTGGGTAAAGAGTTCAAACGACCAGCTACTTTTCTTTCCCTTTATAATGCGTTAATTAGATCCCAATTAGAATACGCTGTGCCCATTTGGAACCCATTCTATCATAAATATATAAAATCTCTAGAAAGTGTTCAAAGAAAATTCTTACGTACAATGCAATATAAATGTTTTAAGTGTCGCCTTTCGTATAAACAGCTCCTTAAAAATTATAAACTTATCACACTTAATCAAAGACGCACACAACTAGAGATGAATATGCTCTATGACCTGTGTCATAATAGATACGACTGCATTTCTATAATTAATAAATTAAGTTATAAAATACCTACCAGGGTTCACAGCCGTAATCCATGTCAATTGTTTGCAACCAATAGATGCCGTACAGATGCCGGTAAGCGATCACCCCTATACCGAATGGTCACATCATTTAACACTTTCTTCAACACAATTGACATGATGGCGGTGAACCCGGGTACATTTAAAACTAAGTTGCTCGACGATTTGGTGCGGCGCAGTGAGTTGGAAAACGACTAAACTGCCTCTCACTGTGGTGCAATAAGTGTAAATCATGTAAGATTAATTAAGAAACTATGTAATTCATTGTCAAATGTTAATTTATGGTATACTCGTAGTACATTTTGTAACGTAGCACTACATTGTCAACCTAGCATTAGTTAATTTGTCAGTCTATTTGTGGTAAACGGTGTTGGTGACAATTCTACCAATTCATTTGTCATTATCTGTCTTATCCATTATGTATTGTCATTGTTTGTTTACCCTAATAAATGGAAAAAAAAAAAAAAAAAAAAAAGTAACACTAGAATGCACAAAAAAATAATTTCAGCAATAATCTGTAAAACCGAAACTTCTGTGAGATATCAAAAATTGTATCTCAACCGATAATCTGGGATGATTACGACAATGGCAGCTTTATATTGTAGAGGATATAAGGGTCACATATTGTTGTCCTAACGGTCCCGAAGAAATTCCTTTGTTGGATTTTTCGGGTGGTTTGAAGTTAGTACTGGAATACATATTATAGCATTACTGTGAAGAGACGCGTATACATAAGTGAAGTAGCGAACTGCCAAGGGGGTGGCACCTTCATTCAACGGAGGCTTTCAATTATACGATAGAAAAGACGGTTATAATAGAAACATTTCCAGTGGACGATCGGCGGAATATTAACAATGATATACATTTATAACTGTGTACTTTTCTACTACTAAAAGCTTTTCTCTCCTAATTAAATTAAATTCTTAATTTGTATGACCTATCTCATGTTACTTAATCCTCTCTGCAGTTTAGTGCTCCACCAGTGTGGATGCTCCAGGCTAAAGTCTCCGGTTTGATTTCCAGTGAGGTATACATATATAGCCAGTGCCTGACTAGTTGAGGATCCCGGGTAAAGTGCGCTTCCATCATTGGCCTTATCATCACTTAAGATCATTTGAGAACAAGGCACTGTACTTACCAGTAAAATATAAAAAAATAAATTAATGCACTCACTAAGGTTAGTGGTAAGGCTTATTTCAAGCGTGGTGTGCTGTTTCATGTAAAATCATAAAGCAGCGCTGCATGAGGCGCGGCGCGGTCGACAGGGCACGCTCGTCCGTTTGCGGGGCGGATCACTATGCACTTTGACATATGACAGCTTAATTTTATTTGGCCGTGACGGAACACGGCGTGGAAGCCGATCCAATCCGAACCCCTCGGAGAATCTAGTAGGGCACTGGGACAAGCACTAGTGCGTGATGCTGTTTCTTCTAGAATACCTTTGACGGTGCTTATTTCATACGGCTTGAGGAACCCTTTAAGTTTCTCGCCGCCCCCAGCCCGGTGAAGCTGAAAAGCCCAGAGGTTTTCTGCTAACTCTCTTTTATAAAACGGCGCGGTTTCCCACGGCGTGCGCACAAGTCGTGCTCCCGCTTAACGCAGCAGACTACTAAGAATAAGATAGCCAATTACTTTTTACAAGATTTTGGGTGAAGTGAGTTTGGCCTTATCATTCTTAGTTAGTGAGATGAAGGCCCAGCGGCTAGTCTAATAAAAAAGGTACATAATGCTTAAAGCTTATAATCGGATCACTATGGGCTTTGTCGGTCACTATATAAAAATTGCTACTTGCATCAGGCAAAGTAGACTGCAGAAGCATTTCAAGTCGAATAGAAGAAAATAACTACTGGCTCCAGAACTATTCAGTACAACCAACAACTATCTAACTAATGGTAATCTGTAGCAGTACACACGTCCTGAACAGAAGTGCTAAAACATAAATATTCCAGCAAGTTCGGAATTCCTTTTCCTCTTCCGTGCTCTGTTCGATACCGTCAGAATATGCCATGATGCATGTACTTACCGGGAATGTCTCGCAAACGAGAAATCTACGACCCAATCAAAAACAGATAGCAAGTTGGCTATACTCACAGCTGTTATGTCGACGGTTATATTATACGAACGGCCACGGCTTCGCCGTTACATAAGTTGATTCTCTTTTTATTTTTTTGTTATCTTTGCGTTATGTTGCTATATGTGTTTGGGAGCCGTGCGTCGAGCAGTGTTCATTTAACATATTATTCTGTTGGCAAAAAAAAGCTTTTTTTTTCATCTTTAATGTAAGTTAGATGTCTGTCTTGGGTTTCTTAATTGCAGTAGTTTAGTTTGTAATTGCACATTGTTGCACAATAGGTATTCATGTTATTTTTATACCTTAGAGCCAGCAAAGCTTGATGAGAAGTGGCCACCGAAATCAGAGGGATCACGTGACACCAAGGGGCGTTAAGGGGATCAAGCGACACTGAATGGACCATGCGACACCAGAGAGAAGTACGTGTTGCCGACCTTGACGCTTCAGTTTTGCTCCTTGGCGTTGTAATTTCACTGGATTTATTACCCATCTAACTAAAATACAGCAAAGCAAAACAATGCTACTATTGGCGGCAGAACTGTGTACTAGGGTGGTTTCCAGCCAGTCGGATTCTACGCATAATCCTACACTCTCATTCAATATCAACTGACAGTATCTAAAATACAAAGAGAATATCTCATGAACGTTAAAATTGTTATCTCTACTTCGTTTAAATTGAACAAATTAGCTAACTGTAAACAAGTGCAAACGTTCAAATGGAAACTTAATTAAAAATGTTCACATAAGAGTTGGAACAAGAAAGTTGAACATCGCGCGAGTAAAATTTGAAACGAGGTATTTGTATAAATAATTTACGAGTTAGCTAAGTATGCAAAAGTTATCCAACATTAATGGCTGCTCGCAATAGGAATAAATGGGTACGTACGCTCAAAAGTGTTGAATATTAAAATAGGTTATATGCCTGTAGAGTTTCGGGCAGCTTCGGCTTAGTGATTTTATCGGAGGTGCAAATTCGGGAGACCATTTATTATTATCAGTTGCTTGGGGCGGCCGCGTTACGGCACTCATGTGGTTTGCTAACTACGGCCCAGATCTCTAAGAGGCTACTGATTTACGCCCCCGAACGTTTTACTGGGAAACTAAAACTGTAATATGAAGATTTGTTGGGTTCACCCGTGCACTACTTACTCGTGATCATTTTCAATTTTAATCTTGGGATTCGGCGGGCTATCGGATCGTTTAGGGGACAGGATTTTTTCCAAATACATCCTTAGACTACGAGAGTCACTTCAAAAAAGTAAAGATGAGTGGTAACTGACTACAATGAGTAATTAGAAAAAAGGTTTTAGGTTTTTTTAAATACTTACGTATCTACGTTAAGGCATTTCCTTAAAGAATTAGCAAAGCCAATAATAAAATAAACGGTGGTTTAATGCATCACTCTTTAGTATAAATATCATAGGCATACTTGTTTAAGTACTCGGACCAGTAGCATCTAGTCGTAGCCCAGTCGGGGTCACGGGCTAACTTCAAGGTCACGGGTGTTTAAAAAAGTATGCAAAACCAATCCAAACTCCTTTGATGTTATTCTAATACGTACACTAAAGAATTTGCTCAAAATCCGTTGAATATTTTATTTGTAATGGAATCAAAAGTTTGGAAAATCCTGAAAGCCTTATTGTAGTCAGCAGGGTTATTACCGAAAAAAGCAACCAGTTGTTAATTGCACAAATCGATTTGTGTCCGTAATACCAATTTATCAACCGCAACTAGAGCAGTCGCTTTGCAATTGTACAATTACAAATTGAAAAAAGACAAGGTATTGAAAAAAGACAAGATAGCATAGTTGGTAGTGCACCTGACCCGGAATTTTTTCAACACCTTGCCTTTTTTCGACTTGTAATTTTTTCGCAACAATATTTGCGTTAAATTATATGTACACTAGCGGCCGCCCGCAGTTTCACCCGCGTGGTTCCCGTTCCTGTGGGAATATCGTGATAAAATGTATCCTATGTGTTAATTCAGGTTATAAACTATCTGTATGCCGAATTTCATCCAAATCCATCCATCCGTTGCAACGTGAAGACGCAACACACACACACACATACACACAAATTTTCGCGTTTATAATATTAGTGTGATAATCATAATTAATTGGGTGGGGTGGTGCAATTCTTTTCCCCCGTGTGGTGCCGGGGGTAAAGAATTGCACCACCCCATTTCTTCCCGTGGGTGTCGTAGAAGGCGACTATGGGACCATTCCAGAGGATGGGCAGCAGCGTCTCTCTGTGATTATTCTCACTTTACTGCGATCGCCAACCCGCCTGCCAAGCGTGGCGATTATGGCAAATTCCCCTCAAAATGATTTATCCTTGAGGGAGGCCTTTGTCCAGCAGTGGACGTCTTTTTGGCTGAGATGATGAATCATAATTAACATGCAACCGGTTGCTTTTTTCGGTAATAATCCTGCGGATTGATAGTAAGCAAGTGAACAAAACTCTTCAACATAGTCACCACCACTGGTTCAGCAGGGATGACAGTGCTCTCTGTAAATATGGATATCTAAATACCGGCAGAATACAATATTTGCGTAAAATTATATGTAAATAATCAAAAATATAGCTTGCCTAATTCTAAACTGATCTTTCAATATTTGTAAAAATATTAAGATCGGATGTTGATCGTCATCAACTACGTCTAGTTGTCGACATTGAATAGGATCCTTTGGCTTACAAAGTAAAAGTAGATAGTGTTGATTAATTTCGGCGAGTTGGACTGAGCCACGATAGCATAGTTGATAGCGCACCTGACCCGGCATGTCATGGGGTGCGGGTTCGAATGGCGCTCGTGGAATTTTTTCAACACTTTGTCTTTTTTCAAATTGTAATTTGTTCGCAACAATGTTCGCTTAAAATTATATGTAAATAATCATAAATATAGCTTGTCTAAAGTTGTCGACATTGAATGGGCTTCTTTGGCTTACAAAGTAAAAGTAGATAGTGTTGGTTAATTTCGGCGAGTTGGATTTAACCACGATAGCAAAGTTAGTAGTGCACCTGACCGGCATGTCATGGGGTGCGGGTTCGAATCCCGCTGGTAGAATTTTTTAACACTTTGTCTTTTTTTAAATTGTAAGTTCGCAACAATATTTGCGTAAATATATGTAAATAAAATGTACAAATATTATACAAGTACAAATATTATACACAGTTCAAGTTTTTATATGTAAATAATCATAAGTTAAGTATTACCAAATATATGTAGTACTCTATGCTAATTGATCGAAATGAATGAAGGTGAGGTATTCATTGGTTTTCAATTAACTTTATAAATTGAGTTTCGATCTCAAATAGAAAATACCGATTTTTCTCGGATGAGCACAGCCAGCGAATGCATTTATGAATAATAATGCAGGAATGAATAGATAAGAACTAGTCATTTCCACAAATTAATACATCTTGCATTGCAGTTCGCATCTTACTGACTTATGAATAAGGCACTAAGAGGATAATATTAAGAAAGATTTTACTAAATGAAGTTATTTTATCCAGGAATAGAAGGTACTGTCTACAATAAACTTCTGACAATTTATCTTAATGAGGGATTTCAGTCCAAGACCTTTTGCTCGGACCCGTTTAAACTGAGACATTAAAATAGTTTAGACTTTAGTGCCAAGTAATTTACTTAGTGACTTTTCACTGAGTACCCACTATCCTTATGGTAATGGTCAGTAGCTTACTATGACCATTTTGAAAAAGACAAAGTGTTGAAAAAATTCCACGAACGGGATTCGAACCCGCACCCCATGACATGCCGGGTCAGGTGTACCAACTATGCTATCGCGGCTCAATTCAACTCGCCGATTTTATTTTCAACGCTGTCTTTTTTCAAATTGTAATTTGTTCGCAACAATATTTGCGTAAAATTATATGTAAATAATCATAACTATGACCACTTTTATTCTTGTGACGTGTTATGTATGCCTGGTTCTATCATTTGCTAGCTTGCTTGATTCCAAACTGACGAGTTTTGTTAGCACGATCTTTTTGGTAGTCCAAATCACAGCGTTTATCACGATAATATCTAGCCAAACCAAATCCGTACATAAGATGTCACTTTCTAATGTGGAGTACTGTTTTATAAGAAAAAATGCGACACTCAAATTCTCTAAACTTAAAATCTGGTGGGTAAGCCCGCTATCATCAACGACGCCTTCCCGCCCGGATTTATACTGCAATATATTAGGTCCTTACTATGAAATTGACGTATTTTATGAAGATTTTTTATAAAATTATATTTTTCATACTAACGCTTTTTTAATTTTCTTAGGATCTATTTATGTTAACACTATAAAAATTTAAGGGTAGTTTGTTTGTTTCACTAACTAAATATAGCAGACATTAAAAAGAAAAAAATCAAGTCCCTTGTCCCAACTCCCCAAAAAGAAGTCAATTAAAAAAAAATTGGGCCATAAAGACACAAAATGAATAATAATTGTTATTACTGAAGCCTAAGTAACATAGTCCTAATTAAAGGTGTAAAATCATATTAACAACCGCTATTGACTTTTAGAAGTAATACACTTATTATTTAGTGAGAAAAAAACGTCAATTTCATAGGTAGGACCCAATATTACTAAATAGAATAGAGGCAGTATATTTGTTTGATGTAAGTACAGTCGGCTGCACATTAACCTATGCAAAACTGTCAAATTTCTTCGATTCATGTTTAACCTACGCCATGGGCTAATGTCATATACATAAAGTTCTTTTTTTTGTATATTAACAGGTAAGCACAGTGCCTTGATCTCACCTGATGTTAAGTGATGATGAGGCCAATGATGGAAGCGCACTTCACCCGGGATCCTCAACTAGTGAGGCACTGGCTATCTTATCTGTAGCTGCCGGAACACAACAATGCTACAATTGATGTTATGGCGACATATTTAGATAAGATGGTGGTAGCTAGCCAGGCGGGCAAACAAGCCCTACCACCAACCAAACCGAGTACACATGTACCCCCGCTGGGAATCGAACCCGGGATTATAAAAGAACACATTAAAACACCAGTTAAAGCTTCCAACACACATTTTTTTATTTATTTAAAATCAGTCATTCTATTTTTAATTGAACCATCTTATACTGTTAAGGTTAACTCACTAATTTTACAGTAATAAAATTAACTCTAAAACTTGACATAATAACTAACGAACATTACAAACTATTTTTAAATGACCATAGTACATATATAAATTTTCACGATACTTTACAGCAATACCACAAGAGATCTTACCCCTAGCTCCTTCCGAATAAAAGTGAGTCAGAAATGGCGCGCATCGCCTTTTTACGTACACCCACAATTGACCATTAACAATTAAAGAACACACAATATTACAAACAGAGCTACTAGGTTGCGTTCGGATACGTAAACGACGCCACGATGCAACTTTGGCGACAACATCCGGCCGTCCTGCTGCACGCATCCGTCCCGGCATGCGTTATAGTCTGGTGCAGAAGCTGAGAACACATAGAAAACATGTATTTTAACTTCAGTTCATTTCAAATAAGCTTTTGACTAGAGTTCTTACAACGAATCCATACCGTGTTTCTTAATTCAACTATCCCATCGTCGGCCAGTTGAAAAAAAATCACAACAGTAACTATTCATTTTGAACCCATTACTGGTGTTTCACGACTGACTTTTCCATCAGTGACCAGTCTATTAAAACCTTTGCTTACCCTAGGCGATGCCTTTGGCCAACCCTAGTTGCATGTCACAACAGGCTCTAATATTGTCGTTTGCAATGATTTCATGTCTTCATGACAACCATCACAATTGAAACCCAATAACAGTGTTCAAAGCGAATGCACTAGACATTATTTATCACTAATACGAGTCTAATGTAATTATTATAACGCTTGTTGGATATTTCTACTAGAAAGACTTGTTGAAAAATTTCTCAAAAATAATGATAAATAAAAATAAATTTTGATATAATGTTTTATTACCTCGACAACATCCTTGGCTTTCCTCATTATGTTACACGTCCGCTGAATCGCCTATATTTATCCAAGGCTTCATATTTTCAGCGCAAGAAACTCCAGTGTAGTGTTTAGAGGTTCTTTCAGTTCCCCGCATATCTGTTACTTGATAACGGTCATGACCCAATACTTCCTTCACCTGAAACGGTCCCTTATACAAAGGAAGTAGCTTAGTGCTTTGTCCGTCATTAGATTGGCTAGGTATTTTAATAACAACTAAATCGCCAGGATTATAAATGCGAGCCTCTTTGCGTTTGGAATCAAATGCTTTTTTTTGTTTTTCAGCATTGGTTTTAATTTTGTTGTTCACAGTTTCCCTGAGTAACGTCATATCAATAAGTTGTTCATTTTCAGAGTCTGCAAACTTATCCGCGTCACTGCTAAGCCTGTACCCAAAGAATATCTCGCTGGGCGTTGCCGCGGTAGTTTTATTTACAGTACTGTTGATACCTTGCTGAATGTTTGTAACATGTTGGTCCCACTTATTACTGTCAGTGTTTGCTCCAGAGGAGCGTAGAGCTTCTAAAATAGTTTGATTGTAACGCTCTACTTGGCCATTTGAACGTGGCATGGCTGTTGCTATTACATGATGTCGAATATTTTTGTCAGAACAATACTTAACAAATAGTTTTGATGTAAAGGCGCTTCCTGCATCACAAATAATTCGCTTAGGGTTACCGAAAACCTTAAAAATCTTATTTAACTCATTTAAGACCACTTTAGATTTGGTATTCTTAACAGGAGCAATAAAAACAAATTTAGTAAAGGAATCGACAATTACTAACAGGTATGTATTATGTTGAGTTGTTTTAACAAATGGCCCCAGATGGTCTATGTGGAGAGTGTGGAAAGGCCGAGCGTATTTGGGAATAGAAAAAAGCTTTCCTTCTTTTTTACCATGCGCGTTTTTAAAATAAATGCAATTAAGGCAATTTTTTATATATTTGGCTACAACTTTTTTCATCTTAGGAAACCAGTACATAGATCGTATTCTTTCAACTGTTTTATCTACAGCAAAATGCCCTATTTCATCATGGTTTAATCTAATGACTTGCCAGACACAAAGTTTTGGAACTAACTTTCGCCGACCGTATTCGGTTCTACGATATACTTTGTTTCCTAATAATTCATAATCACGGAAGATCTTTTTGTTAGTTTCGGCCTCTCCTGACTCCAATATATCCTTTATAGCACAAATTTTAGGATCTTGTAATTGTACAGATAATAACCAGTCATTCTCAGAAATTGCCATCGCGCTTTCATTGACAGGGGCTGATAAATTTGTAATAGGATTTCTACTCAAAGCGTCAACGTGCTGCATTTGTGTACCAGGTCTATGAACTATTTCAAATGTATACTCTTGCGTAAGAAGTACCCATCGTCCGATACGCGAATTTAGTTCTTGTTTGTTAATTGTATATTTGACAGCGTTACAATCAGTAATTACCTTAAATATTGTACCCAATAGATAATGCCTAAACTTTTTTAATCCTACAACTATAGCTAAAAACTCTAATTCGAATGAATGATATTGCTTCTCTTCGTTTGAGGTTTGTCTGCTATAAAAGTGAATGGGCTTTTCCCCACTGGTAGTCACTTGTGTGAGTATACATCCTAACCCATCACGACTGGCATCTGTATACATGTTTATAGGTAAAGTAGGATCAAATATGTTAAGCAATGAATTGTACATTAATTCTGATTTTAATTTTTTAAAAGCTTCTATTTGTTCGCAACCCCATTCCCATATAGCTTCTTTCTTAAGAAGCTTAGTCAGGGGTTTTGAAATAAGAGCACAGTTTTTAATGAATTTACGAAAATAGTTTATGAGACCTAAGTACTGTCTAACCTGGTGTATGCTCTTAGGTTCTGGATACTCATCAACAGCTTTTAGTTTTTTCTTACCGGGTCGTACCCCTTCATTTGAAATGTCGTATCCAAGAAAACTTACAGATTTTTGAAGAAAGTTACATTTTTCTATGTTTATTGTTAGACCATGACTTTGTAAAAGTTGAAGCACTTCATCTAATTGTTTTATGTTTTCTTCTATAGATCTTGTAGCTATCAATAAGTCATCCATATAGCATGTCACCTTGTCAAAACGCAGCCTTCCCAGCACCGTATTCATTAGTTTTTGAAATATAGATGGTGCATTGCAAAGCCCAAATGGCATTCTTAAAAACTCATAATGCCCATCGGGTGTAATAAACGCTGTTTTAGGTATTGACCTTTCATTGACCTTGATCTGATAATATCCAGATTTGAGGTCCAATGACGTGAAAACTTCACATCCTTTCAGCTTATCAATTAATTCATCTACGATAGGCATAGGGTATTTTTCTTTAATTGTTACTTTATTCAATGCCCGGTAATCAACGCACAATCGTTTCTCACCCGACGGCTTATCTATCAACAAAACCGGACTAGCATATGGCGAACTACTTTCTCTAATTATATTATTTTGTAAAAGTTCATCAATAATATTTCTCGTAGCTACTTTTTGAGACTCTGACATGCGATATGGACGCTGACAAATAGGTTTATTGGTAGTTAGGTCAATATCTAGTTCTACGCAAGAAGTTTGACCCAAAGTCATCATATCTTTAGCTATCACTTTGGGATACTTGGCAAATAGTGCCTCTATTAAAGTTAGATGTTCTGCCGATTCAGATTTGAAAATGGAAGCTACCTGATCAGAACTGATTGCACTAAACTTAAGGGTGTTTCCTACTCTAGTATACATAATGCTATTGTCTTCAGTGAAGTTTCTTCCTATCAAAATAGAACAACCGGCTAAATCTTCAATTAAATAGAAATCAGTATTTATATCAACGTCGTCAACTCTAAGCTTTGCTTTGACACCTTGAAAAACTATTGAGCTTGAATCAGTTTTGAAACTGTTAAGCACTATTGGTGAGTTAAGAATAAAAGGCTTTAAACTTAATTGTTCAGCTAACTTTGGCGTTATCAAGGAACAACTACTCCCCATATCAATGAAAGCCTGATGTTTACAACCATTCAACTCAACATCTTTACAAAATTTATCTTTAGAACTTTGTGAAATTACCATTTTAACTTCGGCATCCTTCTCGACTTTTGTTTTAGCTTTAGATCTACATGCTAATTCTAAATGACCAAATTTGTGACATGAATTACATTGCACGTTATCTTTTTGAGTACACTGAAACTTCTTATGACCGTTTTCACCACAACGGAAACAACTTAAATTCAAAAGGTTATGATTGCTATTCGCTTTATCAAAAGTAGTTAAACAATCAGACTTTTTATCTACAAAAGATTGGCGAGAAGAATGCCGCTGAGAAATGTTAGTAAACTTCTGCAAAGGTTTCAAATCACTTGTATGAATTTTTCCATGTAAAAATGATGCTAATTCATCGCAATACCGGAAACTGCCAGCCTCAGCTGCCGTACTAATATTTTTATCACCAATAGAACCTACTATCACAGAGACAATGTCTTGTTCAGAAAACGACAATCGCATTTTATCAATTCTACCCTTTTGTTGAAAATAAAATTCATACAATGATTGGCCCTCTAATGGTTTAGTTTGCATAAGTTCTTTTAGCATAATGTACATATTTCTATTAATTTGAAAGGTATCTAATAATGTATTACGCCAGTTTTTCCATTTCCACGTGGTCCAACAGGTTTCAGTCTTTTGTAAAGAGTCATACCACGTTTTCGCTGTATTACGTAGTTTTTGCAACGCCTGATATTTAACTACACGATCTGACCAACCAAACGCACGTGCATTAGCTTCCACTACATTTATCCACATGTGGATGTCATCTAATAACGGGTCAAATTCAGGAATCACCGAAGATAATATTACGTTTTGACTCACTGCGGGTGATGTTTGCCTGGTACGTTTTGATCTCCGACGCCTCTGCTGCTCTTCGTTGTTGCTGGATGATGACCTTGTAGAAGTGTGCCCCGAACTCGAACTTGAAGATCTGTGTTTGTTCCGACGAGCCCGAGTACGCTTTCGGCTTCGCGGCATGTTGCGTGGTTTCTATCCCACTTCTGATATAAAAGAACACATTAAAACACCAGTTAAAGCTTCCAACACACATTTTTTTATTTATTTAAAATCAGTCATTCTATTTTTAATTGAACCATCTTATACTGTTAAGGTTAACTCACTAATTTTACAGTAATAAAATTAACTCTAAAACTTGACATAATAACTAACGAACATTACAAACTATTTTTAAATGACCATAGTACATATATAAATTTTCACGATACTTTACAGCAATACCACAAGAGATCTTACCCCTAGCTCCTTCCGAATAAAAGTGAGTCAGAAATGGCGCGCATCGCCTTTTTACGTACACCCACAATTGACCATTAACAATTAAAGAACACACAATATTACAAACAGAGCTACTAGGTTGCGTTCGGATACGTAAACGACGCCACGATGCAACTTTGGCGACAACAGGATCTCTGGGTCTAAACCGGTGGTCTTAGCCACTAGACCACAAAGGCGGTTAAAAGTTCAAAGTCCATTGACGATTTGACAGTTTTCGGTAGTCTGATGTGTAGGCGTTTACCTATTTATATCCCTATATAAACTTATATAACTAATATAAACGTCATATATAATTTATATATGACGTCATAAATCGTCGCCATTTTTGTATTGTAAGTACTGGCATTTTCGAGGTAAGGTGCTCTCAGTAACCAGTATAGCTAACTATAAAGGGACGGCTTCGCAGTATACTAAATTGATGACACCTTACTGTGCTCGCAGTGCATATCGGAACATACCCCTAATCAATTCATATCATTTTTGTAATGTCAAAGTTTATGGTAGAATTATTATTGCTTTGTGAAGCTTGATTTTGAAAGATAACAAAATTAAATGTTTGAAAATTGGAAAACAGAAATATTGCTTTGGTACTTTAAGTTTCAAGAACCTTCTATCTTCTAGATAGATTTATATAAATAACAAAAACTTTGCCCATCTCTGTATTACAGAGATGGGCAAAGGCGGTCTTATCGCATAAAGCGATCTCTTCTAGTTACCTCAACGAAATGTACTTTAAAAGATATTTAAGGTATGGTAGTGTGAGCTGAATCGACTGACAAACGGGTTAATCGAACCTTTTTAAACACGCGTTTTCCCTTTAAAGCTCTGGAAACAGAACCTGATACATTCCATGAGTGTTTTTACTTTGTGTGTTAGCCAAAAACAGCCTTTTCACATCTCAACATAAGGTACAAGAATATCAACACTCGACGCAGGTATTATACTAATGATACCTCCGAGGTACGAATTCACTTAACTACATGTCCTCCCAGGAGTTACGTTTCTTTGATTAGGTACCAACGTAACACGGTTACAGTAGAATTTGAATGTTAAACTTTTGTAAATGCTTCTGCAAAGCCGGCCACAGCGTGGATCGGACACATAATATTTTTACGCCAACAATTTCCAGCTGACACAAAGTTTTGCGTCGCCGTTACGCCCAGGAAATAATAAACGGGAATTCCTTAAGCTTTGGATTCTTTGTTAATTAAATTATTTAAATGACTTAAGTCCTTCAAATTGCACGATACTGAATTATTTGGTACAGTTAAGTCCTCCGAAGCCTTTTGGCTCTCCGTGATGTCTTTAAAAGACATAGAGCGAAGTCTGCGTAATTAAGACGGTCAAGGGGATAATTAAACAATGTACTTGCTACACTACTTATTTGGTCTATCTCCTGTAAATAAAACCTAAGATTGTGATATTATTCAATGATGCTATTTAAATAAAAAAGAAGTCTTCTTTGTAAGTTTTATATTAACAATTAAATGTTTATACAGCACTTTTTTGGTAGGAATGCTACAGTTATGATCGTTCTGAACCGTCAATGTATCGTATGGTACAAACTTATCATAATGTGTATGTATGTGAGTAGGTACCTTTGTAGTGACATTCATCATCATCGTTATCATCATCAGCTCATTTTTGTCCCCACTGCTGGGGCACGAGCCTTCCCTAGGGATGGATAGGGAGAACGGGCCATAAACCCCCACGCGGGCCCAGTGCGGATTGGTGGTTGTTAACGACTGCTAGTGCAGCCGGGACTAATGGTTTTACGTGCCTTCCGAAGCACGGAGGAGCTCGAGATGATAAATTTTTGGTCACCTATCCGATGACCGGCCTTTGCGAAAGTTGCTTAACCTCAGCACTCGCAGACCGGTCGCGTTAACTGCTGCGCCATCGACCTCCTCCTCGAGTAGTGAAATTAAAATTCCTTAACTATGTTTAATTTATTAATTTCATAAAGCAGATTGTCTCTGTTTTGTAAGTATTAAACTCGAAAATTATATTTAAAGCAATGAAACAGAATTGTTTAGTTTGTGTTGCTCATTATGAAAGTAAAATAAAGCTACGGTTCGGGTAGGCCTTGGACTGAGGAAACCCGAAGAAACTTAGCCTTCTCACGAGTTACTCCGAAATAATGTTGATTGTTCATGTTCTCCTTTGCAATTGCGTACTGTGTTAGCTACTTATAAGTCGTGGGTGTATATTTCACGAAACAATTATCATTTGAAACATTTGTTAGAATAGATAACTTTTTACTATGGCGACATATTTCAAATTCGAGTCAAATTCGATCGCTCATGTGATCGGACGTGCTCAATAATTAATGTAATAAAATAAATAATAAATTGCAAAATCGTGACCTAGCTCTGCATAAGACGGAAGTAACTTATCTGTGTCACTCAGTTTAATGTTAAGTGTTTGTGTAATTTTGCTCGAACTTATAATGTTTTAACTTTAACTTTAACAAAAAATGGAAGGCAGTCCCTTTAACCGGAGCGCGCTTACGCGCCACAGCCCGCCACCCTCGCCCGCGGCCGCGGCCGCACCCTGCCAACCGAAGGAGGATCCTCCGGAAGTCGTGTCCACACCTGAGCTGCAAACCTGGATGCTAACTATTGAACAATGCCTCAATGAAGTGTGCACTATCGCATCGGAAGGAAAACTGAACTCGGACCAGAAAATCAGGATTCATAACTTATGCCGAAAAGTTAACAACGGAACATCTCAGATGGTCGTGCTGTATCAATCGCTCAAACTGAAAGCCATTCAAGCCCATACTTCAATTAATGTCCTTAAAGAAAACCAAGACGTTTCGCAGCGACTTCAAGACCTTAAACATCGTATTGAAGAGTCCTCCAACCCTCTCACGGGCACAGTTTCTTTCGCCGATATGGTTAAGAAAAGTGCCAACAACTTTATTCAGCCCAATAATATCAAGTCTCTAGCCATTTATCCTACAGATAAAATGAAATCGAGCGAGGAGACAAAAAACCTAGTACAAAAAATTATTAGACCTGACCAAATGAAGTTGCACGTAAGAGGTTTGCGCAAGACAAAGAACGGCGGTGTTATAATCAGCACTGATACAAAAGACGACATCGAGAAGCTAAGGCAGTCGACGCAACTGAAGACATCTGGTCTGACTATGGACGAGCCGCTAAAACGTAAGCCCAGAATCATTGTAATCGGTGTGCCCTCGAGTATGCAGGAAAACGAAGTTTTTAACTGCATTTACCAACAAAACTTAGCCGACAAGCTCCACGACACAACACTTGAAACTTTTCTGGCCTCAATCAAGTTAAGCCACAAGTCGGGTAAGAAGGACGCCGAGACCTGCAACTATATCATAGAAGTCCCGGCTCATATTCGGAAAGCCTTAATTGCGAAGGATAGAGTTTTTATAAATTGGTCATCGTGCCCTGTAAGAGACTTCACTTTGGTAACCAGGTGTTTTAAGTGTCAGCAGTATGGCCATGCGGCCAAGTCATGCCGAGAGGAGACCATCACTTGCGGTCACTGCGGCGAAGTAGGTCACGCACTAAAAGATTGCACGAAGAAGGACGAGCCAGCAAAGTGCGCTACATGTTTACACTTTAAAAAGCCCTACAATCACAAGACTGGCGATGCCGACTGTCCTGCGAGGAAAATGGCTGAAAAAAGGTACATTAACTCAATAGACTATGTCGGCGCCTAAGAGCGCCTCTTTTATTTTACTGTATCTTAGAGCTTTTACATTAATTTTAGTACTTATATATTATGACTGAGAGTTTGATTTCCGACTTAGATAATTATTCTGTATCTGACTCTAAAGTTTGTGAGGTTGAAATGTGCAAGCAATATCTATCGTCTTACAACAACCCTTTAACTGTACTAACACAAAACATACGCAGTATATATAAGAATTTTGACAACTTTAGTGTTTTTAAGCAAAGACTAGACATAAATTGTGACGTTTTTGTCTTAACCGAATGTTGGCTTAGTAAACATAGTAATTTACCAGAAATATCAGGCTATAATATGTACAGCAGCAAGGTAAATTATAACCAAAATGACGGGATAGTAGTTTATGCTAGGAATAATTTAATTATCACCGTCGAAGAACCGAATATTTTAGACTGTAATCGGCTACTAATCAAAATCGGATCTGATTTTGCAATATTAGCTTTGTACAGACCGCCCTCTTTTAAGAATACCAATACATTTATTGACTCACTAAATAACACATTACAAGTATTATCACCATTTAAAAATACAATAATAATAGGAGATATTAATATCGACATTCTTCCCGACAACAATGCTTCCGCTGCTCAAGATTACCTAAACCTATGTTCCTTTCATGGCTTACTCCCCGCGCACACGCATCCCACACACATAAGCGGCTCTTGTTTAGATCATATCATGCTTAAATCGAATTTCCCATCAATAGCACTAGTTACTAACTCGTCTATTACCGATCACAAAGCTGCTCTACTAACCTTAAACTGCAAGATACCTAAATTAAATCGCACGCAATCAATATCTAAATTAAATGTAAACAAACTTGAAGTGGATTTATGCAATATTGACTTTAACCCAGTTTTCAATTTTGATGACGCTGATGTTTGTATGTCGTACCTAATAAGCAATGTTCAACAGGCTATTTTTAGAAATACAATGCACATACGTTTAAGTAATAAAAACTACAATATTAAGCCCTGGATTACAACGGGACTTATTCGCTGTATGAAGCACAGAGACAAACTACATATGAAGGCTAAATCTAACCCAGATAATTTAATCTTACAATCATCGTATAAAAGATACCGAAACTTTTGTAATTCCCTTCTTAAAAGAGTCAAAAGTAGTTACGAAAGTAAGGAATTGGAAAAGGCGGGAACTAACAGTAAAAATATATGGAAGTGTTTAAAAAATGTAACTCATATCTCAAAACAACGAGAATCACCCTCAGAATTATTACAGGTGCATTCATCACAGCTGGCTTCTGTAAACAGTGCAAATAGTTTTTTCGTTAATGTTGGAAAAAATCTAGCTGAAAAGGTTCCGTATATGGATATATCACCGTCAACTTCAAGCCAGCCTCAATCAACCTGTAGCAATAATCTAAAATCATTTGTGCTATTAGATACTGATGAAGCTGAGGTAGAAATGATCATCCAGAGCCTAAAAGATGACTCAGCGGTTGGGTGGGATAACATATCTAATAAAATATTAAAACAATTTAAGCACATCCTGGTTTCACCGCTTACTTACATTTTTCGGAAATGCTTGGCTGATGGAATTTTTCCCAAATGTCTGAAGAAAGCTGTCGTTATTCCGGTATTTAAATCTGGTAGTAAAGATCACATTACGAATTATAGACCTATTTCGCTACTGCCAGCAATATCTAAAATATTAGAAAAAATTATAAATAAAAGACTTGTCCAATATTTAGAGAGAGAGTCCTTATTGTCAGATAGCCAATTTGGTTTTAGAGCTAAACTATCGACTGCCGACGCTGTGCATCAACTCACTGACTTTTTAGTCCAGGAACTTGACACGGGTAAAAAGACAGTGGGATTATTCCTGGACCTCGCAAAAGCTTTCGATTCAGTTTCAATACCTATTCTATTGCAAAAGCTTGAATCTTTAGGCATAAGAGGCACCCAGCTTAAACTATTTGCAGATTATCTTCATGAGCGTACTCAATGCGTAAAAATAGGCAGTGTCCTCAGCTCTGAACTGAAAAGTACTTCTTTTGGGGTTCCTCAGGGAAGCATTTTAGGTCCCACTTTATTTTTAGTATACATAAATGACCTGTGTAATCTCAAATTAACTGGTGGCAAAATCATATCATATGCTGATGACACTGCTCTGCTGTTCTCTGCGGGCTCTCATGAAGATGTCTATAAACATGCACAACAGGGCTTCAATCTTGTTAATAACTGGCTCCAGCAACATCTACTAACACTGAACGCGGATAAAACAAATTATGTACAGTTTACTATGCGTAAATCAAAATCGGCTCCAACAAACCCTAAACTTTATGCACACCAATGTAAGGACCCCACAAATCTACTGTGCAAGTGTTCTGACATTGCTATTACTGGCAAGATTAAGTACTTGGGTGTTATAATTGATGAAACCCTTGCTTTTAGGCACCATATTGAAGCTTTATGTGGCAGAATACGGAAATTAATATTTGTTTTTAAAAAACTACGCACAATTGCGGATTTAACGTTAATCAGGCAAGTTTACCTAACTTTATGTCAATCAATAATAACTTACTGCATTACGTCATGGGGTGGCACTGCTAAAACTATATTACTAACCATTGAGAGAGCCCAACGAGCGGTACTAAAAGTCTCTACTTTTCGTCCTTTCCTCTTCCCCACTGACATTCTTTATAAATCCTGTAAGGTTTTAACGGTTAGACAGTTATTTATTCTAAACACAGTCATCAAACAACACGCTGCACTTCCATACAGCACTGAGACTACTAACAAAAGACGAAAAGATATAGTTTGCCCTCAAAATGCAGGAACAAAACATGCCTTCTCTTCTAGATTTTACTTGTTCTTAGGTCCACTTCTTTATAATAGGTTAAACGCTAAATTAGGCATATATCATCATTGCTATAGTAAAACAAAGAATATACTCAAAGAAGCCCTTCTCAAAATGTCCTACGAAGATACAGAAAAATTATTAGTTGTCCTAAAATGAAGGTTGTTTTTTATCTTTATACTTAGTAGTTTAAAATAAATATTGTTTAAATTTTTATAAGTTAAGTAAGTTTAAATAAATGTTGTTTTGCTATTTAATAATTTAGCCACAAAGAATAAAAGAGTAGTTTGCATTATTATTTAAGAACTTAGTAGGGCTCCTAGTTAGAAATAAATAATGTTTAATTTATATATATTAGGCAGATAAGTTTATTTTTAAATGAATATAGTTAAGTTTTGTTTTTTTATTTTTATTTAGTCAATAAGAGTAAAATATGTATTTTGCATTGCTAACTTAATAATTTAGTAAGTCCTTTATTTTTGCCTGGAAAACAGGTTAACCCTAGTTCAGGCACTTGTGTATTTTTGACATTATATAGTATGTTAGTATTCTGGATATATTGTAAAATAAGTTATTCAATAAAGATTATTATTATTATTATTATTTCAAATAGGTGGGGCTTAGGTTTTGAAAAAGGATTAGTATATGACGATTTTAATAATGATTTCATATACCTAAGGCAACTTTTATTTTACAATAAGCATAATAGGCCCAAATTGGGAAAGAATGGCGTCTTGTTGTGTCGGAGGCCAAGATCCACTATGGGTCGCTGAGCCAGCGGAGTAAGTCATCATCATCATCATCATCTCAGCCAAAAGACGTCCACTGCTGGACAAAGGCCTCCCAAGGATCTCCACAACTACCGGTTTTGTGCTGCTCGCATCCAGCGGCTTCCCGCGAACTTCACCAGATCGTCGGTCCACCTTGTTGGAGACCTGCCCACACTGCGCTTTCCAGTACGCGGTCGCCACTCAAGGACTGTTCCTCCCCAGCGGCCATCAGTCCTGCGAGCAATGTGCCCTGCCCACTGCCACTTGAGCTTAGCAACTCTTCGGGCTATGTCGGTTACCTTTGTTCTTCTGCGGATATTCTCATTTCTGATTCGATCTCGCAGAGAAACCCCGAGCATAGCCCTCTCCATTGCTCTTTGAGTGACCTTGAGCCTTCTGATAAGGCCCATAGTGAGCGACCACGTCTCAGTCCCGTATGTCATCACTGGCAACACACACTGGTATATATAGTATGACAAAAAAATATTTTCTTATATCTCATTTCGTGGAGACCTAGTAGATTTAATTACATTGCACAATAAAAATAGTAATCGCTAATAGCGTCGCATATGAAGGTGCAGGAAACCAGTTATACTTAGTTATATTTTTATAAACCGGGATTTGGCTGACAGACATGCTATTGCTTACTACTGCACTTGCCTTACAGGCAATCGAACTGCGGGGAGTTGTGCGCACATTTCCATTCCATCCATTGTATGGTATATGGGGTTAGGGCGTCATATTGACTTTAATACATAACATCGTCATCCATCTGTTGACCCGTTGTAGTTGCGAAAATTACTTAACTTGCAAAGTAGCAACCCAAAACGCTGGTCTATTGAGCTGCATAATAAAGATATTTAAAGAGGTTTTAACAAAATTAAGTCTGCCAGCTTTTTACTTAAGCGTAGGTAATTACATTTCTTGGTGTCGTCATTCAGCTAGTTTGACAAAGAGCTCCTTTTGATGGCATAAACGAAAACTGCCAGTGACATTATCGTGAAGGAATGCCGTTTGGAGCTCCGCTTTAGTGTAGTCTAATGCCATTGTTAATTTACTGCCGTTCCAACCTCTGTCTGTAATAGCAACGTGAAAGGAGTTTTTACCTGTTTGTGAGAAGCTTCGTTTAATAATTTTCTGTGTAATAGGATTGGAGGGGAATCTCGTGAGTGCAGTTGATAGCTCATCGGTTTACGATCCTGTAAGTACACCAAGTTTCGCAGTACTAGATAAGTGATCAAATTAAAATATCCCGTGCTTTGGAAGGTAAGTTGATTAATTGGTCCCGATTGTTGTCGTAAGATGCGTCACAGCGTGGGCCACCTTTTAGCCCAGCGATGGGAAGTCAATCTGCTGATGAAGATGATGAGATGAATAAACCCAAAAAATAAATATTAGAATCTAGAAATAAAATTGTAACCGAAAAAGGTTAGTAAAATCGATAAAAAAGTTGTTGCAAAAATGTGTCATTAATGATGATGTAGCAATATTACTCGTATAACATTAAAATAAATGATGCTTATAGGAGGCGGTGACACCGTTGGAGCAACGACAAAAGGCTTGAAATATAGTGTTTTTAATATTCCCGACTGATCCCCTGGGGGCCATTAATCAAAATGTCAGCAAAGAGTTGTGTCGAGGACTTAAAAATGCTGCAATAAATTCGTTTTATAACCGTTGATATATTTTGTGATTACATATAGCGTTGGATAATTCACTATTTTTTTTTCAATCTTTATTCAGTGGTGTTTCAATAGTCAGTTCAGCAAATCATACACGTATATACATTGAAAACGATGTTCAAAACACAATTTTACATAAGCGGTTTTTAAGTAAAAATGCTGTTAAAATTTATATATGTGCCAAGTATGCAACTAATTAGCTATATACCTAATAGAATTTTCAGGTACTTCTAACTAACAGAACATTAAAATGTTCAAATAAATTTTTAACGCAAATTTTGTTGCGAACAAATTACAAAAACACAAATATTATGATCGGATGTTAGTGACGGTAGTTGCTGACATTGAATGGGCGCCTTTGGCTTTCAAAGTAAAAAGTGTTGAATAATTTCGGCGGGCTGGTTAGAACCACGATAGCTCAATTGGAAGAGCACCTGACCCGGAATGTCAGAAGGGTGCAGGTTCAAATCCTGCTCGTGGAAATTTTTTCAACATTTGTGTTTTTTTTAACAGAACATTGTTGTTATGTAGTTGACTTTAATTTGTTTATTTGTTAGTTTCTCAAATTTAAGGTAGATAAAACTCTGTGGTCTGGTCCAGGGAATACCTTATACTATACCTTACATTCAAACCGTACTGAATGTGGGTACAACAAATAGGTCGGATTGCTGGAGTCAACAGCGACAAAGTCCCAAACTGTCGCCACCAGCTGTCGACATTCGGCAACGTCGCGAGTCGCGCGGCGTCATTATTTAATCGTTGGCTGCATGGCTCGCGTCAGGCGCATCTGTGCTCGATAAATTTACCATCTTAAAGGCATACACACACGGCACACTAGGAATTTGTGTTTACTACTACTAATACCATAAGAATCTTAATAGGTCAATATGTCAACAAATTGAATGCAGTTTTATAAAATTATGCTTGACGACAAGGTTCGAAGAATAAAGTTCTCTATCTCGTTTGGGACTTTTGGTGACCGACGTCGACTGACGTTTGTTCACTCTGCATTGTGTTTCACTATTTATTATTAGTTTTTTCTCCATTTTGTATTATAGCATATTTGTATTATATCATATTGATAGCATTAAGTTTGTATTTTTGTATAAAATCAATCAATAATGAGACAAACTGAAAAACAGCCTCTTGCAAATTTTGTCTCCTCAGGTATAGTTTCAAAAGCGACTCCTGCTAAAAGGTTACAAATTCCAATATATTTAAGTATATGACACTGTCTTAAACCTTGCATATGAATTTGATAAATATTTCAATAGCTTTGATACCAATAAATGGGTAGTTCAATCAAAACTAGGTATTTTGAAGATGTTCATATATGGATTGTAGGAAACACGCAGAATCATTCAAAGGAGTCACTTAATGACGTATGATGTTTCGTCTTTGATCCTTTATTATAAAGCGGTGTCTCCCCGTGGCAATATTATAATGAGTCTATTAAATCTCACTTCACTCCATATAAATTGAAGTACTGCATCAATTAATCATAAGTGCTTAAACGTATTGATGTAATATGAGTAAGCTTGTAGGTAATGTAAATATGGTTATTAGCTCATCTCAGTAGTCAGTGAGAGCAGTCTGAGTGAAGGGTTGTTCTGTCTTATCGCTGCCGTTACCATCAGGTGGCATGAAGGTCAAGTGCTATTCCGTTGCAGAATTAAAAAACAAAACGTCACAATAGACATCTGTGATTTGAGGTATACGACCTGCAACCAGAAGGCTTGATATCTACACCAAAACGGAGATGGGAGAAGTGTTACCCCCAAGACCCGGTCAACCAAAACCGAGTTCCTAGACTTGAGAGGCACCCTCGGATTGTTCCGCTCCCGATTCGATCGAACCCCTCGGAGAGTCTAGTGGGGAACGGAACACGCACTAGTGCATAATGCCATTTATGTTTCTTCATTTAAGAAGCCCTTTAAGTTTCTCGCCACCCCAAAATAGTCCAGTGACGCTGAAAATGCTCAGAGCCAATCAGTAAACTCTCTCAAAATTTTCATATTTAATATAAATGTATCTTTAATATCTTACGTGTGTGTGTGTTCTTATATTTCATATTACACTAGCTAACAGGCGGACTTCGTACCGAAACGAAACGTAAACGAATCATTCGTCTGCTTAAGGACACCCGTATCCCATGATGGACATCTATAGCAGCGCCACCTACCGGGTCCAATTGTAAATCTAAACCATTCTCGAATCCACTTGAACACACACAGAAAATTTCATCCAAATCGGTCCAGCCGTTTAGAAGGAGTTCAATATCATACACACGCACAGAAGATTTGTCTATACTAATATTATAAAATAAAATTAAAATTGTATTTTTGTATGTATGTATGTTTGCAACGAATAAACTCAAAAACTACTGAACCGATTTAAACAATTATTTCACCATTAGAATGCTACATTAGCGCTGAGTAACATAGGCAGTATAAAAAAAAATTGTCCACCCGTGCGAAGCAGGGACGCACGGGCCGCTAGTATTGTATAAAGATGAAGATTACAAAATTTACTATAAGTAAACATATTATAATATTAAAATTAACAAAAATACACAAATATATCCTTCCTTTGTTTACAGCTTCAGTACGTAACTTAAGACGTAACTATTTATTCCTAAGATTTCATTTGCTGCTATTTGTAGCGAAGATATAAACTAAATCAGGGCAACGACGATACACGAATCCGAGCAAATAACGAGTAAGTGTTAGGTTCATCCTTTTAGCCGGGAATCAGGGATTGATTAGACGATTGCCGTCTAATTAATTGGACGTATCCGGTTTTTGTGTCTCAGACCTGATTGAAGTGAACGCCCCAAGTTTTTCGTGGAGGGAAATGTAATTAGTCACCCAATAAAAGTAAGCTTCTTGCCGCTTTTCTAAGACTAATCTCAAATGCGAAAATAATGATCTCGTCAAAATTGAGTTTTATTCATATATTGTCATGGCACATATCTTTTTGTTATTCTTTCTTTCTTACACTCATGTTTCTTTCTTAATGTTTTAATAACATAATAAATGTAAGTCCTTGTATTTTTCGAGGAAATATTATCGATCTAAAGAATAGGATTGCTTTCAACTTAGAATTCTGTAACCCAAATTTATTAATTGTGCGTTGACATGAAATAATAATGATTGAACCACAGACCTCTGGATATCGAACCGGGCGCTTTACTACTTTTGCCATATTTGGCATCGAGGCGCTATTCTTATTTTAAGATAATATAAGCCCGTTCTTAAACAACAGGCGCTGAAAACTCAGAAACGCGCTCACTTCTGCATAGTTTATATACTTGTCTTGGCTTTGTATACAACATACAACGCCAAGACAAGTTTATGTTATGATATACCACTGTCGCAACAATGTTATTGTTTCCAAAAATCAAAATTATTGAAATTCTGCAATGAAAAAAAAAATCCGAAGTCACCAGTATTAGTACTCGTAGTAGTAGACTAAACAGTATCTATTAGAAAAACGAAATTGTTTTATTTTTTAAATACAACAAACTAGTTAGAAACTATACTTGTCAGTCGTGGCACCTACTAACGTTACAAGCCCGTTTGTGATTGGTTGCGCCGTGTACAGACCGCCATTGAAATATTATTAGTGCTGTTGAATTCTAGATACTTATTAGTACCTAATAATAAGGATACATCTGTATACTTTACAAAAGCTTTATTACAATTTAATAGTTTACATTCAACAAATCAAAGTAACATCTTCAAACCCGCCAGACGGTACGTCATTCTGTCAAACGTGCCCGCTAGTGTTGGGGTACCAAACAAGACGACAATTCTTCCGTCTAACACTAATTACAGTTTGTAACTAGTTTATTTTGAGTAGCATCGCGTAAGAAGGGAGAATGTACTAATTTTTTAAGAAGAAAGTAAAAACGAATCAATACCGCGATTTCCATAATCACTCGGAGGGGAATGAGGTAAATGGGATTTTCAAAAAAGTACATAATAGACACCCACGAGCGGTCGATCAACGCGAATTCGAAACTTTGATGGCGCACCTCTTTCGTCGGATCCAACCCACTTTAGTTTATAGAGGATCCATTTTATTACTATAGTTTCGCCCGTCTTGCATTTCGGATCACTGGGGACGCCTTAGCTTTTGGTCTCAAATTACAATATCGGAACGAAGTATAGCAGTTGAAGTGGTATTAGGTGGAATATGGTATTTGCGAATCATAAAAAATCATGGTCGTAAAATGGAGATGAGACGTTTGGTACATTGTGGAAAATGTGTCTATCTATAGAAGATTAACTTTAACTTTGCATAGACATACCTACATAGCACCTAAAGACTGAGAGGCGAAGTAAAAAAGTCGTAAACTTTTCTAAATGTCAGACCTAAATAATAAGTGAATTTAAAGCGAGTAGATCCATTTAAAGTGTTTTATTTTAATGTCTAATTATTTTGTTTTTAAATTAAGTATATTGTGCAGAAGCTTTTATAAAAACATCATCCATTTACAATCAAAGTAGATAAAGATCTAAGTAAGTAAGTAAGTATATAAGTACGAATACAAACAGGAATTATGGTTGTAAATAACTCTTGTTGATTTTATAGTCCCATCTCTCCACCAATCTCTCTGTAGTCTGAAAGAAATCGCTTTAAAGTGACAAGACTGTGTGGAATTTTTATTGGTTTTATTTTGGTAAGTTCAAATGGTAACCAGTTTCAATGTAAATTTGTTGGATGTTGCAACAAAAGTACATCTATTATTCATCAATAAATAACTCAAATTAAACACAATAATATTCAAAGCGATAGCAATCTTATTATTATGACGAGATGCCGCGGACTGTATGAACTCAATAAGCATTTGACATTCCAAATCAATGGAACGAATTGTAACAATTGGGCGCCATGTTTCTTTTGTCCCGCTTCGTTCAGATTACTTCAACTAAAAGGAAATTAAGTACGTTGTCGATGGTCGCCTAGCACAACGAGAGACCAAGATAGGATTTTCAATTTAATGTGCAGTGCTCCTTTGTGAAATATTACGAGAAATTCACTTTGCACGATAAGACACAATCAGTGTACGTATTGGAGATTCACTTGATTTTGAGATTTGAGACAATAGGTGATGTAATATGGACAGGTAAGCAAACAGAGTGTAAGCAAATTACTGCTTATTTAATAGATATCATAAAGGCGCATTCAGCTAAGAAATATAAATATTAACGGTCTAGAAATGTTCACTATTATGTTTTAATTTATTTATTTAATTCAGACGCACCAACAAACAGGTTATTTATATTTTTAAGATCAAGTTCAAGATGAAGAAGCGTACTACACTTTCTATGAAAATATTACAGTAAAATTATTTAAATTTTTGTAAAAAATTTTTTTGGTTAAAACAAACAAAAAAAGAAAAGAATACTCGACAAAAAAGCTACCAGATACCTAACAACTTTACATAATTACATACTAATATAGTATAACATTATTTTTAATAATCATAGTTAATAAAAACTTTTGCTTATGTTTGGTATTTTTTGTAGGTATTCCTTTATTGTTAATAAATCAACAATAGATTGGGACGTGTAACCCAATGTCAATCGTTATAAGGTAGAATGGCCAATTAAAAATATTGTATAGATATAAGTTTTTAACCGCCTTTGTGGTCTAGTGGTTAAGATCACCGGCTTGGACCCAGAGGTCCCGGGTTCAATTCCCAGCGGAGGGTACATGTTTGGGTCTCCTGGCTAGCTAACTTATCTAAATATGTTGCCATAATATCAATGTTTGTAGCATTGTTGTGTTCCGGCAGAGAGATAAGATAAATCAGTGCCTCACTAATTGGGTGAAGTGCGCTTCCATCATTGGCCTTATCATCACTTAACAACAGGTGAAATCGAGGCACTGTGCACACCCTTAAAATTTAAAAAGAAAATAACATAATATAGGAATACAATACCATACGAGGACTTATTGGCGGGAAAGTGAAGAGTCATGTCTGCGGTTTTGTTTTAGTTTCGAAAATTTGTGTTATATCGAATATTAATGTGAAATAATGGTGGATTATTAACCGTTAAGTGTTCGTGAGTGTGCATGAGTGTTGGCAAATGAAACAAAACAGTGCAACGTCACTTTTTAAATTCTCTCAAGAAGTCCGCCCGAGGACTTAGTAAAGCCCCACATCTTTACTGAGATACTCGAGGGGTTGGGGGGTATATCATTTCTCACTTCTCATTTCATTATCATTCATCATCATCATACAGAAAAAAATATTATTTATTTATGTATTACTGGTTAGAAAAATTACTTTGACACTGGCTAAATGTGCTAATCGCACGAAGCCATCAACAAAAAAAAAATACGATTCATAAAGATGAATGGATATATTACGGAATAAAGAAAAGCTAAAGTACGTAAGTTACAGGGAATTCAAATAAAGCATTGCTTTTAGTAGACATGGCAATGTGGCCTTTTGAGAGTACGCGTACCTACCTGGTAATAACTTCTTTAACTTTTTCATTATCTTTCGTCCATGGGTGCGGCAACCGCATTTTATTTGAATAAAACACCCACTGGCGTATTCGGCGGGACGAAACCAGAAATCATCTCTAATTTCTTCGCAACTTCATTCATCAATTCGTAGCTGTCGGCGCGTCGAGAGGCAGGAATAATAAGTAAGACAGATTCGCAAAGTTTACCGCATAAAGTGGTAATCAGCAAAAGTGTTTCCTATATTGATTAATAAACCGAATAACAACAATTGTAGCAAAATTTAGAGCCGATGCAGAATTTTTATACAAACTTTTTTTAAAGAATACATCATCTATGGAACTCTTTCACAGAGATCAAACTGAAAGTAATGAAACTAATAAAAGCTGAACTTTTACTAGTCGTGTAGAACTCCTTTTGTATGACGTTCTGTCATATTTTTTTGCAAATTTTTCGTGACGAGCCAGTAAAGCTGTCATTGTCGCTCTTGTTAGGTGATTTTTTTTCCTAAACCCTGGTATTAGTAAGCTATCAATAACAAAGGTGTTAATAAAATATGGTAGTTAAGATTATTGATATTATTGAGAATAATAAAATAGTTTTATATAATGAATAATAAATAGTTTTGCCCTCGATTTCAGATAATTGTAATACCTACATAGATTTAAGTAAATTTTATTCTAATTCTAATTTTGCTATGCCCTTACAGGGCTCATGTAACTTACTAACAATTTATATAAGACCTAAATTTTGTGTACATGACAGCTACAATACAATACAATATATTAAATCCATAATATTTTTTATACATCTAGGTTTAATGGATTTGAATTTTTTATTATTATATATAGCTCGGCAAATGACTCCATCCCACCAGATGTTATATGGAAATGGAGTCCAGACGCGAAGACAACTGGTAACAAATCATATATCATATCGCGATAAACGTAACGACTTTTAAATAAACAATATAGTAGGTAGTAATAATAGTATATGAGGAGCTCGATGGCGCAGTGGTTAACGCGCCTGGTCTGCGAGTGCTGAGGTTAAGAAACTTTCGCAAAGACCGGTCATCGGATGGGTGACCAAAAATTTATCATCTCGCCGTAAAGCCGTTGATCCCGGCTGCTTTAGGAGTCGTTAACAACCACCAATCCGCACTGGGCCCGCGTGGTGGTTTATGGCCCGTTCTCCCTATCCATCCATAGGGAAGGCTCGTGCCCCAACAGTGGGGACATAAAATGAACTGATGATGATGATGATGATGAATAATAGTATAATAATAATATAATACTATATGTATATATTAATATAATATAGTATTCTACTTCCAATGTGTTATTTTTACCCTTGAATAATTACTTATTTACTTATATTATTAGTATACCTATATAGTACAGCAATTTTAAACCATTTAAGTTTGTGTCAATTCTGTTACATGAACATTGACATACACTAATTAAAGAAACTTTATTTATATCAAAAATGTTTAAGTCTTAATTAATTGTGTCAGAGGCTTTCTGTAACATGGAATTGCGAACGAACTACAGTCCGTTGCTCTTTCAGCCACTTTTTACTTTCCAGTCCCTTGTCGCCGACCAGCGGACGTGTCCAAATTATTTTCCTAATTAACATCCAATTAAGATTTGGGTCGCTAGCTGCCGAATTTTAATAACTTCCAAAGTGAAATTTCTATTCGACGGCACTAAGAGCCCGTTCACACTATTGTTTCTTGAGCATAGGCATTCGATGAACGTATGCGTAGCGCTCGCTGTTGCTACGATAACGCTACGCACGTGCCGCCTTTCTGCTCGGTCACGACACGACTACGGGCGGTTGGCGCGGCGGTGGAGGGCTCGGCACGCAATTTCCTTGCTCATTGCGTTCTTTCTATGATCATTGACTAAAACTGAAGTAGTATAACGTGCAATGAACTAGACATTCTATTGCCGCGTTGCAAGACGCTCGTGCTCGTGGCTGAGGGCTTAATGCTTGTTTGTTACGCCTCTACGTAGCGTTTAAAGACCGGTGACGGTAAATACCGCGTGAGACAATCGGCAAACTCTTTCCAAAAAAAAATCTACGCAGCACAGACCAGACAGACAAAATCGTGACCGCATTCGTTTATTGCGCGAACAGCATTTATGTGTCGTATGCGCTGCGTTATCGCGGCTGCTGCCCTTTGTTTATCAAACGCCTACGTTGAAGAAACAGTAGTGTGAAAGGGCTCTTACATAGCAAACCTGTAAGTCTTAGAAAATGAAAAAAAAAAATTTAATTTATGAGTAACTAGCAGCCCGTCCGCGACTTCGTCCTTATGAATACCTACATCCCGCGATGGTTTCAGTAAGTCAGAAACCTTCAAGAAAGTGCGCATATATACATATATAATAACTTACCAGAGACATGTGATCATAATCGGATGTTGATTGTAATAACATACATGAATTTTATAGGAACGCGTTGATACGGAAATAACAAAGACATATTAATTTGATCATTTATAGACTACCGATTTCGTGAAACACACAGTGTGCCATACTGTAAACGAAGCTTAACACGTAATTAATGGCTTCGACACAATTTATTCATCCAATTTGAATTCAACACTACGTGATACAATTACGTTTTGACTTGTCCTGCTTTTGTTTTGTTATTAATACTTATTTTTCTATCAAACTTGTGCAACATATAGGTACCCCTGCTGGGAATCGAACCCGGGACCGCTGCACTGGGTCTGTGGCCGATGTTCTTACCTCTAGACCGCTAGACTATTAGTTTTATTATCATATTCAACCATTGTCAGTCCACTGCTGGATATGTATGTACCTACCAATGTATGCTAGTAAGTATACTTTTCTATATGAAAAAGTCCAAGCACATAAAATTTTTCACAACGGCTCGTAAAATTCCCCAAACTGTTTCTACAGTCACCAAATTTCCCCCATTACATCAGGCAAGTGGCTCCTAAACAAACTTGGAGTGAAACAATGACGTTGCACAATTAAACCTCGCAATATTGGTCCTCGACGAAGGCTTTGTGTCCAATGACGTCATACAAAATCTACTTAGACTGTATTGATTTCTGCATAAACGGAGTAAGCAAACGTTGAATAATTAATAAATTCATGAGTGTTTCGGCTGTGAGGAGTTACTCCTCAATCGGTATTGTGTTCTCGGAATTGTGCAAACGTTTTCGCTTAGAAAAGGTGAATGTAACACAAAAGAGGTTATAACTGTTGAGTTGTATTCTTTTGAGTTTTTAAAATTAAGAAGCAAACTGCGTTTATTTATGGTGTGATAAAATGTTTTATTATGTAATATTAAGTTTTATTATAAAAATTAGTTGATTTTTAATAAAATAAAATAAAAACAACAAAAGTTTAATTTAGTTTTTTATCATTATTATTACAAAAATGTCGCACATAATTAGTACTGCTGTACTGTACATAATAGACCATTTAGCACATACATCCATCATGACAATGTTTCATAAGACATCTTAATAAACTTAACGCTAACACTATGATTAACTTAATTACTTTTCTACAGTCAGTTAATAGCATCTATTAGCTATTTCAATATTGTATTTTTTAAATCAAAGTTATAATAGTCTTAAATTCATCAAAGAATAAAAATAAAAATTCTTACTTAGCACACCAATCATCATAACGTCATAAGTCATAAGTTCTATAATGATAGAACTTATGACTTATGACGTTATGATGACGTTATGAAGAAAAAACGTTTGGGGATTCAGTCGGAAAACTCATTCACTAACGGTTCACGATCTTTATTGTGGACGTATCGGAATAAATGTTTGTATTAAAGATCCGTTCGTGTATGAGGCCAACTCGCCCTTAAATCTTGTTGGCAGTATTCTTCGCGCGGTAAGAGCTAGCTCCTTGACTTTCACCCTGTGGAGTTTGCCTGTGGGTGTGATGGGTAAAGCGTCCATATAAAAGAAACCTCCGTGAAGATTCCTCAGCTCAGGCATTGATTCTGTATATAAAATACTGTGATTACTATGAGAACCAACAGCTTTTTAAAATCTAGTAAGTAAGTAAGTACTTTATTGTGTAAAGAAAAAGGTAACAGTATGCAGGTCTTATTGCTAACAAAAAGTATCTCTTAATCCTACTTTTTCAAGTGTATACACAAATATCTAGTTATTTCAGTCAATACAGTCTTGACTTCATAACAAATAACAAAATATATATATTTAAATTCTATTTATCATCTACCTAACTCTGTCTATCGTGGAGGAGCTCGATGGTGCAGTAGTAAACACGCTCGGTCTGCGGTTACTAAAGTAAAGCCAACTTTCGTAAAGGCCGGTGATTGGATGGACAACTAAGGACTTATCAGTTTGAGCTTCACCGTGCTTCGGAAGGTACGTAAAGCCGTTGGTCCCGGTTGCATTAGCGTTCGTTAACAACTACCAATCCGCACAATCTTGCCTGTGTGACATAATGAAGTCAATCTCGTTTTTTGTTGCACCATCGGGACTCATCCAGGTCCACTTGCGGTGTTCAGCCTTCCAGCAAAAGGAATTCATCATAAAGAGTCCCTTCCTTTCCAGAAAGTCCTCCAGCAGTTGGCCCCGGGAGTTCCGATTACCAAATCGTCTCACTCTCATCTCATCGCCGCTTCGTTTGCCTAGTTTTGCGTTAAAAAAAAATCTCCCATGACAACGGTGTAATGAGTTTTGTTTAAAACAGGTACAAAAACTACCTTGTCGCCTTCTGTGAATACAGACACAATAGAATTTTAATGTTTAGGGCACTGATCAGTGCTTCCCGCAGACGAGAGGTTAACAAAGTTTTTACACCAGAGACACTACTTAGTATAGGTAGGTACCATGGGCGGTTTAGGGGGAGAGCCTGTGACCACGGCCGGTACATACTAAATAGTTTGCGTTAATTCCTGTTATTAAACTTTGTTTGAAATGGAAAATACAAAATTTGAAAAGTGTAAAATACATTACCTTTGATTAAGTCAAAGATCTCTTTTGGCTTGATCTGTTTTCCATTCCTTCTAACAATAGCTGCAACTGGTAGCTCCATCATTTGTTTATCCGGAATGCCGACGACGCAGGCGTAAGCCACATCGGGGTGTCGTTTGATGATCTCTTCAAGCTGAAGTGGAGAGATCTGGAATTGAAAGGATCGGCTTATAAGACAGAATAGGAAACTAGTTCGAAGTAAGTTGACCTCTTTGTATAACATAGAATGTAAGAAATGTAGAGGTCAATTTACTTAAGATACAGACTGTGTGAAAATAGTGCTATATTCTGAGTGTAAGTTGTGAAAGCATCGATATTGTGGATAACTATTTAAAGTAAGTTGGAAGTTAATGAAGTAGTTTTCAAAATCAAAACTTATAATAATTAATGATTGTGATTAATGGTACTTCTTGTTTTTCCAGAAAAATGTAACCACCCGGAATATCGTATGTGATAAAATCCGACCAATTTTATTTAGAGTTCTCGACTATTATGCCGAAAGTAAATTTATATTACGATAAAGATTTTTTGGGTAAAATTCATGAAATGCTTTAAATTAATCGTCACTCAAAAGAGGCATTTTCTGTGTGCATTTATGTATTTCACATCTCTAACTTTAGACCAATATCTATATTTCTAACACTTAGTAAAATCTTTGAAAAAATTATATAGAGTCAATTACTCTCTCATTTTTTAATTAATAAATTATTTCACGAAAAACAGTTTGGGTTTACTAAAGTAAGATCCATTACAGCTGCTGGTGTTGCGCTTCTTTAACACATTTTTGATGCTTGGGAGAGTAAACAGGATGCAATAGGTATTTTCTGTGATCTCTCAAAGGCATTTGATTGTGTCAGTCACAAAACTTTAATTAAGAATCTAGAGCATTATGGTGTCTCAAAACTATCGCTAAGCCTCATTCAATCATACTTATCGGATAGAATCCAAAAAGTTGTGATTAACGACGCCGGAGCTGAGTCTTCTGGAGCACCCATAACTATGGGCGTGCCTCAGGAGTCAATATTGGGCCCATTACTTTTTCTTATTTACATAAATGATCTTCCTTACTTCACTAAAGAACTGTGTGAGATAGTACTATTTGCAGATGATACTTCTCTTGTCTTTAAAGTCGACAGAGGTCTTGAAAATGTTGACGAAGTAAATAGTGCTTTCTCTAAGTTTCTGCATTGGTTCACTTCCAATAATTTATTACTAAACTCAATAAAAACAAAGTACCTATAATTTTTTTACCAAATGTAAGACAGGTCAACACAAATAAAAATGAATAATAATGTTGTCGATTATGTAGATTCGACTCACTGTATTTCTAAGCATTAAACTTGACCAACGTTTACATTGGGACCCACATATTGATGCCTTGACAGGAAGACTTAGTTCCGCTGCATACGCAGTTAAAAAAATAAGGCTTGTAACTGATGTTAAAACGGCAATAGCAGTTTATTTTAGTTATTTTCACAGTGTTATGTCATATGGCTTGTTGTTGTGGGGATCCGCTGCTAATATTGACAATGATTTTTATTTTACAGAAAAGAGCACTCCGCGCTATATACAACCATAAGTCTAGGGACTCCCTTAAAGAGTTATTTAAGAAGATAAAAATTTTAACTCTAGCATCACAATATATCTTTGAAAATATTATGTATGTCAAAAAAATCCATAATACATTTGTTAAAAATTGTGACCTTCATAGTTTTAACACTCGCAATAAAAATAAACTTGCCGTCCCAACTTTCAGGCTTCATAAACCACGTGACTCGTTTTTGGGTAAATGTATAACTTTTTATAATAAACTTCCACAAAATGTTGTTGAAAAGTATATGTTGGTTATTATAAAGTGAAAGATTATGTTAATGACAAAAATGTATGGATATACATACACAATAGTGCAAATTAATGTAAAAAACTTGTATTGTAACAATACAGGAGAAAGAAACAGCTCTTGCCGAGTTTCTCGCGGCTTCTTCTCGATGCAAGGTCTCCACCGTAGGGTTTACAAAGTCATGGCTTTGAATTGACGTTCAAGAACACTTGTAAAAGTTAATTTTGAATAAAAAAAAATGAATTTTGATTTTTGAATTTTTTAAACATAATTATTATGTTTATAAATAAAATAAAGAACAATACAAATATATTTATCTTTATAAGAGAAATTAAAAAAGTTTTTAAGCCGCTAGTTTTATAATAGACGTTTATAACAAGTTACTCAGCCTTTAAAAGTACGTATAAAGCAGATTTAATTTCAAACTAGCAATAGTGCTGATTAGTGGTTCTACTCGTATTTCCTCCTCGCGCTATCTAATCAAGTTTCGTCCCGTAAGATTAGTCTCTACTGACTTCAATCAATCGCCGAGCACTGTCCTGTTGTGGCTTTAATTAAAAAAGCCGACGTTGGAGACGAGGTATGCGGGGATTTCATTCGAACCTTATTGAGATAGTGCTTATTATGGAAACTATTACGAAGAAAACTTTTATGATTAAAAATGTGTGTTATACCTTATACCTGGTTGTTAAAGTTATTAAAGAATCTTTAATCCAATTTAATATGATCGGGGATGTGACACTAACACCGTAATCTATCGTTTAAGTTAGTAGTTATGATAGATATATCATATTCATGTCTTTTTTAACAATAAGTACAATAATAAAAGTACATAAGTAATACGATAAGATGTTACATTTGTTACAAAAGCACTACATTGTGCGCCCGCCTTTGTTACACATTTTTATTTAGTCATATTAATATCATATCGTTATTAATTTTTTATTGTCAGCCCTTGAAGAAGGAAAGACAAAAAATGTATTTGTTCCATTCTATATTTCTTCCCATAGGTTCCATTTAAAACTATTTTGTTTAAAGTTTGCGCGTGTGTCGTCCTTGGGGGAGGCCTTTGTCCAGCAGTGGACGTCTTTTGACTGAGATGATGATGATGACTCTGTTCTGATGTTTTAACACAGCTAGTAATAACACAACGTAAAAAAATATGCTAATTATCTAATACGAGTAGTAACGTGATAACAGAAGAACATGTTTATTCTCTTAATATGAGTTATTAGAGTTACGTGTAAAAGTTTTTAGGAGAAGAAATTTTTCTAGCGACTTAGTTTAATAAAAAGAAAAAATTGTATTTCTCGCATTTGTACAAATTTCATGTACGTAAGTAAGCTATTAGGTATTTTCTTGGAAAATTCGTCTCCACATTATCTCGAGGCAGTCTTCCCGGTGCGAATCAGAGCGTGAGCAAAATAAGTTTAGATAACTTCACGCCGAACGGTTTCACGTCTCATTCAGAATGTCTGACGGTCGGCGAGAGATGTCAAACGTATTGTGAAATAGGTTTGTAAATATTTTCCGCCTTACCACAAACGGCTGTCTAAAGTTTCGATGTGGTTTCGAGTATATCTTTAACAGATGCTGTCACTTTTTATCAGGGTGTTTGATAATACCTGTATAATCACGAATATGGGTACCATTCATAGAAACCCGAAAAATCATAAACATAACTGAAAAGGACCACATGGCCGAGGTTCTTTGTTACTAAGTAAAACTGTAAAGTGACAACCCTAGGTCAGGCTGATGCGTTGTTCTTGGTCGGCAACCTCATTGTCAAACATAAACAGAAGTCCAAAACATTGCAGGAATGAACAAAACATAATTTGAGTTTTTTATGGAAAAGTAAATAAACATTAATATTATTTTGCATGTTATCACAGTGTTTTTTATTCTTGGTTGCATGGCTTTTCGGGAATATACACCTATTACCAAACATTCTGTATTTAAATGAAAAATGAAATATATTTATTAGAACACACAGTAACTTACTATATAAACTTATTTAAAGGGTAGTACGAACGCACGAGTACGAGTAGGTACCTCAATGTTAGTGAAGTCACGATTAACATATCGCTGTTTAAACTTTGTGTTCAACAATTTTATATTTTCAAAAAAAAGCTGTCTCTAATTCATGAACAGTTAAATAGTTACTTTATAAATTCAACCCTTAAGTTAAATAAGGGACTGAACATTTGTACTATGTGGCATTATTTTGTTTCTGCTAGGATACACTTCAAATTTAGAACAAAAACTGAAAATAAAAACAATGAAAATAATGAAACACGTGTTTCAGCATTTCTTTCAATTTATCTTAACTAAGTTAATTAAAGTCTTTGGGCATCGATTGGTGTAATACACCCGGGATAACGTTTAAAGTTATTCATAGTTTCGTAATTGAGAGTAATCGACTGTAGAGGGCCGGGTGTGAATCCCGACTATTTTCTATTTATATAGAAAAACATCAAAGAAATAAATAAAGTTATTTATTTCTTTGATGTTTTTCTTATCATCATTGTAATATTAACAAAGGAAATTGAGAAATTTCTTCATGATTAAAACTACTGAGTGTTGGCTAATTGTTTACAAGCGAAAAATATAATTAACATTAATTCACCTTGATGACCAGACGTGATTATGGCACGTATCATAAACATTGATGATGTAAAGCTTAAACTGTAATTAATTTACCCAATAGCCAGCGCTTTTAATTAGAAGGCGCTTCCTTTCCACGAAGTAGTAATTATCTTCGTCATTTCTGTAGAACATGTCACCAGTCTTAAACCAGCCGTCTTCGGTCAGCATTTTATTAGTTTCTTCCGGGTTGTTAAAATATCCCTAAAATCAAAAACACACAACATTTTTTTACGTTTTTCAAAAATCTATTGCGAAAGGTTAAGATTTGAATGATTCACCATTTTTAGCATGTTCTGTTTTTCAGTTTGAAAAAATTACAATATAGGGTATTGTTTGTTTTATTGATTACTATCTATACCCGTATGAGATAAAGGCCCACAGACTTCGCTGGCTCGGCCACCTCGAGAGGATGGGAGAGGATCGTGCTATAAAACGAGCGTACACGGTACGTCCTAGTGGCCGACGACCGGTTGGACGACCCAGGTACCGCTGGGAGGACGATTTTTGTAAGGACTTGCGCGAGCTCAATGCGGACGACTGGCACCAGGTGGCGCAGGACAGATCCAGATGGCGACTCTTATTATCGGAGGCCAAGACTCACTTTGGGTCGCTGCGCCATTCTAGTTAGTTTTAGTTAGTTTTAGTTATACCCGTATGAACATGCTTTGGTAGACACGTTAAGCCATTTGTCTCGGTTATTGTAAGTCGTTAGACGTCATCTTTAGCAGTCCTTAAAACCCACCAAGCGCATTGCTGGGTCATTGCCAAATGTCCCCATATGCTTCTGTTCATATGAAAAGGTAAAACAGTAGAACGTTTTGAGACTGATGATGATGATATACGCTGCTTGGTTGAACTGATTCTGCTCGATTGCATCGAATAATATTATATAGGTAATGTTTAAATTGATGCATCGAGCAATTCGAGCGAGTGAAGTGAGCAAACCGTGACATCCAGCGCAGCGGCGAAATCAAAGCAAGCGAAGAAACGCCTTAGCCAATCTTTACCCGTTGATAGTTTTGCAATATAAAAATATATCTTACAAAGAATTGGGGTATAATTTGATTGTAACAAATACTCGTCTCATTATTTCGTTTAGGTACACACTTTTTCCATTGTTATTATATATCACAGCGTATGTACTCTCGTTTATCTGTATTAATAAGGCGCTGAATTCTATCTAAATCATTATAGTTTTCCATGCCACTGTGTATCTAGAATAATAACTTTTTGATCCTTACGATTATTTCGCGGGATGTTTTTGTTGAGCAAGTAAGCTATACATAACTCGTATCGTTAGTAGATATTATTGACTTTGAGTGGGCACTTATATGAAAATTAATGTTATAAAGATACGAACGAACAGAATAACTCAGTTTTTTAAATGGATCAATTATCACCAACTGCCGGTAGTATTTTCCGGTAAATGATGTTCATTTATAGTTATGATTAAATGGGATTATTTTAGAATCAAGGGTAACATGGACAACAGTTTTCCTTTCATAAAATCGGCTTTCACATGTAAGACCACGGTATGTTCTCGGAGCTAGCCAGACTATTTATCTATATATTAATACGTGAAGCAAAAACTTTGTACTCCTTTTTACGAAAATTGCGCGGACGGAGGAGTATGACATTTCGCACACTTATAGTTCATATAGAGAAAGTTATCCGAATGTTATTTTTTTTTAAAATTATGCATAAAAAATACATTTAATCAACAAAAACAACATTACACACACTACCATGTATTTGACACACACGTATTGTTTGTCTTTAATGCGGCCGACATCAGTTGTCAATGCCCATCCAAACTCACATTCTATCTTTTTTAATTTTTCATTGCTTAGGATACAATCCGTGCAGCCTTAATAAAATTACGTTCGAATTTCGAATGCTGGGCGACCACTAGTTATATATTATTAGGCAGAGTGCTCGGCCTCAAACCTATGGCTCCCGGCTATCGGCTGATACCTAAAGCTCCCGGGATCACCAGGTCGGGCAAAGTGTGTTTCGGATTGATTCGGTGCATAGCCCGGGTTTATGATCACCAACCCGCATTTGGCAAGCGTGGTGATTAAGCCAATACCCATCAATTGTAGTGATGACTTGATTTCAATGATGGATGCCTTTGCCCAGCATTGGGACAGATATAGGCTATTTTACTTTACTACTACTAACTAGGGATGCTTAGGACGTCTAGGGACATCGCTTCTGTTATTTATTTAATCTGAAGCGTTTTTCCTCTTACTCTTGATTCTAATGTAACCCCTTTTCACGGTACTGCTGGAAAAACTGTCGAGATAAATGTCACTACTCTTTTAGCTGACGAAAAGGCGCAAAACTTTCCGAGATTACAGTAAATAGCTTACCTCCCAATTAAAAAGTCCGGGCGAGCTTACTAAGGTCATAATGAATTTTCCACAGAGCTCGTTACAAAGAAATTTTGAAGTGAACTTTATAATCGTAATTACCTTAAAGAAAGCATCGCCTTTAATCCACAGTTCGCCGGTCTTAAAAGGCTTGTCCAAGACGTGTCCTTGGTCATCTACTAACTGAAACAATTAGGTTAAAACCAACCTTTCTTCGCAGTGATGAGATTATGAGATTTTTTTTCTTTTTGAGTTGTTTCACGATAAAAGTCTCGCTACGATTGTAAGAACACTTTTATTAGATTTATTTTTGAACAAAGTATGATGTACAATGGTATTCAGTTATTTGTCTTACATCTCTGATTTATAATTGAAACATGTTTTTTAACAAGAGGGTTTATGTTAAGATAAAGTTAGATGAGTATAAATAATAGAGTACCTCATTCACGATAAAGAAAATGAAAATACACTTTATTGTACACTATACAAAAGACTTAAGAGAGGACAATACAAGAAGAAGTACAAATGGCGGCCTTATCGCTAAAAAGCAATTTCTTCCAGGCAACCACGTGTTGAACTGGACAAAAAAGCTAAGAAATGGGCGTTAAATGGTGTTTTCCGAAACACATTTTCATACATACAATGCATATACCTACAAACATATATATTTAAATTTAATACATACATATAAACTAATTATATATTATATGGACAAAGTATTACATTATAAAGGAATGGATAATAACATTAAAGTGACAAAGATAGATAGTGCTCCACAACTTGTTATACAAAAATATACCTCCGTATACTAGTGGACCTGGCGGACTTCGTACCGCTTTGACAGTTTCAAATGTCTGTCAAAATTTCAATAAAAAAGTATAAAAAATTACCAAATAGGTTCTATTCCCAACATCAAATCCAAGACCTAAGTAGTAAATTATGAGTTTCATTCCTGTGGGAATATCGGAATAAAAAGAATCCTATGTGTTAATCCAGGTTATAAACTATATGTATGCCGAATTTCATCCAAAACCATCCATCCGTTACAGCATGAAGAAGCAACAAATATACACACACACTCACATACACAATAAACTTTAAACTTTAGCGCTATAAGGCTTTTTAAGGAAATATCAAAAAGGTTAGTCGACATCACAGGAGATCGAAGAGCTGGCAGCTACCTCGGACAAAGAATTAGTCTAGCTATTCAAAGGGGGAACGCTGCCAGTATCTTCGGAACCTTGCCTAAAGGGACTCCTTTTAATAATTTATTTTAGTTATTGTATTATATTTTTTAAGGTTTTTAGTTTTAGGTTCATTGTTCTTTTAATAATTACTTTTGTATAAACTTTTGCATTTATAATATTAGTGTGATTTTCTCATGAATGTGTCAATAAAACTTACCTTGTACTGATAACTATCGTAAGGTCTTCCAACTGAGCCGAATGGTGTATCGGCTGTAAAGTTAAAACCGGGAACAAGGAGTTCTGTCATCCCGTAAACTAAATATAAGAACGCCTTAGTTCTTTCCTGAAACAATTTACAACTTACATTATATGAAAAATATATTAACAAAATTTAATTGCAAGCTACAAGTGCAATGCATTTGCAAGTTCGCGTAATGCAATTTTAATATTAATTTTTCATTCTTTATGTTTATTTATTTTTTGTTTTCCACACATGTTTTGTGGTTTGTTACATGGTAAGTGGTAGCAATGTATTAACCCTTTCACGGGCAATACATCTGCAATTTTTTATTGCTTTTCAATAATAAAATACAAGTGCATAAAGTTCAATATTCGGTGTCAACATAGTTGCCATTGCCTTCGAAAGGGTAACTAGGAGTATTGATATTTTATAAGAATTAAAAATATATGGGGAAATTCAAATAGAGTTCATTAATCGTATGAACCGGTGTGTAACGCGGTCTAAAATTTCTTTTTTTAATAATTAACTAAGATTTTGTTAGATTGACTATCTGGGGCGAGTGTTGAAATACTGGCGTTTGCTGCTTCTAGAAAGATTATTATCATAACATACCGTTGATTTCTGCTTCTCCACTCTTGACGGTCTAAATATTATAAAAAATATAGACATATAGAATCCTCATACCCATTTAGTGCATATGTTTCTTGAACAAGCTGTGCAAGTTTAGTTTTGAATGCACTAAATGAGTTAACACTTTTTATGTTTGAGGATATTTTATTAAAAACTGTGCTCCTTCAAAAGTAATTTTTTTTTACGGTAGTTGGTTCTTATTTTGGGTAGTACAAGAAAACTAGCCCGACGAGTGTTTCGCTTCGCTATTTGTTTGACTTTGCGTAGTGTTAGATTATTATGGAGAGAGCTACATGTTACCTTTCTGACAAACTAATAATAAACTAATAAACTGTCCTACACTCACACCAATTATCTAGCCCAAGCGAAGCTTCGTTATGAAACTCGTTAAATGGTTACTAGACAACGGATAAACATACTTAAAATACTTAAATACATAGAAAACAAGGATGCATTATTTTAAATATAGAGTTGTTTTATATTAATTAATTTAATTTCTTTGTATAAATTAATAGTATATGTTAAATAATGAGTTTCCTCACTCTATATCAAAATTCTCTAACATATTGGGTGTAAACTTAATTTTATTTTTGGTTTCTGAAAATTTGTTAAAATAGTACAAAGTAAGTCATGTTTCTTTAAGTAGCACAAATAATTGACAGTGACGTATATCACAGATTATTTTGAAAATTACACTTTAGTATGTATTTTCTTTATACAGTTTAGTATAGAAGTTATTACGTTTATTTATAAATATATAGTATATGTAGGTATCAGCAGTGCGACAGCTCACTGCTTCATAAAACGATGATGAAAAAATCCCTTTTATTTTAAGATCTATGTACATAGTATTTACTTTACTTACTTTGAATTTTTCGTAAACGGGTTTCTCTATTGGACTTCCACTAACTGCAATGTATTTAAAGCAAGAGAGATCACAAATATTCTCCGTTGCATCCAGAAATTGACCCAGCAGGTGTGGTGTCCAGACAGTAACGTTTGGCTGAAAACATAATATAAACATTCAGCATTACACTTAAACTCGTCTCTAGAAAATCTAGAATTGTGAATAAAGTAAAAAATTATAATCTCGAAAAAGTAGTAAATTCTTTGAGACATATTTCCATAATAAAATGTGAATATGAACATAAAATTTTTTCATAGCAACAATATCTGCGATATATATAAAAAAATAAACAATTCAACCAAAAACGTATATCTACAATAAGTAAAGTATATACTTTTGGGAGCAGCAGTTTAAAGCAACCAATAAATACCAAACAGTAAATTATAATGGATCTATATAGTGCAGTGAGTTACCTTGTATCTGTTGATTATAGAGATGAGCAGTATCGGAGTCAGGGGAGCGGAGCATTGTATCCTCGTGTACCGTCTCAAAGGCCCAGAGATGAAATACATCAGGGAAGACAGCCATTGGAATGTCGACATCGTCAATGCCATTTCAAAGGGAGCTGTGAAGGGTTCCCTGCGGCAAATTCGACGCTGGTATTATTAACTCTATATTATATAGATAGCTAAAACTTAACAATGGGGTTAGATTGCCGCTGTTCGAAATAGTTTGGTACGCATTGGTAACTTATTATAATACTGGTTTAAACCAGGAGCTACTACTACTACTGCTGGATGTGAGACAAATTAAATAGATAATACTAAAGACCTGCCCCCCAACCGCGTAACACTCTCGCTTTCGATCGCTTTGTAGGCGAAGCCCTCGCCTCGCTTTCTAATATAATATCGAAATATAATATCGAATAATATCGAAAGCTATAGCCTATATCTTTCGATATTGCTTTCATATTGCTTTCGAAATGACAAGATGACGCCTCCTCTTCGCCTCGCCTTCAAAGCGATCGAAAGCGAGAGTGTTAGGCGGTCGACCCCCAGGCTTAGTGCAAGTCTCATTCGCTATTCGATCACATTAACATAAACGAGAATTTGTATGGCATTGAAGCAGCGCCTCCTGGTGAAAAACGAGGAGAGTTAAAATTTAGCAATACAAAATCTCGTTTACTTTAACGTGATCGAATAGCGAATGAAAATCGCACTAGACTGGGCACCCAGTAGAAGGCACTTATTCTAAAGTGTTTTAAATTTCTTTGCGTCGCCAACATAACAGCAAAATTCTTTGGTACCTTTACCCCGTTTTCCAAGAAAAGTGCTTTAATATATCGTTTATCTTATATTCCAGCACCAGTAAATGAAAATATGTAATAGTGTTTCAGAATGGAGCATGTATAAGTATGTATCAGATAAATTAAATATAACACAATTTATGATTGATTACTTACATATAATTTTACGTAAATTTTGTTGCAAAAAAGTTACAATTTGAAAAAAAAAATTCAAATTATAACACAATTTCTTTCAAGCTCTAAAATCTGGTTATATGATAAACGAGTAGTAGGTACAATTGAACCTTAATGTTGAAATTAATTCCTTGGCCTGGCGAATAGTAATAGAAAAAACTGGCCACAAACAAAAGTTGGAGAGCAGTTTTTTCTTTTTCACACGTCTCGAATTTGAATAACGCTTTTCGGTGGCCGGTTGGCGAAAAATAATTTCTGCTGCGGTTCGAACGTACAAAGCTAGGGTTTAAGGACATAAATATTCAGCGTATTGGCTCCACTGCTGGTACTACATATTCAACATGTTCTAATCAGTTGAGCAGAGGGCATGCCACAGCTTGATCATTCATTCCATCTTTGACTTGTAGATACAAACTGATGGATTCCAATCATGTTAAAGTTTGCCTCGATTTTTAACTTTCAACAAGGGATGTAGTATAAAACTGGTCGTTGTGGAGATCTTTGGCCTTTGTCGAGCAGTGGAAGTCTTTTAACTGAGATGATGATGATGATAAAGGATGGTAGGACTCAGCACAACAATGTTGAGCTATTTACTAACGTGGATCTTAATCCACTAAACCTATTTAAACTTATTTAAACCGGATTCTTAAGTTGACGCTATATCTTCCTGACTTAATTTAAAAACTTCACAATATTTTTCGAAAAAACAAACAAGAGAATAGCTACTAAATAAAATAGAATACTAAAAAATGCGTACCACCAAGTACAGACTCCATTGAGCAGCCTATCAAAGGGTATGATGGCCACTTTCGGTTGCCCCGTGGTACCGCTGGTTAGAATCAGCCATGCTGGGACTTCAGAGTGATTGAATTCTGCTGGTCTAGAAAAAATCGTAATTTAATCACTTTTATTTTAGAAGAAAATAAGAAATTAAAGTTTGCGTTTTGTTTCCCGAAGTTAGTTAGTATCTTTTAGTTTTGGGTGTGAACGGATTTATTAGGCTGTGGTAAATTACTACCCCCGTATTTATTAGAATTTGGATTTTAAAATCTCATTAAAGTACTTCATATCTTTAGGTACATTGTTGAAAAAGTATTTAAAATGTTTTTGTTTTTATAACAACGGTGTTGCTTATATTTTTAAATAAGAATTAGTTTCAAAGAATTTTTATTTTCCCATTAAAACATACAATTTACTTACAATGAGAACTAAAAGAACTAACTACTAAGAGAAAAATGTTACATTCAATTTTATTTTTCTTATTGCTACTTCTGGAACATCGGATATAACAAATATTTCATGAGTCTCGGAAGGATTATTTTATAATATATTATAATTTTTTTTTCTTTCTGTGATTTGTGATTTTAGAAATATACAATATGGAGCCATTGGATTTGGATCCGCAAAAAAGTTTTTCAACCAGAAATAATAAATGCAAACTGAGATAGTTTAGCATTTATTGATAAAAATCTTTGCGTTTTATTTATTTACGATTGGTAAGCATGTACGTTACTATAAACAACAGTGATTATTATCTACGAGTAGGTCAAATCATATCATGTTATCCACTATTTTGGCCTCGCACTGATTTTTCATTGATGCGATCGAGCAATCACGGCATCATTAAATTGTGTAATGCGTGTTTATCAATTGACTATCAAAACAAACATTACAATTAAGTAGAGTAGATTTAATCATATTTGACTTTTATTTCATAAATTTTTTTTTTACAAAAAAAACTTTTAGACTTAGTTTTTATTAAATTGTAGGAAACTAAGAATAATATTTCGAATTCGTTTTAAAACGTCACTGCATAATATCCAATAATCATTAGTTGACCACACTAAAAGGTAAGTCAAATAATTCTTGCTATTTTAAGGCTATTGGTGTGAATCTGTTATTGGTTTTCTAATGTCATAGCTACTCTTGTTTTGTTACTGTTGATTCACCTAAGAAAGGAAATTAAAATAAAATAAATGATATCTCACCTGAAATCGACCTCCGTTCCATTATGTTCGTCGATAAAGTTTTCCATGTTGTTACTCTCGTCGTCGAAAACAACAATTTTTCCATCGACATTGGTGCTTGCGTACGCCGCCGCCTTAACATACTCCACCGCATTTCTCTGGCAGAACGTTATTTTCGGTGCTATGTTACGGAACAAACCCTTAAGGTCCGCTGTAAATAATGCAGGGTTTTTAAATCAGTACCCAAATATTCAGGAGCCACTCGGAATTGGTAAGTAAACAATTTTCTTCTAGTAACATGGGTAGAAATATTTCAAAAATGTTTGGACTCTTCATACAAATTAGGCTGATCACGTGTTCGCTTTAGTAGGGGAAATCCAAAAATGTTTGTCTTAAAAATAACCCTGTATAAATCTTCAAAACGTGCTCACATAATGGCTTCCGCCAACGGTCACCATGTATATTATGCATAAATATTATGTGGCAGGCGAAAAATTTGCATTTCGTATATCCCCTATACATTACAGTTATCTAGCATACCGGTTTTCACAAAAATGTGCGGCTAGGGATTTTTTATCGGTCGTGAATATATAACTCGGTTCGTGAGAGTTTCATTCTAAAACCTCTACCGGGTTCCGTGTCGTTTGAATTTGTAATCGTCTATTTAATATCTTGTCATATATCCGTTCTTACTATTTAGATAATTTGATCGTCTACTCAGTTATATAATTTATTTATTTTGAACCTTTTATTTCATTTAGTCTAAAAGAAGCTTACAGTATCTTTTGGGTTTGCATTTCAATTTGCGGTTCAAAACGGTAGGTTACTGTATATTTACTATAGTGCTAGTAGGTAAGATATAGGACTATCTATCTATATACATAAATACTTATTTATATTTAATATACGTCTTAGAGTTGTGTGTTATATACATGTAGCGTGTACATCTATTTAGGTTATGTTTTAGGTAAGTTACTATAAATATTAGCATCGATTATGCAGTTTTTCTGTTTATGTACCTAAGTGCATTGTAATTCTAAGAGTACTTCGTTCAAGCTAGACGATTATTATTCAGAAATATATTTTCTTTACAGACCAAAGTGTATTTTTTCTTATTATAATAGCTAATGCTATAATGTATAGTGCTATAATGTACGTAGCAATACCTTTCACAAAGGTATCTTACTCCAAATCACCTGAATATATACATGAACTGGGCGCGCAAATAATAATAAAAGATATTATTGAACTTGGTTTCGGTAAGAAAAAGTAGGTAGCTACCGATATTACACCTCGTAACTAAAAATAAAATATGGAGCCATATTCCTAACTAACTCATCATCATCATCATCATCATCGTCATCATCACCAGCTCATTTTATGTCCCCACTTCTGGGGCAGAAGCCTTCTCTATGGATGGATAGGGAGAACGGGCCATAAATCACTACTTGGGCCCAGTGCGGATTAATAACGGCTGCTAGTGCAGCCGGATCCAATGGCATTACGAGATGATAAGTTTTTGGTCACCCATCCGATGACTGGCCTTTGCAAAAGCTGTTTAACTTTAGCAATCGTAGACCAGGCACGTTAAGCACTGCGCCATCGGGCTCCTCCTAACTAACAGTATTTTCCAACGGAGAAGTTTTAGACTATGGTATATCTCAATCGATATGGACGCTATGGCGCTCATTAGGGGAGGCCTATGTTCAGCAGTGGACTACGATAGGCCGATGATGATGATAATGATGATGATGATATCACAATATCAAATAAATGTTTGTAGAAAGCGAATATAGACACTGTCCTTATATAAAAATTGTTTCGTAGCCTTTGTAAAAAAAACTATCAGTAAATAAATAAATAAATAAATGTTTCCCACACTCACACCAATTATCTAGCCCCAATAAGAGCTTCCTTAAGAAACTCGATAAAATGGTTAACTAGACAACGGATAAACATACTTAATATACTTAAATACATACTTATTATACATAGGAAACACCCAGACCCGAAACAATTTAGAAAAACAGGTATTTCTAAATTGACCCGACCGGGGATCGAACCCGGGACCTCAGAGATGGCGACACCATGAAAACCGGTGTGGTATATTGTATTACGAAATTGTCGATCTGAAAACTATAAATAATCTGAATAGAAAATATGTTATCAAAAGTGATAATCTAGTTAGGTAATAACGCAACAAATTTTTTATATAAACATTGCAAGATATACGATAGTGAAGTAGCAATATGTGGCACGCTTTGAATGATCCACAAACGATAACAGGACTGGAGTATTCTCTCTAGGCTCGTTTGCTGGATTATCTAATTGTCAATACCAGATTTGAGCGGATTGTATGTGATTACACATATATAGGCATTGTAACAGTATCGGAGATAATAATGTCGGCGCAATAACTAAACGTAATAATTATGATGATACATTAAGTTGTGCGAATACACTAATGAGATAATAACAAGTTGCTTCAATCGAACAGATATGTCGTCATGCACATGATTAATAGCAATATTGTTAAATTGAAGTTAGGGAAGGAGAATGGAGTTGGTGCAGTGGCTTGCGCTTTTGTGTTGCGATTTTGGAAGTGAAGTATTTTTTGCAATGGCTGGTCATCGGATGGGTGACATTATTAAATGAATTAGAAAACAGCACTTGAATAAAGACGACTGCCTCGGGTGTGTCTCAAAATGACTTTCCGGGCGACAGCAATACCAATAGTAATGTGCATGTAAATTAATAATTAATAATTAAAAACATTGCTGTAAATGTAAATTATTACCTAACTACATCTACGTCCATAGAAAAATCGGTCATATTTAAATTCCGTAGACGTAGTAGTTCGTTTAACGAAATTTGATCGTGTGGTCGATCTGGCAGTTTTTTGGGGTCAAGACTACTAATAGCTAACCCGGCTATAGCCTATGTCACTCTCACAGTAAAAACAAATCTTACGACACCTCATATGTTAAAATCCACCATGCCGTTTGGGCTGTTGGGCGTGCCAAAGAAACAGACATACATACATAAATACATACATGCATACATACATACATACATACATACATACATACATACATACATACATACATACATACATACATACATACATACATACATACATACATACATACATACATACATACATACATACATACATACATACATACATACATAAACCTATAATATGTCGGCATCTTTCGTGCTGAAGGCGGGTTAGTCTCATGATCCCATTTGTTGTCGTAAAATGACGATATATAGTTAAAACCCACTAACTTGCATTGCGCCTGCGTTGGTTATTAAAGCCCAATCTCCCCAAGTGATACTATTCATGTGATATTCACGGGGGCTATATTTGTCTGATTGGCTACTGCTCTACTGCTGGGGTGGACTCCAGTGATTGGATAGCGTTTTCCCGTGTCACTCTAGTGGCTCTTCAGGGGTTCAAGTACAGGAGCTTTGAGTGGGTATGTCTCCAGTGGTTCGGTCCAGGAGGTGAGTCCCACATAACATCTCCGTCGATGAGCCTGAGGCTCAGTGATACTAATGCGTTTCCTGTGTAAAAAAGTGCTTATTCCTAGAGGAATAAAAATAAAACATACCTGGTGCGATATTAGGATCCATTCCGCATAAAGACAGGCCGTTGTAATGGCACGCGTAGAAGGGTATCGCCATGTCCAAGTGGTTCGGCCCGGTCACCACCACAGCGTCTCCCGGTTTCAACCCGTAGTTGCGTAACGCACTAGCCAGCCGCATGGAGCGAATCGCTACTGACCCATTTGTCTCACTTCTATGGGTAGCGGCGTCTATCTGTAAATTCAAATGATTTTGTATTTCGAAGTGGCGCCAGTGTTCAAGACTTTCTGCTTTAGGTACTACAAAACGATCGCTAAAGTTAGACGCTGCTTAAAAGGATGCTGTCTCTTTTTAGCTAATATTGTTAGACAGAGACACAATGTTTACACTGTACATACATACATTTTAATTGAAATTCTACGGGATGACAGCTAGGAAGCATGCGGACTGTATTCAATTGTTGCTACAAACTATAATCAGTTGCTGAACACTTTGAAAGAAGACAAAGTGTTGAAAAAATTCCACGAGCGGGATTCCAACCTGCACCCCATGACATGCCGGGTCAGGTGCACTGCCAACTATGCTATCGTGGCTCAATCTCAGTCTGATACCAGTACTCTACTGAATGCATGGTGGTGCGTATTTTATTTATTATTCGATCACGAAAACGAGAATATGTTAGGGTTGGTAATCACGAATCCGAGATACGCAACGACAAATCTGAAATACAATTTCCCTAACCTGGAATTGAACCCAAAACCTCCAAATATTGGTCTAAATGCATTGCCATTCGACCATCGAGGCCTAAAAAAAGTAAAGTAAATAGCATTGTTGGGCAAAGACTTATCATTGCAATCATTGCAATTATCATGAAGTCATCACTAAAATTGATGGGTATTAGCTAAGGATTCTATAGAACAAAAAGTATTTGTTTTTGTGCATGCGACGACGAAAGTAGAGACATAATGTCTCGCCATCTCTCCTTTAGGAGGAAATTCACAAGACGCGCCGCACGACGCCGACGCACTGCATCAAACACCGCACTACGCGACGCAATACGCGACATGCAACATGCAACAAGCCATATCTCCATAAAAAGAAACATGACTACCATGACAAAAAAGGCAAAAAAAAGAACTAAAAGGCAAAAAACAAGATGTCAATTGTATTTATTTATCGTTATTTATAAAAATGAAATGAGTGACAACTCATTCACTCAATGAAATGAAATGAAACTCATGAAATGAGTGACACTCATGGTCAGCTATATATATATATAAAAAATCAAAACTGCTTGATTAATAAAACGGAAATTTTCATCGCAGTCGGGGGACCGCTTTGCGGAATACTTCCTTATTTATAAGTAATTTTTATACAAGAAGAAACAAAAATTAACCTCTACAGATATCATGCTAAACATCAAGTTCTAGTCTCTAACTCCAATAATGACGAATTATCATCATACAAAATTTCATCCCCTATTTACCCACATAAGGGTTCAATTTCCAAATTTTAACTAGCTTATATTAGTCGCAACGATGCAAGGATTGTAACGATACCTCATATATCTAAATCGGTTCAGGCGTTTAGAAGTTATAGTGGAATAAAGAAACATCTCATATACATATACATACATGAACCCTGAAAACATAACACTCCTTTTTTAGCCTAACTGCTCCCTACGACGCTTTCTTTACCTGATTGTGGTTGATCAAATCATAACAATAGCCTCTGCCAAGCCATTCATACAGACCACAATCACCGAGCCCATGTGAAATTCTATTAAGGCTTAGCAGAAGTTGCCTTATTTAGCGGGCAAACCAAACTAGGCAAAGTTATTTCAGCTCGGTAAGCAAGAAAACTGTTGTTCGGAACAGGGCCTTTTACGTAAATCTATAAGTTCGACGGCTCTCCTCTGTAGTTCGTGAATAGTTGAGCGCGTTGACGCTAATTTAGCAGATATACACACAGGGGGTCTCGAAGCTTTGACAAAATTGTGTTTTGAGGAGAATATACTGTATTTTACTAATCAACTTTTTATTTCCAATCCGATCCGAACCCCTCGGAGAATCTAGTAGGGCACGGGGACACGCATTAGTGCGTGATGCCATTCCCTCTAGAAAACCTCAGAAGGTGATTCGTTTCACACGGCTTGAGGAACCCTTTAAGTTTCTCGCTGCCCCCAAAAAAGCGCGGTGAAGCATAAAATGCCATCTGCCATAAAAAAAACAAACAATTTTTATTTTTAATTTATTTTTACCCGACTGCAAAGGAAGGATATTGTTTTTCGCGCCTATCAGAACCGCTGAACGGATTTACTTAATTGAGGTATCGTTAGAATCGTCTTAGCTGCCCAAGTATTCTTAAATAGGTGACGCCATTGGAGTTGGTGAAAAACAATTATTTTTACTAAAAATACATATAAATAAAATAAAAATTTTAAACACCTGCCTGCGTAAAAAATAATAAGTAACTAAATAGAAAATCAACTGAAAAGGCCGGAACAAGATAAAAATTTAATTTATGCAACATCATAATAACATGCAGTCGGAGGCATAAAATTTAATGATAAGTCAAATCATTCTCACTTTGTGCGTGCCTCCGACTGTGTGTTATGTGATGTTGCATATATTGAATTATTTAGTTACTTATTATTTTTTACACAGGCGGGTTTTTTTTAGCAATATTTATAAATTAGCAAACACACACATACGTGATAAACAATAGCAAACGCAAACGCAAACAATACGCAGGAAAAAAAAGGTAAAAAAAATATGAAAAATATCGTAGAACGTAAAGCATTCAGAATGGGCCTTGTCTCTGCATAAGCTTCTGAGTCATTCGTGGATCTTTAGAATGTCCTAGACTGTTACACCATTTTTAAAGAACTCCATGCTGTACCCTTGCTGTTTGCGTATAGCTTTTGTTGAAACCCATAAGCAATGTTCGTCAGCATACAGAAGGCTCTCAAGCCTAGGTAGTGCGGATATGACAAGCTGTTGAATCGGTTTGATTGAATATAAAGACAATTATAACATTACACTATTGATTTTTATTAGAACCGTATACTTTAAGTAAACTTGCATGCCGTGGCAGCCTCTAATTGAGACGACACCTAGCTTTAAGTCTACAATATGCTCTACTTAGTTATTGCTTGTATTTGTGTTTGTCTTGTTGGTTGTTCTTTAAATAAATACTCAATACACAATAATTTATTGCATTCCACAATGATAAGAAGATAGTAGGTAAAATTACATTAAGTACATTGTATACCCTGAAAAAGGCACAACCATTATTATAATATATTAAGAGGACGACTTACTCTTTTACAATAACATTAATTTTTAATTTTAAAATTTTTTTTTCTCTATATTCTGGAACACTATAATAACATTTCCCTAAAAGTAGTTTTTTTTTTCTTTTTAATGAACACACTGTCACTTTTTTCTACAGCTAACTGTTTTGGCAACTTTTTAAATAATTTTATTGACATTAAGAGAGGGCTGGAGGAGTTCATTTTAAGCCTTGTTACTGGTATCATCAATTTGTGGCCGTGTCGTGATATGTATCGTGATGGAATGTCTCGTCGCTTTGTACAGTAGTTTGGATGTTTACGTACATATGAATTTACAAACTTCTAAGATATATTAGATGCAAGGAAGGGGTAAAATTTCAAATAAAAAAAAACGGCTTTCAGCTTTCGGTTGGATCTATGTTGGCTAAAACTCGAATTAGTTTCTTTTGCGCTGTGAAAATTGTGATTGCATCCGAGCTGATATTGCATATGACAATAAAATAAAATAAAAATAAAAATACACTTGTAAAAAGTATATCTGTTTGTATTAGTGATGCTAAGTAATCTTCATATATACTAACTAGGTTTTATAAAGTTGGAAAGAAACGCTATTGCTGGGATCGCTTGCCGTTTCTTCTTAGTACAACTAGTAGCCTTACAATCTTATGGCGTGGTTCAAGTGACTTTTAAAAAAAGCTCAAATGTAGCCTAAAATTGTAAAAAAAACTTATTTTTTCTTAACTTTCGTTATTGTAATAGTAATTCAAATTCTATTTTAAAACGTGCCTGTTCTTCCTTTATAAGTCTTACTTTTAATCGGTATTCATTCAATTGTATATTCTTGTCAATGTTTACAGCTAGTCACCTGTAAACGTCTCGAATTGATGCTTTCCCTAATGATATTATGAATGTTTATTTGTTTGGAAACTGATACAAATGCGCATTTAAGTTGAATAACTCTGTGATATTGCTTCAGTTCAATTGTTATTTTTTTAGAGGTCATGCTATTCAAAGTCATCTCTTTACAATAAGAATTTGTACAGTAACAAAATTAAAGTTATTTCATTCTAGAAAATTATTAAACAGTTATCATCATATTGTATGTCCCCACTGCTGAGGCACGAGCCTCTCCTATTGATGGATATTGAGAGCCTAACCACCACGCGGAGCCAGTGGGAATGGGTGGTTCTTAGCGACTGTAAGCCGGAACCAACGGCTTTACGTGCCTTCCGAAGCCAGGAGGATCAACAGATATAAGTAGATAGAATTTAAGTTACTAGCCTAACATTGAAGAGTCCACGAAGGATACTCTGTTCCTCAGTTAACTGATTGAGTTGCATATTTCATCACTACAACACTACAAAGTAATCAGCCCATAACTGTCCCACTGCTGGGTAAAGGCCTCCGTCATTGAAATCCAGTCATCACTACAATTGATGGGATGGCTTAATCACCACACTTGCCAAATGCGGGTTGGTGAGCACAGACCCGGGCTATGCATCGAAAATTCCAAAAACACACTTTGCCCGACCTGGGAATTGAACCCGGGAACTTCGGGTATCGGGCCGAGCGCTTTGCCACTCGGCCACCGAGGCGTTATATTTCATATTGTTTTTTAATTAAATTAAAAATAATTAGAAGCACATGGCCGCAGTGGCTTTAAGGCGAAGGGTTAGGCACACTAGCGCCGCTAATGGATTTAATTTGATAACTGCTAAACTGGATTTTTTTTCAACCTTCCGACACTAGGGAAACATCTATTATTTAATAATTGTGCACTACTTTTAGGTTTGTTTTTGTATTCATTCGCTAACACCAAAAGTGGCCATTGTTTGTGAATAAATGCGATAGCCCGTTTTGTGAATAAACCACGCAACAAAAAGTAGTGCACAATTATTAAAATAAATACTATGGATGCTTTCCTGTTATCGAACGGTACGCAATGTTTAAAAAAAGATCCGGTCCGTTAGTAATTGCCAAATTATCAATTGGTGGCGCTAGTGTTCCTTACCCTTCGCCTTAAAGATTAAGCAAATTTCGCAACTCAGCAAATGGTATACACCACTTGATATTTTCAATAGGAACACAAATGTATTCAGAACTTCCATCAAGACATTATTAATTGACCCAAATGGCTAACGACCCAAGTGTAGTATTTCCAAATAGTTTTTAAGTAATTTTAAAATAATTTGGAAATATTACTTCTCTAAATCTAGTTTTGTTTTCTTTTTTAATCTAAAGCTAAATCTGATTTTACATATGTTAAGCACACATAAACTACTTGTGTTAACACAGTTGGACATTAGTTATAGTATAAAATGTTGTTAAACCTATTACATGTATTTATAAATTTATTAAGATTAATGTCTGTTGTGTAACTTAATAAATAATAATTTAAAAAAAATGGGTGAACAAATCAAAAACATAGAAAAAAATTCTTTGAATTGGGGCCGCTTGGTGGGTAACGGCTCAGTATTCTTATGTATTATTATTTATGTGGGAAGGCCCAAGCCCAGCTGAAAGTGATGAAATTAAAAATAAGTCCGAGGATGAGTGACCGTCACTATTTATAAGACGACATTTGCAAATTCGGCAGTGACAAAGAAAGAGACCTTCCTTCACAGGTAGCCACTTAGCCCTCATCTCGCCTGATGTTAAGGGATAAAAAGGACGAAGGTGGAAGCCTACTTTACCCGGAATTTTAACTGTCGGCACACAACAATGCTACTAACATTGATATTATGCCTAAAACTGAATAACTCATATCTATATATATATATATATATATATAAATCAACTGCTGTTCGTTTGTCTCGCTAAAACTCGAGAATGGCTGGACCGATCTGGCTAATTTTGATTTTGAAATATTTGTGGAAGTACAGGGAAGGTTTAAACAATAAGAAACATATATAATAAGTAACGGAAAATACTAAAAATGACAATTTAATTTTCCAATAAAAAATGTTCCACGATTTGTTTATTTTGTTGTCATAGAAACTGTCAAAGCAGTACGAAGTCCGCCGGGTCAGCCCTAAATAAAAAAAACTTTTTATTATATAAGAAGAATGAAAAGAGGCGATTTCAAAACCATTGATGTTATGGCGACATATTTTAGCAAGACAAGTCTTCATCATCATCATCTCAGCCAAAAGATGTCCACCGCTGGACAAAGGCCTCCCCCAAGGATCTCCACGTCTTACCACCAACCAAACTGAGTGTAAACGTACCCACCCGCTGGGAATGGAACTTAGGACCTTTGTGCCTGAGACCTGTATCTAGGCTGAGATACAAACATGTAATATTGGAAATCGAACTCGCGAGCTCTGGGTCTGAACCAGTTACGTCACTAATACACCACTCGGTCGTTCTGTACTTACTTGATTTAACATTTTCGAGTTTTCTATCATGCCTTGCAGCACCACATGTCCTACATGGCAGTTCTGAGGAGCTATGTTGTATTTTTCTGCAGCTTTTAGCTTAAGTGCATTGACACGATTACGTATATGAATCTTTTCTAACATTTTCTTACTACACTGACACAAAGTATCAAAATAGTTTTTTATGACTTCTACACAGTTTTGACAGTTAAATTGAAATGATGTTTTAGTTAATTGCTCGCTCCCATTTATATTGTGTACAAATCCGTTATCTACTAATTGTTTTGGTACAAACAAAACAAATCAATGAAATCTATCGCGATAATCAATAATAATTATCATAATATCAAGTGTAAATTGTATTTATTATTCAGTGTGTAGCAATTTTCATTGTTTTGTTCTGGTAATGAAATTTTATTGTAGCCTAAAATAAACAGAAAATAATTTCAATGACCCGATTTTTTTTTAAACACAAGAAAGAGGGTAGAGCGAGAGAGAAATGAGATCTTTCATTTCATAGTAAGTTGATTGTTCTATGTTTTAGGTTTACACTTAAACTCTAGTATTCCACATTCTAGACTAATAAGTAAATAAACGTTAAAACTAATGTCTCAATTTGCCTTTATTTTCATAAAGGAGATAACATAAGTTCTTAACCTAGTTTTACTTTAGTTCACGTTTTGGAATAACAGAGTAAAAGTCTTAAAAGGATGAAATTTTCATGAAGTGACAGCGTGCTACGTAATGCCTGCTCTTAACAAACGATAAAAGCTATTATTGCAAACGTTGTTCTCGACTGAATTCTGAAGTGGTGTGCTAGAATCATTGACTATTTAAAAATGCTTGTGAGAGCGTGCTTACTCTAATGAAAACTTCTTTTACTGGACACATTACTTTCATAAACAACTCTGTGGTCTAGGTGTACTTATATCATATTGTGCTCGGTTTATTTTGTAGGGCTTGTTTTAGATTCGGAAAATATTGACACGGCATAGTGCAAAGAGGCAAAGAGACAAATCTCTTTTACTCTAATTTGAAATGACGTTTACATGACAGGAACAAAACACGGAATAACTATACCTTAGAGCATTAAACCAACTCTAAGAACTATACGGAGCTTATTATTTGTTTATTTGTTAGGTACATAGGATTTTAGCTTTATTTCCCTACAAGTAAATCGAGATAAAATGATCGAAATAAATTATCAATTAAGACTAAAAGAATTCATTAATTATTAAGAGATGAGTGTCCTCCTAAAGCTGCTATTGTCATCCGTGAACAAATCCAAGTCTATAGACTAGGCCATGGCATTAAATATATATTTATAATACCCGTAACATAAATATATACTAGGTATATATCCAGATATATAATATTGGGTCCTTACCTATGAAGTTGACGTTTTTTTCTCACTTATTAATAGGTTTCTACGATGATTACTTCTAACGGTCAATACCGGTTGTTAATATTATTACACACCTTTAATTAGGACTATGTTACTTAGGCTTCAGTAATAACAATGATTATTCTTTTTGTGTCTTTATGGCCCAATATTTTTTTCAAATTGACTTCTTTTTTGTTTCGCGGAATTGACTTTTTGTTTCACTGTAGCTTTGAAGGGACTTGATATTTTTTCTTTTTATTATCTGCTATATTTAGTTAGTGAAACAAACACACTACCCTTAAATTTGTATAGTGTTAACATAAATAGATGCTAAGAAAATTAAAAAAAACGTTAGTATGAAAATATAATTTTATAAAAAATCTTCATACAAACGTCAATTTCATAGTCAAGGACCTAATATGAATTAGCAATTATTAATGTGATTTTATGTAATTAATTTTTAAATAATGTTTTATACTCGATTCTTTTCGATCTCGATGTGTTTTGTGCATGCTGTCTGCACATACTTTGGAAGTGCAGTCTACCAATGTTTGTACAAACTGAAAATGACCATGTAAACGCTGTAATTCCGTTTTGTGTAGCTAATAAAATAAATAAATAAAAAAAAAATATATAATATATTTTTTACATAAATTATGCCTCGCGTAATAACAGTCGCTTTAAAATGCTAAACAAATAAAATAGTCTGAAATTACAACCAAAGGTGAAATTTTTGAATCTCACCAGTGATCTTAGTTTTTTTTGGATTATTTACAATACGATTATACAGACCGTTCTAGAATTTTCGGTGCCAAAATAGTTACCAGTGACTTTGCATAAGAGTGAGAACTAGTCACCGGTTCAAATAATGCACCCCAGTATTGTTTCATACTGACACTGTACGTTTGTAGGGGATAAAAAGTCGGTCTACAAAATAACATGAAAATAAAATAACAATAAAAAGTCAGTGTCTACAAAATAACATGTTATCATAGGCCTTAAAATAGGGTGGTGGTGGAGGCTCCACATCGGAAGGGGGGTGACGACCGTAGTCGCGGTGCGGCATCATCAAAATCTTCTAATTAGTACGGAATAGCGGGCACCATAATACTTAATTACATTTTCCGTTCATCTTGAACGAGCACAGCAATGTGTCAAATTGGAACGAGCTGTATGTCAAACGAACAGCCGCGTCTGAACGTTTGGAAATTATTAAGCCATCATGATTATCTTTATATAGTGGTCTATAATGGTGGTTCCTCACCATATTTACTTTCAGTAGGTATTATTCCTGAATAGTACATATAGAAAACACAAATTGAATCACACGCTACACAAAGTGTAGGACGGTGAGCTTATCTCAAGAAGAATACTTCTCAGCTAAGACTAGGTACCTTAGCTGTTATGTGGAAAGAAAGTATTGTTTTTGTAAAGTAACATAATACAAGTGTGGACATCATTTGTTACGAAAAACACTTTTTTCGGATTTAGGTAGTAATGAGAAATACGGCTCGCCAGATGGTAAGTGGTTACCAGTCCATGGACGTGGGTTGATTTTTAGGGTTCCGTACCCAAAGGGTAAAACGGGACCCTATTACTAAGACTCCGCCGTCTGTCCGTCTGTCTGTCTGTATGGCCGTCTGTCACCAGGCTTACACCCACTTGCAAGAAGCTTCACATTAAACCTTCTTTAGTTAATGCCACTTTATCCTAATGAAATCATTAAAATAATGATTTCATTAGTTTGTTGCATCAAACTACTTTAGGCTAAAAACTTGATCCTTTAACTAATGAGAGCATTATACATTGTTGCCAATAATAAATTTTAAAAATGAATGAAATGAACGAGTGGTTGCGTTTTGCTTTGAAAAGTATTTAATAATTGTGTTTAAATTTGCCGAAAACAAGCCGTGTCTGACACATAGATGATTTGATAACTTTGATATTGTTCTTTCAAATACTTTGGACGTGAAAGTCGCGTTAAACTTTTATTGTTTTGGTATTATTTTGTTAGTGAAAATGTCTAAAAAACGGAATAAAAAAACGAGAACGAGGTGCAAACTATACTTCTGGCTGCCTTGTGTGAGTTTTGTTTACTATCCGTATTCATTCGATTACGTTTACGAAAACGAAAATTAGTATGGAATTGAAGCAGCCCTCCTGGCGACATACGAGAAGAGTTACCATTTTGCCATACAAATTCTCGTTTTCGTTTACGTGATCGAATGGCGAATGAAACTCGCACTTGGCACCCTGAAGAAAAAGCACTATTGGCTGATCTCATAAAACAGTAAGTTTTATATTTTTGTACTGATTTACTTTGTTTTCTAGATATAAGTATAAAAAAAAAAAGGGTGCAGGTTCAAATCCTGCTCGTGGAAATTTTTTCAACATATATTGTGTTTTTGTAATTTGTTCGCAACAAAATTTGCGTTAAAAATTATTTTAAACATTTTATAAGTAAGTATGTTATTGAAAATAAAAGAACGGGGACAATATTTATCAACAAAAAGAAAGAGGCCTGGATTGAAATTACTAGGAAATACAACAGCAACTCTACGACAGGGAAGCAGAGGGACAGAACAATTAAAATCTCTATATGATAACATGAAGCAGAAAGCTCGTAAAAACGTGCACCGAGCCAGGCCAGCGTGCTATAATATCCCTTATTTTTAGTGATGCATTATTGAACATTGATGGAAAAATATCCTTTTCTGCAGCGGAACATTTCAGCTAATGAGCCCCCAATGCTATTGATCTTCACATGGGTGCAGTCAAGAGCTCCTGCCACACGTGAAAACCCATCAATGGCGCGTCGCGGAGAACCGCAAACAGATCAGAAGCTGTGTAAGACCACAAATGGCCTTACTCCTCAAGGTCTGTGGCTCCAGATTGAGGCGGCCTCGAAACTGCAGCGCTGCCTTTAAAATTCGGTAGCACAGCCGGAATTCTTCTCCGTCAAGTTTTTCGAATAAATTTAACCTGTCTGGGATCTGGCGGCGAGGAACATCTTCTGGTTCCGATAACGACGATAGGCTGGTCAACGACATATTCAGCAAAAATACAAAATAAACACGACGTCAAATTAGTTTAATGGCCCGTCGTCGACCCATTAAAAATTTTAACCTCTAAAATGTAATTTAATGAGGTCTGATGCGCTAAAGTCGCTTCGTGCAATACAAAATACCGTTAATGAGTGGTTTGACACTTCATTAGATAAATTTGACATTTCCATATTTAAATTTTAAAGGAGCTTTAAAATGCATCATAATTTCTTTCTTGCAATGCTTTAATGAAACATTAAGGTTTAAAGTGGCATTAAAAAGATAAAAATCTTTCTTGCAAGTGAGTGTGTATCTCATAAACTGTGATAGTTAGACAGTTAAAATTTTCACAGATGATGTATTTTTATTGCCGCTATAACAACAAATACTAAAAAACAGAATAAAATAAATATTTAAGGGACCTCCCATACAACAAACGTAATTTTTTTTGCTTATTTTTGCTTGATATTGATAACGGCAACAAGTAGACGCTTGAAATATTCACAGAATATTTAGTTATATATTCACTTTAAAAATAAATAATTAATTTAAAATAAAACAAATATTTTAGGGGCATACAACAAACAACAAACGTGATTTCTTTCCAATTTTTTTCTCGGTCTAAGGCAGGTGTCCCATCGCCGGCGATGAGCATGTAGCGAGTAGAGCTAGAAACTAGAAGCGAGTTGGCGAGCAGCGACAAACAAGTTCTAGTCCCGATAGTTTTGTCGCTGGGCTATAAGCGAGTGTTCTTGTGCGATGGGCGATTACTCGCGCTACTCGCCTAGTCCTGTAGACATGGAGCAAAGTCGTTATTTTTCAATAACCGTGACTGTCGTTCCAGTTACACAAGAAAAATCATCGTGACTTTGTTACGTCGATCACGTCGATATCGTACATATTAGAAACACTTACCGTTATGTAAGAAAAACGTACATCTCGTTATTAATTTATGTTGTCTTGTCATTCTTAAATATGTACGAAAATCTTCAATTGACAACTCGTTGAATAGTTTAAACTCACTGTGTAGGTACTCTCTTCTGAAATCTATACTAATATTATAAAGAGGAAACCTTTGTATTTTTTTATGTATGTATGTATGTATGTATGTATGTTTGTAACGAATAAACTCAAAAACTACTGGACCGATTTAAAAAATTCTATTACCATTAGAATGCTACACTAGCGCTGAGTAACATAGGTTATATTAAAAAAAATGCGGTATGAAGTTCGCCGGGTTAGCTAGTAATTAATATTGCATCCAAATTCCTCTTTTTAAAATATTCCTTTTTTTCTTCCGTTTTTTCAGAACTGCCGCTGCTACTACACAAATGCTGTTATAACATAGGTACATCATCATCGTCGTCTGAACTAGACAACAATGATAGTTCAAATAATCGTTCTGAATTCAGTATGTTAGCTATCCCTAGAACTCAGATCCGCACTCTCGCACGGCGAGTATCGTTCAGCGGCAAACTAGTAAAGCAAGTACTTACTCGCCATTAAAATATGTAACTTTATTATAGATTTTTGCGAAATAATAAATAAATGAGTGTTAGTCGTAAAATTATGCGTATTTTATTTATAGATAGATCAAAGAACCCTTTATTTGTTTACTTTTAGGTACCGTATGTTATCAATAAAACAACTGGGTGGTCCCTGGCAAGACAAATATTTGGTGAAATGGTCCCTCGCGGCTAAAAGGCTGAGAACCACTGTGCTAGATGTATCAACTCTAACTGTCGGTCAGCAATGCTACTAACATTATTGTTATTTTGATAATCTTATGCTGATAGTTATTCAGACGGACTTAAAACAAACCCTACTAAGTACCAAAGTTTATCAACGATATCAACAATATTCACGCTTTAGTTCATTTATCTGTAAATGAGAGATTATAATAACAGACTAGATGGCTCTACTTGTTTTTAATTAACATATTTTTAACCTGACGATGTTTTGAGACCTCTGTCAGGGTCCGTGGTCACGGGGAGACTGAGGTGTTTGGTCGTCTCATAATGATGAAAAGCATTATATCTTTTTAACAGTTTTAAAACGTCAGGATAAGTTAAGGCGAAGGGTAAGGCACACTAGCGCCACCAATTGATAATTTGACAATTACTAACGGACCGGATCTTTTTTTAAACATTGCGTACCGTCCGACGGGCTATCGCATTTATTCACAAACGATGGCCAATTTTAGTGTTAGCGAATTAATACAAAAACAAACCTAAAAGTAGTGCCCAATTAATAAATAATAGATGTTTGCCTAGTGTCGGAAGGTTCGCAATGTTTGAAAAAAAATCCAGTTTAGCAGTTATCAAATTAAATTCATTAGCGGCGCTAATGTGCCTTACCCTTTGCCTTAAAGATACTATTACAAGATAGTTCTCTTAATACAATAAATATAGACAACCTTTTGATAGTATTAATGTAAGTAACTTAAAATATACAAACATTACCATGACATGTACAAAATGTATTATAAACGCATTAACGCATTTTTATTACATCCATAAAAAGTTTATCATAATAAATCAAATCAAAACTTTATTTGCAAACACTTAATTAAGTTATAGTAGAAAGAAACAACTTTCCACTGTATCATAACTTTCCACTATGTACAAGCTACTTTTGAAGAGGTTGAGTGTTCCAAACACAGACCAAATATCTAAATAGACGACGCATGTGTAACGATTTGTATGAAAATCAAGCGTGCCACATTTTTTGACATACTATGATTTCACAAGCGCTATTTAGCGATGGAAACCACCTTACGCGCCTAATCGATTTAAAAATGCCGCGTTGCGAACGATTTTAATACCTAAATTCGTTCATCGATTTTGTCATCGATTTATTTCGAAAGCAAAGCTAATATAAATTATTTTATTAAGAAGTTTTATTTTAGTATTTAAATTTTATTAAGTTGTAATTTGTGTGGTGATTGAACGAATTGTTGAATGGAAATGCTACCTAGTTGATACCTGACGTGCTTTTAATTTACCTTATTTTTATATCGATTTTTACCTAAATAATTAAACTGCATTGGTGTGTAAAAAAGTCGCTAGAGTTTTTGGATATCATTTTGTGGAGGTAATAGGCTTACGAATGAATTTTAAAATATAATTTCTATACGATCATCAGAATTTCGTAAGCGATTAGAATTGAATAGACGTTTTATAAAGTAAACGGCAATAATTAGAAAATTTGACAGAAAAATGTCAAAAGCAACTGTGCCTCGAAACTGACGCGAAGTAGGTACGTATGAAACAATAGTTTGATGTTCATTGCCCGTTTACACAATACATACCACATGTATAGAGCTAAGTAAAGCCGTAATGTATGACGAATATGCGGGTTACTCTAGATTTTCTCAAAACTGTCATAAAATCAAAATAAATCATTTTAAAATTAATTACGAGTATTTGTATCATAAAATTACTTTCCGGCGGAAGGCATCGTGTTCTACTCATTGGCTACTTACAGATGAAGTGTTTTTACAGTTTATAACAGAACATTGAGGCATTTTTCGTGTTTTTGCTGTCAAAAACACGAAAAATGCCAGGGAGGCAGACATCTGTATATCTGTCTCCCTGGGTATATGCCGGTCGCGGACTGAATATAAGCAGCGGTCAGTTGAGCACAGATGGGCTCATTCGAAACGTTTGAAGTAGGTACTTGCGTGATCTATGTTAATATAGGTCTGTGGTTCCAAACTTAATGTAATCAAGCTACCTAAACAGTTATGGCACAGACAAGACAGTTCAAAAATTACCAGCCCACTCTGAGCCCTCAAACAATTGACGCTCCAAAGTTTGCGAAAACAATGTTCTTCAATTAATTAAACTTTCAAACAGATCGATGTATCACGATACAATAGGGTAAGGGCATTGTCATGGCTCTCAATAGGCAGTGGCGATAATTATGAATTTCTTCGCCTAACTTTGTGCGTGCTTATCGTAAAGACGGTTCTCTTATATTGTTAGTGCCTACCGCATAAATAATTAATAGGTTTTGAATGTTATGAGTTATATACACCGAGAGATTATAGTGGTTGTTTTCCCGTAGGTGGGTAGATCAGACCATGAAACTAAACAACTTTCCCCAAGAAACATAAATCAAAAAACGAGATATTTTTTTCACTTTTCTACTACAAACAAAGCCTCTATTGACCGAGCATGGTTTGTATGGAAAAGTGAAAAAATTATCTCGTTTTTTGACCTATGTTTCTTGGAAAAAGTTATTCAGTTTCATGGTCTGATCTACCCCCCTGCAGGAAAACAACCACTTAAATCTCTCGGTGTATACTCTCACTTCCTTTTTTAAGAGAACTTGTTTACTCGCAGCGATGCTATGAACACAACTGATTTATACCAGTACTACTTTTATATGTAGTCCTGTACTAGTGTATAGTATAGCTCCGGCACAAAATTAAATAATTGTTAGCTCGGGTTTGATAGATAACAATAGGAAATACAATAGGTAAATAAATATAGCTTTAAGTAAACATAAATAGTAATCAAATCAAATCAAATCAAATCAAAAATATTTATTGCGAATATAGGTGTTAGTAGGTTTTACAAATGGTACTCATAAAGTTCCGCCATATTCTGTCTTACTGACTTGCAACCTCGAGTATAATAATCGAGTATAAAATATAGTAGGTAGTAAGTATAACAAGATTATGTCAAAATACAAAGAAAAATTACAATGAAAATTATTAAATTAAAAATACAAAACATGTCACGCTCACATCACAAAATACGATTATGTCAAAACAGATAAGTACCTACTAATGTTATTCCAATTATAATAACTTGTCCTTTAAATATGCGTCAACTGTATAGTATGCCTTTTCTACTAATAGCTTCTTAAGTGTGGCTTTAAAAGTTTTGATGCAAGCAATTTCTTTTATACTGTCTGGCAGATGATTATATAGTCGCGGTGCCATACCGAATATACTTTTATTAAGCAAAGCAGTTCCATTGGAGGGAAAGCAGATATTGTTTCTATGTCTTATGCTTCTAAACCTATGGAACATGTCTATATTTGATTTAACAAAGACTGCTACCTCATATATGTACAAAGAAGGCAAGGTCATAATTTTAAGATCTACAAAATGATTCTCACAACTATCCCTACATTTCAATGTACAAATTGCTCTGATACATTTTTTTTGGGCTTTAAAAACAGTGTATTTTTCCACAGAATTACCCCAAAACACAATACCATATCTCAGAATCGATTCAACATGACTATGGTAGGCAATTAGTAATGTTGATTGATTAACAATTTTACTTAATTGGTATAATGCATACGAAAATTGGTTGATACGAGAACATACACAATCAACATGGGTCTTCCAATTCAGTTTATGATCAATATATATTCCGAGAAATTTTGTAACGTCCACTTTTTGGAGTTGCTGGTTTCTGTAGTTAACTTTATAGTTCTCTTCAGAATTATTGTTATTATTAGAAAATGTCATATAATTAGTTTTGTCTATATTCATACAGAGCTTATTACTATTTAACCAACTGACAATATTGCATATAGTATCATTCATTTTATTTACAAGGCTACTGGTATTTTTGTCAATGAATATAGCTGTGCTGTCATCTGCGAAGAGTACAATTCTTTCGTTTATTGCTTTTGGTAAATCATTTATGTATATTAGGAAGAGTAATGGACCCAGAACACTACCCTGTGGTACACCTCGCTTGACACACTGAACTTCAGACGTAAAGGCGACTTCTTTTTTGCGTTCGATATCTAAACGAGTAATCTGTGTTGACTGTTTTCTGTTAGTCAAATATGACGTAAGTAATTTCAGAACGTTTCCTCTGACGCCATATTGTTCTAATTTATGAAGAAGTATCTCGTGATCCACAAGGTCAAATGCCTTAGTTAGATCCATATACACAGCACTAACCAAACGTTTTTTATCAATGGTTTTTATTACAATATCCAAAAAATTATAAATAGCTAAAGTTATTGATTTATTTGTACGGAATCCCATTTGTTCGTCAACTAAGATACTACACTTTTCAAAGAAGTCATAAAGCCTTTTATAAATTATCTTTTCAAATATCTTGGCGAACACAGGTACCAGTGCTATGGGACGATAACATGCCATGCTTTCAGTGTCCTTTTTTTTAAAAAGGGGTTTCACTAATGCGATTTTCAGCTTATCTGGAAAAATACCGTACTCGATGCACAAGTTAACAATGTGGCTAATTATTGGCGCAATTATATTGCTTACATATTTTAGGACTTTAGTACAAATTTCATCGTATCCGGTGCTATTTGTGTTTTTTAAAGACATAATCGTACATTTTATTTCATCAGGAGAAGTAGGTTTCATGAACAGTGATTTATTATTGCGCATTAATGAGAACATTTGTGGGTTATTATTATTATTACTATTTATATTAGTACTAGGTAAGCCAGCATGGGACTGATTAATAAAAAAATCATTAAATGACTGTGCTATATTAGATGGGTCAGTTATAATTTTATTGTCGACTTTTATTTGAATTATGTCATTCCTTGGTAAATTTCTCTTATTTTTGTTAATTATAGACCATACAGCTTTCGATTTATTTTTTGCAGATAGTATAAAATAATTATTCTGAGATTTTTGCGTCTGTTTAATAATGCGGTGTAATCTAGACGAATAGATTTTAAATTCATTTTTAAGCTTTGCTGTACGGTTCATTCTGTAGTTCCAAAGCATTTCACGTTTGCGTTGTGAGCATTGCTTTATACCGCTAGATAGCCACTTAGGTTTTTTATGACTATTATTTTTAACGCTGATAAGAGGAAAACATAATTTGTATAAGAAACTAAACCGATCAAAGAAATCATTGAATGCTTGTTCAGGATCACATGTGTTATTGTAAATTTCACTGAACTTTAGAGATTTTAGGTGAGTTGAGAATTTCGACATGTTTTCCTTACTATAAGGTCTCCTCTTGCTGTACCAAAAGGGTAAGGAATAGGCTTGGGTAACTGGGAATGTCAGTAGCTGCGCTGAATGGTCAGATATTGCAAATTCTAGTAGTTTAGTCCGCGGTTTATTTACGTTCTGAATTATATTGTCTAAACATTTACCGCTCGCTGCTCTAGTTGGTTCTTTAAAAGAAAATTTTAGATTGTAGCTATTTACCACTTGAGTAAACTTTCTTGTATTCTTGTCATTGTTCAAGATGTCCACATTATAGTCACCACATATAATGACTTTAATCCTCCTCAACCCTAGCTCATTAAGCATGCCGTCCAATGTATTAAAAAAATGTGTTAATGTCTTGCTTATTATATCTGGGGGGCCTATATAAACAAATTATTAACAATTTATGATGCGTTAGTTCTACAGCACAGCACTCAAAGATACCTTCTATAAAGTATTTCGTTACGGCTGAAATTGGTTTATATGTATGCTTATTGTGTACCAATATGCAAGAACCACCATGCCGAGTATGTCTCGTACACCATGACGCCACACTATAATTAATTAAATTATTGAGTTTTACATCATTTTCTATCATATTATGCTCAGTCAGACACAGTATGTCAATGGGGTTTCGTTTAGATTTTAAGCTCTCTAAATGTATGCTCAAAAGGTCAGATTTATTGAGAAACCCATTAATGTTCACATGCAATACATTGATATAATTAAATTCGAAAAAAATTTGATTCCTCATTATTACTAATAATGTCATTATCAATATTATTATTATTATTAAAGTTATTATTATTATTACATGTCAAGTTGGGTAATGTCTGATTTCGTTCAATTGAGTGCATTAGTTCTAAAATGTCATTAAATATCGCTTTTATACCTAGATTATTTATTAAACCAGACCTGTAAAACATATCATGCGAGTACTCAAGATTTGAGTTCGAGTCCAAAAGAAAAGCATATTCGTGAATTAGGTTATCAAAATGTAGCCTATTATTAAAAGCTTCAATACGCAGATTGAACAGGTTACTAAAATTGTTACACTTAAAAGTTGGAACACACAATATCACATTAGTGTGCTGGACTAATAGTATTTGTTTTCTTATATAATCGATCAATTCAACGTAATCATTGGTAACACGGAAATCATAATCACCGATTAACAAAATACAATAGTCATTATATGTATAGTCTTTCAACTTATGCTCAATATTATGTAAAAGTTGCTTAATACTGCCATTGGGAATCATGTAATGACAAAATTTATATTTATCAAAACTCTGTTTAGATATGTTGAGTATCTTGTTTCTATTATTACTACTAATTATTGTAATCTTCTTTGTGGGTTGGATATATTTTTCCATAGTTACTTGTGTACAATCGGCAGACTTGTTTATCTTTGGTGTTGATGTATTCTTCGACTGTGTTGTGCTTGCCCGCTCCGAATGCTCCGATACATCTTTGGTAGGTGTTTTTGGCTCTGTTTTGCGGGATTTTGTACGGTTTTTTGTTTGGCTATGTTTTTTCTTTCGTTCTGATTGTGGAGTAGCTATTTTGCAGCTATCATTTAAATGAAGAGTTTTATAAGTTTCTATTACTTGTAAACATTTTTGTAGTTCAGTGTTAAGGTTTATTACATTGCTATTTAAATTGTCGATTTCTTTATGAGCAATCTGTAGGTCAGTCGAAAGTGTATTCACTTTCTCATTGAGCTCTTGGATCGTGCTAGTAATATTCAATGAACTATTAGGCAAGCTCAGCATTGTCGAGTCAAACATACTCGGGGTCGGGGAAATGTTGTGAAGCGAACTGCTTCGTCTAATTTTGCGGTACGTAATATTTTCATTCATTTTAATTTATTTAGAGCAAAAATGGATTTGCAACAATTATTATTATTTTCCCAGTATCGAACCGCGATTCACGGGTTGGATGCAACAGTCGTTCAATCCGTCGCATGCGCCGTTGCACCACAGACGACGATATTGAAGCGACAAAAAATTGAAGTATACTGTCCACTTGCTATTTATACATTTCTTTGGTGCTTTTTACGAAACTGGTCACAACAAAGTTATTATGATAGCCAACAGATGGCGTAGTCTTTCACTGATTTCGTTATTTCAAGGGTTACTGGGTCTATAATTGCTTAGCACTGATTTATATTTGAATAAAATTAACCGCCTGTTTGAATTAATACTTTAAAAGAGCACTAAGACCACATTTTGGGTATTGTTTTGATGTTTCGTTATGTAGCACTGATTATAAACTGTTTTTTCTATGATGTATTGTCACTTGTTAAACTGTATCTGTTTTTTGACGTAATATTTACTTTCACCTATCACTTGGTTATTTGGTGTGATTTTCTTAATATTTCGTGGAGATAACATTTGTACACTATATTTACACAGCACTTTTCATTTTAAAACGATTGTAATGACTTAAAATTATGATTTACTATTTATTTGTGATTTAAATACTCGGAGCTCACTGTTTACGTGACGTTCGGGTACCCCCGAAAAAAATGTAATATGTAGTAAATAAAGTTTAGATGACAACATTATGTTCCTTTTCCATTTGGTGACTTTAAAACCAATAGTACTGATATACAACAGATTGATAGTGAATTTACTGAGACCGATAGAAGATGACCCCGAAAACACGTTAACATTGTTTATTTTTATTGTTTAACCCCTTATTCATAAAAACTTTTTAAGCAAAATTTAGTTAATCATTGTTTTGTCTCTTTTTCTCAAATTCAAAATGACGTTTGTGTGACGTTGAAAAATGAAAAAAAGGGTCCTAGGGTTATTAGTTAAGCTACAAATCGCGAAAAAATTTTGAAAATCGGTTCATAATGTGACCTGTATGTAGGTGGTCCCTTTAGATTTGGTATTGTAGAAAAACGGGTATTTCCGTATATAAAAAGTGATGTAGCTATTGACCGATCGTCATGGTAAAAGATGTGGATGCAGGCGAGAAGTGTATTCAAGTTGGAATTGTGTTATTTAAAGTAAAGTGGTTTTTTTCGTAAATTGTTGTATGTGAATTTTTGTTTGGGAATGTGATCGTTTGGTCTTATTTTAATGTTATTTTTACTGTTTCGTCTGAATTATATGTCAACGAACGTTTTGTAATTGTGTTTGTATCTTATTTGTGTTCTCATGTAAGTGGCATAATGTCTTTATAAGAATAAATGTCTTCAAAACATAAACCTTATTTTTATTTCTTGTCATCAGTGTTGTCAGATTGTCAAAACAAACTACTTTGGTTTCAATAAAAAGTATCACTTCCTAAAAGTAGCCACACATTTCTTTTAGAATGACCCTGATACGTTATATTTTCCAACCTGTATATCCATTTTATGGAGAAATACAGCTTAACCCTTAAGTGTTAATGGCAATATGGATGCCATCATAAATTGAACCTTATAAATTGCAAAAATATTGAAAACCAATGAAATATAGTGCTTGTTGTACAGTCAACAGCAAAAGTCAATGATCAGAAAGCCCATACTGATTAAGCCAAAGAACTTACTAGCTTTAATTACAAGCTTTGTATTCTTTGTTGACAACAAAAACGATAGTATAAGTGTTATCAAAAGTAAGTAAATATTCACTGTTATCTTTTTATTTCATTTAAAATTGTAGGTTTGATCACCTACTTTTGTTGTTGACTGTCCCAAGTAAAGGGTTAAACCCATAGCGGAATGCGGGGCGTGGATATATCAAACTTCTGACCTCAGCGTTATTACAGTGTATAAGACCGTTAACCTTTAGCATGCACATCCCACGATGTACGAGTATATTCCCAATATTGAACTTTATTTGATTGAGATAACATTAACAACTAGAGAGAAAAAATATTCAAAACTATTCTACATTATAAAGTATTCAAAGTCTTGCGAATCGTTAGCAACCGTGAAGTAGCATTGCACTTTCCGCTAAGCACCGCGTCTACGCCCACGCGCACTTATGGGTGTGCAGCGCGGACGCAAAACTGCGAGTTTCAAGTTTCTTTATGATAGCGAGCGAGCAGCGCGTGGCAGTGGTGTGACAACGGGGCACGACTACGAATACGCACGCACACTAATATCTGTATAGAGTAGGCTGGTGATTTAATTAGAGCAATGTTTACTTTCGTAAAATCATAGGCGTTTGGGTAAAAAATGATAAAAGTTTAAATATTTTTATATTCATATTTTTTAATTGAAAACTAAGACAACAGTGACCTGCGGAATATCAATACAAATATTTTGATGTCGGATCATTGTTTCATTTGTGCTATATTTACAAAGTTTCTGAAGAAATAAGTTTTTAGATATCATTACTTTTACGTATTGTTTATGCAGTTTCTGGGTATTTGTTTCAAATTCCAAGACAACCATGACCTTGTGAAAGGATCAAGCTAACCTACACTAGTCCTTTTAATGTAGGTATATGACCTATTCAGCTCCTAGCACCAGTGACATAAAAACACGTAAATTTTCGAAATTCCGCGCTGCACCCCCTTATGCCCGTTTTCCGCAACGACAAATAAGAAAAATAAGATATACCATTGAACATATGGAAATAAAATAGAAATAGAAAAACTTTCTTTGGTACAATACAACACAGAAGAGAGAGAGAGAGAGAGAGAGAGAGAGAGAGAGAGAGAGCGAGAGAGATGGAGCGAGATGAGAGGTTTCTGTGCTTTGCGATGCGGCAAGAGAATGGTGTTTTACAATAAGACCACAAAGACGGGGATAAACCACAACTTAACATTGCTTACGTTAGACTTAAGTACCTTGCCTTGCCTTATTTTACGAAACTACTAAGCCATGCCATGCTTGCGAAGGTGCAAGTGGATAAGAAGACAGAAGATTACAAAACAATCTCTAAATATATAGGAGATAGCTTCTTATATACTTATAGCTTGCCTAATTCTTAACTGATAGTTCAATATTTGTAAAAATATTAAGATCGGATGTTGATGACGTAGTTGTCGACACTGAATAGGGCCCTTTGGCTAACAGAGTAAGAGTAGATAGTGTTGATTAATTTCGGCGAGTTGGATTGAACCACAATAGCCCATTTGGTAGTGCACCTGACCCGGCATGTCATGGGGTGCGGGTTCGAATCCCGCTCGTGGAATTTTTTCAACACGTTCTTTTTTCAAATTGTAATTTGCTTGCAACAATATTTGCGTAAAATTATATGTAAATAATCATAAGAAGATTAAGAAGAAACATCTCTAATTATATTGGAGATATATTTGTCTTGCGTTGCGGTATGCGAGTTCCTTGCACTTAATACTGCCGGAGTAAAACCTTCACCTAACATTGCTTAGGGCTTACCTAAAAGTTAAGGGTCGTCGGTGAGAGCGGGCATTAGTGCGTCGCCAGCGTATACGAGCTCGCGTCTCCTGCGCCGCAGACAAACACCATTAATCTGCCAAAACACAGCGGCAATAATTTGCTCGGAACAATCTCGGATAAGATCAACAGTGGCCGATGCGCCCGTTGCCCGAACATAAAACTTTAATGAGTTTCCTCTCGCCCTGTTATCTTGGGCCAGGTTAAACAAAGTTCCAAGTTGTTCTGTTTATTGAACACCGCACAGTTTCACCACGTCTCAATATGAAATTATGTTTAAGTTTTAATTAACCCTGAGATGAAACTCCAGTCAATTTAGAGTTTGGACACACCAGTACGGCGAGAACATTGTTAATTCACTTAAATAAATGATGTTTCATAATCATAGAAACTTAAAAGATAGATAAAGTTTGATAGAGTTAAAAATTTAATTTACTTTGTTTTGTCCTTGATTAACACAATGTGATAAATTATAAGAAAGTACCTACTACTTAAATATGTAACTTATTATAAGATATTCTTATGATTTTATTTTTCTATTAAACCTGCAGTCAAGACTCATTATAATACCTACACTAGTTGAATAAAACATTAAACAGAAAATAAATAAATTTTCAATATCTGAATTAAATAATAATATACTAATGCTAACATACTGGAGCTAAATTTATGTCCATACTGAAAATAACACTTCGTAATAACTACTAAGGCAACTTAGTAAAGGCATTTCGAATTTTTAAGACATGTTTTTGAAAATCAATGTATGTACTATATATACTTTCTTTTCATTTTCGGACTTTTTCGTATATTAAGACACCTCGACTATCGTTCTTATCTCAACGACTTCATTAACCCCGCGTAGTAGTCCAACTGGAAACGGATAGAAAGCAATGTTTACGTTACGCCAAATGGATTCAGTTTTCACAAAATAAATCTAAGGAAAAACTTTTAATTTCCTTAATATCTGCAAGTGAATACTGAGTTAACCGCAAAAGTTACATGCCACTCAGCTGTGAGATTAACAATGTTTCCTGGAGTCGAAAAATTGTGTGCTCCTTCTGCGTTCCGTTCTCTTGTTATAACTTAATATTCAGTAAGTTTTCTTCCCATCTAATAGGGTAAGCCAAATGTAGTTGACAACCTAATAACACACACTGAATTGGATTTAGGTACACGAAGCGGTAGGTCACAACTTTTGTCAAAGAAGAAAATTATTATTAGTGGTTAAAAGTAATTTCAATCGAAGTGCTACATTTATTCTCTTTTGGCACTATATTCGGCAATCAACAAACATTAAATAAAGACAATTGTGTCTTGTTTTCTTCCTTAAACGATTAGTGCCGGTAGTTCAGTGGTTTTTAAAATTGTGTAGACGGTATCACATAAAATCTCCGCAAAATCTTCGTGTGTAGGTACTGTAACACCCCGCTGGGTCTATCTGTATAAGTTTAATCACAAGTAATCACAACTTTTATCGTCTTGTCAAAGAGCTCCATATAAAATAAGTGGTACAACGTAAAGGCGCCAGTACACAATGGCCTGTGATGGGCCATGCTTTGCAATGCACAACTGTAGGCCACAATCACTTTCAACCACTGTTCACACAATGGCGCATGGCTCATTGCTGCCTAGCGAAACACTTGCGATGGACGTGGAAGTAATTACGGCCGCGGCTATTTATTTATATACTGCTTACAAGTATACTTCTTTACTAATATTATAAAGAGAAAAAAAATGTTTGCTTGCTTTAGCTAGTGTTGTGAAATGTTCAAATGATAATAATTTAAAAATTAATGTAAGTAAAACAAAAATGATTCAATTTCAAACCAATAGAGCTAAAAAATTCAAACTTAGTATAAAAAACAACAACAATACAATTGAACAAGTAAAAACTAACAAATTCTTAGGTATAATTATGGATGAACACTGTGATTGGAAAGCGCACGTTGAGCTTACCTGTGATAAATTGAACAGATTTGTTTATACAATAAGGCGCTTACGTATTACCGTTTCCAAGGAAGTGGCGCTCAGCGCATATCATGCATATGTCTCATCTGTGCTTGCGTATGGATTATTGCTATGGGGTAATTCAGTCGAAGCAGATAAAGTTTTGTGACTTTTAGAAATAAATTATCCAATTGGCTCCTAGAAAACTGTTTTTATAGCATGAATTAATTTAATAATTACAAACATGACATTGGTTAAATGGACAACAATATATTATTGTGCAATTGACTATTTCAATATTATTGTGATTGTGACATAGAGTATTTTTTGTGATTTATTCATATTTATGTACTATTTGTTGTGTTTTATAATTTTTGCCTATTATGTGTCATAAAGGGACGATTTGTATTTGTAATAATTAGTAGATATTGTCATAAATTAAATTTAAAAATATTTGCACACCAGTAAACTGGTAGAATGCATTGGCTCGTAATAAAATAACCCAACAACTGTACCTGTAACCTGTATTCTCGCTAATAAAGATATTTGATTTGATTTGATTTGATTTGATTTGATTTGAATTAATTTACTAAGGTTGATGCAGTTTGAATTCCTATTATCAAAAATAGAGAAGTAAATCTTTTGGTACTTGCTCATAATAAGTGAAAGTTAGAAAGTTACATGAAAAAAGGGTCAAAACATTTTAAAGTCTATTAGTTAACTGTTTACAAATTTTTATTAAATATACGTTTTTTGTGTTTGAGGAGCTCGATGGCGCAGTGGATAACGCGCCCGGTCTGCGAGTGCTGAGGTTAAGCAACTTTCGCAAAGGCCGGTCATCGGATGGGTGACCAAAAATGTATCATCTCGAGCTCCTCCGTGCTTCGGAAGGCACGTAAAGCCGTTGGTCCCGGCTGCATTAGCAGTCGTTAACAACCACCGATCGAATATTTACTCTCCACGCAAATCAATGTACTACTATTGAATTGTATTGTATTTTCCTTTACAGCAACTTTTTGCGAATTTGATAGTGATTACCAGTGACTCCAGAGAGGGTGTAAAAGTACCAAGTAATGTAAACAGATGTTAATGCCATCAAAAAGCTCGGAGCGCCGCTACTTATATGTAAAGCAGCCAATGAAACCCGAGAACTAGCATCATTTATTTACACGAGTAGAATATGACTTTGTTGTTCGGATATCTATCGGGATTTAGCATCTGTTTACGATACGTCATTAAATTAGAACTCCGCTGTAAAGCTTTCATTTGGTGACACAGTTTCAAACAATATTGGATACTATTGTGTAGACAGTAGGCGTGTTTTTCGTCGGCAGCGATCCGCGAATTGTTAAATAAAATGTCTGAAATTTAGTGGATCGTAACAGAGGGATGATTTTTTTATATTGGCACGCGTCATGAAGTTAACCTTCCTATTTTTTGTCATATCATTTTGTACTGTCGTGACCTGTAGTAAAACATGTAGCTCAAATTTGACAACATTGGCGTCATGTCATATTTTTTCATTAAGGTTTCGTTGCCAGAGAGAAATCGGATAATGAGCTCATCCCCTTTTTTATTTTTTATTTTTGAGCATAGAGCGCTTGGTCTTCATCTCGCCTGATAAGGGTAGTAGTGCAATAATCAACAACCTTCAGTAGTGAAGGCACTGGTTATCTTATCTTCAACCGCCAGAACCCAAAAATTCTATAAACATTGTTGTTATGGCGATAGACTTAGATAAGATGGTGGTAGCTAGCTAGGTTTTATAAAAAAATTCAGTAAAAAAAGATTTTTAAAAACAAGTTTTTATTTAAATAAAAACGTTACCCAAAAATTATTTAAATAAAAATTAAACATGAAGAAGAAAAAATAACGCGAACTAAAAAGAAAAAAATTGACGGACAACTTACATACATTGTTACATACTAACAGTGCAAGTTAAATAAAAGCTTATCAAAAGCCCTTAAAGCTTTAAAGGCCTCGGTGGCCGAGTGGTAGAGCACTAGGCCCGATACACGAAGGTCTCGGGTTTAATTCCCAGGTCGGGCAAAAATTTATTTCGGATTTTTCGATACATAGCCCGGGTTTGTGATCACTAACCCGCATTTGGCAAGCGTGGTGATTAAGCCAATACCCATCAATTGTAGCGATGACTTGACTTCAATGATGGAGGCCAGGAAAGGCTACCTATTTACTACGAACTTGGGACATGTGGGTATAAGACCAGTGTTTAAAACCATCAGACCACCAAGGCGAGAATAATCCTTATCACAAGCGCTACTCAGACTCAATATTACTAATTGAGCATACCCAACAACAGATACTCATATTAAATCACGTAACTAAAGTGTGAAATTAATTAGCGAAATGCGAGCGTAATGGGCAAAAGAAAATATAATTACAAATTATCAAGGAATCACGAGTTCGGATCGTAAACAGAAAAAGTAAACTAATTAACGCTTGTTTCGTTTGATCACGGCGAGTAAGAGGATTTGTCAGGAGAATAGATTTTTCCGAAGCCGTGATGGGGGCTTTAATTAGAATTCATTGAGTTAAACAGAGGTAGTTTACTTTGCTCATTAAATCAGGAGTGGCGGCGCGGGCTGGCTGGGGCGTGGCGTAACGGTGGCGAGCCGGCGGGTACAGTGCTTTTGCGGCTTTGAGTCGAGGTCGGTTCAACATTAAACTTTACATCCTTTTTTTCTTCTTTTTTTTTACTAAAAATCCTACGTTGTTATTTTTTTAATTCTCTTTTAAATTTCGAACAAAGCTCACCTTTACTTAGTCAGAAACGTAAAAACAGTTGCACGTCAAGTAGATAAATAAATACTAATAGTCGTGCCATTGTGACTCAAGCTACTTATCGGTCGATGTTAACATAGATGTAGCTAATAAAAATGACGAAGTCTTTTTTCTTTTCTCTTTATCTTTGTTTTAAACGCCGTTTTCTAATGTATTATGTAATATTATAACATTTTTCTTACCCATATTCTTCTACTAACAGTAGAGAAGCGAGAAGTCTTCGCGACATAAAATAAGGTGAAGTTTTGGTTTGCCTGCATCATTTTGGCACAACTTGGTCACACAGTTTATTTCCTACAACTATCAAACTATCAGTAACGCAAAATCAATTTCAGAGAGAGAGAGAGAGAGAGAAACTAGGTTCCGACCAAACAACACATGAAAATATAACTACTTAACTAACTGTAATATTTATGTACTTTATTCTTCATTTCAGAGAAATTGATGTTCAAATGCCTAAAATGCAACTTTGATATTAGAGTTCACTTTCTGTACTTTGACATTTTTTACAAAACTCATATCAGGAATTTATCAATGCTGCTTCTGAAATTGAAAACTTGGTACTTACTGTTTTTTTATCTGACGTTTCAAACGCTCTACAGGTTCTTTTGTGTATTGTGCAATTTCCGGTACGCGTTTTTAATTACTTACCCTGTAAGGGTACAGCAAATTTGTATTAACTAATTTTTCTTATAAAATACAATTCAAAATAAATTAAATTTCAAAATAAACCTTAAAATAAATTCATAATAGGTTTAAAATTAAATTAAAATTATATCTTATTTACTGCAATATATCAAATTAATGAGTTATATAAAAGTATCAATAACAATAACAAATAAAAATTTAAAAAAGGAAAAATATAAATAAATTAATAACAATAACAATAAAAGCAAAATTTGACCAATACAATATTTAATTTCCTATCATTTATATTCAAAAAACTCTTGCAAATTGTAAACGGATTTGGCTATTAAAAATGTTTTTAATGTTATATAAAACAGTGATTCCTTCTCTATTTCTTTAATATAATTAAGTAGTTTATTATAAACTTTAATTGACATGTAGAGGCTGCCTGATTTGACATTTTCTTAATTACATTTAAAGTAAGTTTCGTCTTGAAACTGGCTACTGAGAAATTAATGTCTTAGCAAGTTGATAAGATTCAATAACTTTGCATAAGTTAAGATTAAAAACATTAAAAAATATTTTTTTTTTAAATGTGTTATTTTTACTGATGTTAAAAATATATGTTAGTCATGTGTTTTATTAATGTCATTGACCATTTAGTCATAACTGGAACATAACATAATATGTGGTACATAACCGTCGGGATTCTACGAACGCAGCAGTAGGCATGCGGGGCGCAATTGCACTGAGAAAAAAAAGGTAATATTTTACTACAAACAATCGCAGAAAGCTCCAGTGGCAATTGAACCCACGCACGACCCTTGAATAGTCCAAACGAGCTGTAAATGAGCCATGATCCACTCGACTTTCCTGAGACTGGTTGATATTTTCTAGTAAAAATTTGTCTTTTAACTACATATAGTATAGTTATTGCAAAAATTAAAAATAGTAATGAAAAAGAAAAGAAAAAATCTTTTCGGTTTGATGACGTATTAACCGCTGCCTTCTCTCCCCTGGCCCTCAAATTATGCGCTCACATGAATGTTATCGCACTCCGCCCGCGGAATATGAACGAGCCACTTACTGTAACTGTTCGCAAACTCTGACGCGAATTTTTATGTTCAACATCTATAAAACTGAAACTTTTTACTTCCCAATCAATATATTTTACCCTGGCCAATAAGTGGCGTGAAACGGGCCGGCTGTAAAGTTGCTGTAATGAATTGGAGGGGAGCGTTTCACAGCGTTTTATAACGAAATTCATAACGCGCCTTTACGACAGGTATCCAGTAAACTTTTTATAAGTTTAATGATTGATATTTGATCTAGCTGTCAGCTCAAAAAGGTTAGCGACTAACGTCAAACCTCTTTCGGCGATAGGTTTAGGTTTAGCTTGAGTGAACATTGTAATGCACTCTGCATTCGACCTCTTTTCACTGATTTATTAAGTCACCGTTTATTGAAACGTGTATCCCAAACTGTATTAATTAATTGTACTGGTGATCTTTAACATAAAATAGAAATGACAAAAAATAGACTATGAATTATAATAATTTGTACTTTATTTACAAATTGACTATTAAGGTACGTACATAGTAAAGTATTAGCCGTTAAACTGTCCCATTGTTCGGTAAAGGCCTTCATCATAAAACCAAGTTATCGCTACAAGTGTTAGGTATTGGCTTAATCACTATGCTTGCCATATGTGGTTTGGTTATACATCAAAAACAGGCACGACATCGAATCGAAAGATCAGCCGGATATGAAACACTCCAAATCCTTCCTAGGCGAAAACGCCTTAGGACGGAGTAAGTTCATATGCGAGGCCAGTAGAAGGTAGGCCCGATTAACCATCTCTGCCTTGAAAGGGCACTATGCCACAAAACAAATGCTCCACAGAATGCATCTATCAACAAATAGTTTGTGTAGGCCATGTGGAGAGGAAACGGAGTTAATGCAGCAACTCTGTGTGACTGCGACTCTCTGGTTGGGAAAAGAATGTGACTCTTAAGGTTGGCTATCCGAAACCGGAGGACTTCAGGCTCTTCGCTCTTATGGACGTTGCCAAACTTATGGCATCTATCTGTACAGTAGAAGAAGAGTGAAAGGATGGGGTTGTACAAAAGATCCCGATGGGTCGAAGTGTTACTGCGAGAGGGAAACCACAGCAGGCCCCACTAAGATAAAATAAGATAATATGCGGCTTGGTGATCGGTCTCAATAATTGGCTATGCAGAGAAAAATCCGAATCCAACCCAAGACCTAAGGATATCGGGCCGACCGCTTTGCCACTTAGCTACTGAGGCGTTAGATTAGGTTCTACTCGTTTATCAATGTCAATGCATTAAAGAAAAAGCGGTACTGGGGGTCGACCGCCTAACTCTCTCGCTTTCGATCGCTTTGAAGGCGAGGCGAAGGAAAGGCGTTATCTTGTCATTTCGAAAGCAATATGAAAGCACTATCGAAAGCTATAGGCTATAGCTTTCGATATTATTCGATATTATATTTCTATATTATATTAGAAAGCGAGGCGAGGGCCTCGCCTTCAAAGCGATCGAAAGCGAGAGTGTTACGCGGTTGGGGGGCTGACCTAGAATACGAATGGGAACGAACTCGTAATTGATATCACAGTGTGAGCATTTTGGTACCGGTTCCCCTGTGCCACTCTGTGTCACTGTACCCCATCTTACCCTACTTAAGTTGTATGGTGACGGCATCTGTGTAAAGAGGGTGCCTAGTGCGAACTTTATTTTATATGGATCACGTTTACGAAAACCAGAATTTATATTTATGGTTAAATATATATAATTTTACGCAAATTTTGTTGCAAACAAATCAGAATTTAAAAAGGGAAAGTGTTGTAAAAATTAAACGAGCGGGATTCGAATCTGCACATGACATGCCGGGTCAGGTGTACTACGAACTAATCTATCGTCACGATATCATGGGGTGCGGGTTCGAATCATGTTCGTGGAGTTTTTTCAACAATTTGTCTATTTTCAAATCAGAATTTTCCATCAGGTAATGGACGGCATTGGTGCTTATCACTGCTGTCTGATCCCAAGATTAAATCGCAGGGCTACCTTGAGCCACACACGCACTTTACTCATTCTTACATACATGCACTCCACATTTGCGCATTGCACTGTACAATAATTAATTAATTTAATATTTGTCATTCATACTGTTGATCATAATTGTTTGTGACGAGTAGCCACATTGTTACTCTGCTAACCCTAGAGAATTGACCCCCATGAGCCAGGCCTAGCCTTATGGGAGTCATTGTACACTCCTGTAACACGACTTACTATTATTTTTGGTAAATAAACATTTTCATTTTCATTTTCAATTTATATGACAAAATTTCAACTTTCCTTTCGTGCCAGGAGGTGCTTCTTCAATGCCATACAAATTATAGTTTCCGCTGACATGATCTAATAGCAAATAAAAACCACACTAGGCACTTAGGAGTCGCTGCTTCAAATCCATACTAAATGTCGTTTTCGTTAACGCAATCGTATCGAAAATAAAATTCGCAATATGCACCCTGTTAACATGCTTACGTGTCTGCGGGTAGTAAGTACGTGAAAAAGCTACAGTACGAAAACCCTACAATCGTTTTGTATCTATTCCTTTAAAGTCAACCCGTTCTTATTCGAATTAAGCCCACATCTTACGTAAGTGTGGCCAAACGAGGAAATAGCTCAGCAAATAGCACTAACCTTCGGGGCCACTAAACAAATACACACCGAACTCGATTTCGGGTATAATGGTCAAAGTCATAAGGGCTGTTTCTGTGTGTGCACATAAAAGTTAATGATAAGATTGCTAAGTAGTAAGCGCAAACGGCTGGACTAACGGCGTTTGTGCCACATAAGAATATTGTCGCGCGGCCTACTTTGGGAGGCCGTGTTGCTACGTTGGGAAAAAGTGCTCAAACATTTTTCTATGTAAATGACTGCTTGTTTATACCCATAAGGGCACATAAGACACAGAAGGGACGTTGGCGATAACAGGGGAATGGCTATGTAACTGCTTTGGCATGTTGTAGATTGCGGGTTGTATGTGGCGTAGGTAGATACATACGTCTTCGTGGGAAGATAGACACGCATGTACTATAAATAACGAGGTTGACCCACATTACAAACATTCTTATTTTTAAATTTTGGGTTTTTTATTTTCGTCTGTTCTTTTCGCGAATATTTAAAGTTAGTATGTGTTTGTATACATTTTGACTTTACAATTTGAATTAAGAGTTATTGTATTAAGAGTTTAATTTTTTTTATGGCTTTGCACAAGCATTTAGCCAATGAAAAAGTCTTATAATACTAAAATAAACAATATTTCTTTCATGAATGATGATGATGAATGATAATAGAAATGAGAAGTGAGAAACGATATACCCCTCGAGAATCTCAGTAAAGATGTGGGTCTTTACTAAGTCCTCGGGCTGACTTTTTGAGAGAATTTGAAAAGTGATGTTGCACTGTTTTGTTTCATTTGCCAACACTCATGCACATTCACGAACACTTAACGGTTAATAATCCACCATTATTTCACATTAATATTAAACATAACACAAATTTTAGAAAACAAAACAAAACCGCAGACATGACTCTTCACTTTCCCGCCAAGCGTTAAATTATTTACATGTTAATGCTTGTTACTGTACCTTTTTAATAATGTGCAAACTTCATAATAATGTATCGCTTCTAAATTCAAAATGAAATCTTGAATAAGCAGATTATTATTTCGTTGTATTATCTATCTATATTTTCAAAATTACAATCGTTCATCAACTTTAAATGTCCCAAGTGAATAACCATAGTTTAATGACTTTTCCCAAGATTACTAATGTTCGATCAAGTAAATCCCATTAAAACGTAAAGCATCGTAAAGTGCACCGTAATAGCATAACGGCAAATTTCCCCCGTACCTAAATATTGAACATTTTCCACCGAGCGTCATCAATATGCGAAAATCAAACTAGTGTAGCGATAGCATAGCGAATTTTCGGGGCTGTTAGTTGTCCCAGTTACAGGCTGTGTTACAGGCTAGACCAGCGTTTTTATATGGAAGACTAACTTTTGAAAGCGTACCATCATTTTGTTTGAAAGCAAAAACGGTGTAGAAAAGCTCGCGTTCAACCTATTCACTGGCGCTTTGTGGATTAATAGTCTCATTTTTCTACGTGATTGTGCCCAGTGGAACGTGCATTGTCTGGTGTGGTGTGGTTAAGTGTGCCAGCTATTTGAAGATTATTGAAGTCGTAGTAGGTATTAATATTGAAAATATCTCATGGCGTACGTGGCGGGACCTGAAAAGGATTTTTGTTCACGATAAACGTTTCGCGGATGATGGTCGAGAGTTATTTATGCAAAGTTGACTGTGTTGTGAGAGCCATTTTTCTATAGAATGGAAAGGCACTGTATAGTAAAATATTTTTAAAATAGTTTTTTTTTCTGATACATAACAAAGCATAGTTTGAGTTATCTTTAATTAAATAGTATTAAAGAAGAGGTTTAATATAAACTATAACAGTAATATGATTATTTAAGATTATTGCTGAACATGGTTAAATCATGTGTGAAGAAAGAATTCTATTTGGTTTAGTTGGTAATTACAATCCCAATTATTTTTATTTTTATATATTTTTATTAGAAGTCCCGGTGTATCTATAAAAAAATAAATTTGAAACACACAGACAGTACGACAAAACAGCAAGTCTAAAGCTGAAAACCCATTATTAATCAAGAATTCTTCTTTTATTTTTTCTATATCCTTAACCTCATATCTATATAAATAAAAAGTGTCAAGCGAACGAAACCGCGGGTGGAACAAAAAATCACATTAAAGAAATGCATTTAGAAATTGCAATCACACTCTAAAGAAAAACGTCACGTAATACTAGAGCACTGTCACGCCCACGAGTAGTTGGGGTCAGTGAAGTTGGTGCTGTGACATCTAAATTATTAAAGTTTCACCTGCATCCAGAAACATTAGAACAAAAGGGGCGGGGCAGTCTCTAAATAAACGGAGCGGGCGACCGTTGCGGCGCGCTGCAAGCTGCAACTGCTATTTTCAATTTCAAATTTGGAGTTCAGTCCTCCAACGACAATAGAATTGCACAATTTTATGTAGAAACTTTTTGCGGTGTCTTTATGTATGCAATCGGAACTTATTTATAGTCTGATTCTTTTAAAAGATGAATTTTGGATGAATAGACTGCAAGACAAGTCTGAAGTGAACTGAGTTATTGAATAAGTGCTCATATAATAATGACTAAATGAGATAATATTGAAAGTGTCATCCAACAGAACAGATTTTCAATAAATTCCTACTATACTAAATTCAATAAGAAAAGTTCAAGTGACCTCTATCACTAAGTTTTAATTTTTGGATTCAGTCCAAAGAGGTGCAGTAAAAATCTGTCGTGACTCCACCAAAGTTATTTTAATTTTATCGACAGTTTGACATAATTCCTCTCGCCGTTTCATCGTGAACCTTGTAATGCTCACTGAAGATTGAAATTTATTGACATATTGCTCTTAATTCTTTCTCTCTCCATTCTGAGGTCTTGTTTTTTATTCAACTAGGTTAGCAAATAAGCATGCGGTTCATTCAATACCAATTACGTTTAAAAAATCTAGTGGCTTTATAAATCAGGTATGTTAGCGGAAGCTGAGATTGATAGTTTATCAGCTATCATCACAAAGCGCATTGCTTCTTTAATCCATCGTGTGTGTGGCAGCTCCAACAGCCTCCTGCAGACGGTCGCGGTGAGGCTGGACGTGGGCAGTGAGATTATGCAACACTGGACCAGCGTCCATATAGCTAAAGACACTAGGATAAGTTATAATATTTTTTATTAGCTACTAACATAGAATTAAGTAAATTGTTACTAATACCATGGATGCAATCTAAAATAAATGTTTTTTATTTTAACAAAAATGTTGTCTATTGTAACACGACGAGAAGACTCTACCAGCGTACTGTTCAACCTGTGTGTTCAATATTCGTTTACACGTTGCCTTTCTTTACAAAAATTCTTGGCCTGACCCTCACATTTTTCTTATGCTGTAGTTTACTTCTGGCTGGAGCCACACAGGCTCATTACAAACATACTCGAGTCCAGAATCCAGGCATGTCGCCACGCTCCAAAGGCGGTCGGCGGCGTAGATGCGTCGTCTTCCCGCAATTTCACTCGTACGTGATGCCTAATAACCCTCTTTACAGCGCGTCTCACGTCCTTACCCGCGAGAAAACGTTTATTTTAATTCCCCACAAATGTGTGTCTAATTTCAACGGGTGTTGTTTAATTTCAAAGGATTGTTACTGTCGGAACAAGATTACGACACTTTTGAGGCGTTTTAGTATCCTTGTTTATGGTAAAAGTGTGTGTTGGCGTAATAGGTTTGAGTTTTTGGTTGCTTACCTACGTCGTATTGATCTGGGGTAATTACTCGGTCTCGTCCATAAGTACGTGAAAACTGAAAACATCTACATGTCAACACACTGGCTCTTTTTCTTTTTATGCACTGTCCACAGCCCTCTTCGTCGCTCCGTTGCTTCTGAGAAAATGCAGGTGTAGAAAAATTTACCTGATATTATCCAGAAGCAGAGTCCAAATGCGAAGACAGCTAGTGTTGCAGCACTGTTCTGTGTTCTCAACAACTCATATTTTAAAAACTCGCACCGTCTATTGCCGCTCACATTCTCATTTTTTACATCACCACATATGAATATGATAGTACCTATGTATGTACCTATATGATTTATGTTTTGCTGATGAGCACCTATCATCCCTTCTACTATCAAGAAGTCCTCGTCTTCGCTGCGAAGCTTCTGGTGAACAGTAGGTGCGGACATGGGAGCTTTTCAGACTCTTTTGTTCTCTTTAGAGTCAGTCACTGCTTAGGTAGCAGAGCTGACGGCTGCAGCTACGTAAACTTGTTGAGATGTAGACGTGCTGACGCATGACGTCACAAGGGAAGAGGGGCAGGCATGCCGCTGACAGCTCTTTGTCTCTTTCATGTTTTTGTGAACTCATAGTCAAAACACGCGTAGCGTTTATTGCCGCTCGCATAGAGTTTTGTACATTCTAAATGCGCAGTGAAGCACGTCCGTTTCTAACTGCACTGTGTTCACTCACATTAATGCGATATGTTTTGCTGACGTTTTGCTGATAAACACCTAACAACATGTGGTGATGTCTCGCGATGTAGACATCGGGCATTTGCTTGATCATTTACAACTTCAAATAGTTTCTTGTTGCCTAATAATTGATGAATATTAAAACCAATTAAAGGCGAGGTCAGGTGCATATGCGTACATATAACGGAAAACCAGGGTTTGTCATGGGGTGCGGGTTCGCATGCCGCTCGTAGATTTTTATTTACACTTTTGTAATTTGTTTGCAACAAAATTGGCGTAGAATTACACATATTCATAATTATAGATATAGCTTGCCCAATTCTTCCCTGATCTTTGATATTTGTAAAAATATTAAGATCGAGAAGAAGAGCAACGATAGCATAGTTGGTAGTGCACCTGACCCGGAATGTAAGAGGGTGCATGTTCGATCCCGCTCGTAGCTTTTTTTTCAAAACTTAAAAAAAAAACTTACTTATAAATACATATACAAACACTAATGTATGTAAAAGAAAACTATCACAGTGGACATTTTTTAAATCATTTCTTATGTGTTGTAGTCACAAGATTGACATACAATTTAAGTTAAGGCTATAAGGCTTTTTAAGGAAATAGCAAAAAGGTTAGTCGACATCACAGGAGACCGAAGAGCTGGCAGCTACCTCGGACAAAGAATTAGTCTAGCTATTCAAAGGGGGAACGCTGCCAGTATCTTCGGAACCTTGCCTAAAGGGACTCCTTTTAATAATTTATTTTAGTTTTTTTATTATATTTTTTAAGGTTTTTTAGTTTTAGGTTCATTAAAATAAAAACGATTAAGAACTATTGACATTTAAGTTTACATTCCATTACACGTAATAGTCACATTTCATTCGCTATAATAACAAAGAAAATACGCTGTGATAAAAGGCCTAATAACAGATCATACGTTGAAAGAATTCGCAACACGAAACGTAACCATAAAACAAATTTGTTAAGGCAACAGAAATGAAAAATTGCGTCAAACATAAAAATATTCAGAGATGCTGCAAGAATGATACACGTTTGCTACTGGTTTGTATTCAAAGTGCGTCTGTAGACAAACGTGACTCGATGGTTAATATTGTTACTAAGTAAAAGCCGTATTCAATTACGGAATACAGTAATATACGTAGGCGATGCTCAATGATTTGCCAAATACATCAAATCAATCGCTGCGTTCCAGCCAGCGTACTTGGCGTACGAATAATAAGCGGAGTTTTGGGTAGCGGCTCCCAAACTAAAGTAATATTGCTTGGAATTAGATTAAATGAGTAGTAATTTATAATATAAAGTTACTGTTTAATAAGTAGGTATATTGTCTGCCAGGGAATCAAGTCTTTTATTTTAATGACGTCTCAATAGTGTGCCGGTAGTCGGTATTGACATTAGGACTCTGGGATTTTTATAAAATCAGGCTATGATTGTAAATGTTTAATTGTAACTTAGTTTTTTAAAGCTAGTAACTAAAGAGGTGATAAGCTCAATCACCTCGATGAATAGCCCATGTCGAACCTGAGGCTAGTAATTTTGAGTATCACATTTTTTCATCTGGAACAAAGTAATTTCAACCCCGTTTGACAAAGTCAAAGTTAAATAATATGTAAGTACTAATATGCCTTCATAGGTATCATCATGCCATCAAATACTATTATTATTTTCTAATAATAATAATGAAACAGTAAATCCACCATCAGTTTAAATTTTGGGAGAACTATCAACCGACAAAAGCTGCAGCAAGTATTTAGAAATTTATATAATGTAGAATGTTAACAACTCAAATTCGTTCTGTGCAGGATCCCTACCACAGACTCGATCTCAATGAAAACTTCATAGGTACATAAGCAATAATTGCGCAATAAACATATTTTTAATAAAGCCTTGACTGCCAAATTTCATAGTTTTACGTCGAATGTCAAAGTAGGTAGATAGAGAACATAAAAATGTATTTACTGAATCACAATAATGCCAAAATAATTTCGTCCGCGGCAGACATAACTGGACAGCGTTGTCCAGGAATAGTACATCCATGTTCAGGAATTTTATAATTCCGTAAGACACCTAGAAAATCCAAAAGCTATGGTATTGTTTCAAGTTATTTTTTAGTTTTATATTGTTAGTAAAAATGAAGAACGTAGAATACAGTAACTATTACGGAGTAAATACTCTTTTATAAATATTTCCTTTTATACTTTTCTATCTGTCAACGTTCTTTTGTTTTGTTTTTCTTTGGTATGTTTTAATATTCTTTTCATTGTATTTTTATTAATTTACCATCACTTTCCTTAATACAGTTCACTTTATTCCATTTCGCCTATCTTGAAAATTAAGTAAGTACCAAAATGTGTAGGTAGGTAGGTAGGTAGGTATATAAAATTTTCACAAAACAATATATTTGATTAGCACAACCGCGATAAATTACTTATTTTATCCCCACTCCGTAATAAAAGTATACCCCAACAAATCCCGGATGATTCCTCATCGGTTTTTTCTAAGTGTAACGGCCTTATTAATCCCGCCAAAAAGAAGTATGCCTGTAAGTTGGCTGCTGGCCGACCGCGCCCGACACTTGATGGATGGAATTTGTTTTTGTACTACTCTGTCTAACATTTTTATTTTTCAAGTCCCAGATTTATGAGCACAGCTCAATGTTAGACAGTTATAAGGTAATCATATTTAATATTTTGCTTTCCAGTATTTATTACCTGTGTAAATAAAATACACACATAAATACTGTCACGTCTTTCACCCAAATGGGGTGCATAACAGAGCATCGAAATCACCGATTTTGAGTAAACTCACCATTGACCAGTGACCCAACGCCACATTTAGCACAAACAAACACACCAGTGATGCCGATCGAGTATCTTGGTACTAAGGGCCAATAGTACCTACCTACCAATTTATTAAAACCGCCAAAACTTATTAAGATTGTTGTGTTCGGAATGTAAGAGACCTTATATAAGTTACTTTATGGTGAAAATATATGTTCCGGTTATTTAATAGATAAAGATACCAGGTTAAGTGCACTTTATCCAAGCTTATTATCACTTACCATCAGATGTAATAACGGGCAAGCGCTTATCTAATAAAACAAACAAAACACATCATTACATGAATAACAAATTGTCTAAACTAAAGTAATACATGCAGTTGCTAACCCTTTTAACTTGAGAATAACTGGTGTAATCCTAATGGAAATAACTTGAGTGTTACCTACATTAATTTTCACATATGTGGCGTAACTCTTAATGGAATGCATTAATGTGGAGAGACGGCTAAGCGGAGCGCTTCAAGCATCCGCAAAAAGCAGACGCGGACATTCGAACTCTTCGCTCCGAGTGCTTGTAACATGTTCGTTGGAATATTGAGTTCCATCCTATGTAATGTAATTCTGAAGTTCGATGTTTGTGTTAGTTTTACAATCGGTTATAGATCGTGCTCTACAGCTCTTTGTCGAGTACAAAGGTAAACGTTTGGGTAAAGTTTCATTAAAGTTTGACGAGTTGTTCCACATTCGTGTATGTGTTGTCTTTGGAATAATGTTCGTCTGTGTAAATATGTTCTTTGATATTAATGAACTAAGTATATTGTGTTTGAATTATTACTCGTGCTTTACAGAGCTCGTTAAGCCGTTGGTCCCGGTTGTTTAAGATTGCAGTCGTTAAAAGGCCAGCAGTATGATGTTTATAGGTTGATGATGATAATTAAATACTAAACGATATAACGAGTATAATATATAATTATAATAAAACAAAGAAATTAAGTAGTTCTGGCAGATAAAACAACAGAAATATAGAATAAAAGAAATATAAAAGACATATGGAACATATAGAACATTATATAAAAGCTTAAGTTTATATCCAGATTTACATGAACTTGTGTTAAGTCTGTCACTCGACTCCCGGATTGTAGCCTGAGATAAAAAGTGTCTGCAAGGCCACCCTTGGATTTAGTGATGCAGTTATCACAGAACGGAAATGTAGTTTTCTGTTCTGCGGCTGTTCAAAACGAAACTTTGTTTTAAGGCGAAGGGTAAGGCACACTAGCGCCACCAATTGATATTTGACAATTACTAACGGACCGGATCTTTTTTTAAACATTGCGTACCGTCCGATAACAAGAAAGCATCCATAGTATTTATTTAATAATTGTGCACTACTTTTGTTGCGTGGTTTATTCACAAAACGGACTATCGCATGTATTCACAAACATTGGCCACAGTTGGTGTTAGCGAATGAATACAAAAACAAACCTAAAAGTAGTGCACAATTAAGTATTAAATAATAGTTGTTTGCCTAGTGTCGGAAGGTCCGTAATGTTTGAAAAAAATTCCAGCTTAGCAGTTATCAAATTAAATCCATTAGCGGCTGTACAATAACACAATGTCTGTCTGTACCATTTCATTATTTTCCTTTGTTTACTTTTAGTAAAGGTAGGTAGGTTAAGGAAATTGTTGCTTTTGTTTATTTTATGTAACAATATATACAAATACTGTTAAAGTAAGTAAGTAAACAGCCTCTAACTGTCCTACTGCTGGGCAAAGGCCTCCATCATTTAAATCAAGTCATCGCTACAACTGATGGGTAATGGCTTAATCACCACGCTTGCCAAATGCGGGTTGGTGATCACAAACCCGGGCTATGCATTAAAAAATCCGAAATACATTTTGCCCGATCTGGGAATTGAACCCGGGAACTTCGGGAATCGGGCCAAGCGCTCTGCCAGTCGGCCACCAAGGCGTACTGTTAAACCCTAAATAAATATATTTGTTTAGATGTTAGACGAATTTGAAACGATGCGTTTAGAAGACCTTGACGCGAAACGTCAGATACGAAAGACCCGGCCAAAACTATCTTATGACTATACTTACAATGACCGTGGTCAGCTGTACTGTGCGGCCTGTAGCCGAACCTTCAAGACCAAGTTGCGCACGCCAGAAGATGACGTCAGAGTGTCGCCATCGGCGTATACGTTGTGGAGGACATCATATACAAGGTGTTCGGCGCTTGGTTGGACAAATGAAAACAGCGAAGTGGTGGGGTCAAATACTATGTACTCACGTCCAAAAAGTTTGACATTTGTCCACGATTTTTTTTAAAATGAATTATATTGAAAAGTTTAAAAAAACACCAGAATTTACCACTTAAACCCATAGATATCCACAAAACGACAAGAAAACAGAATGAAATAGCTTTGGACAGTTTAAAAAAAATCGTGGACAAATGTCAAACTTTTTGGACGTGAGTACACGTATATGACCCCACCACTTCACTGTTTTCGTTTGTCCAACTATGCGCCGAACACCCTGTATATTTGAAAACATAAAGCAGGCAACGTGCAAGTTGCCACCGTACTAATAAACTAGCATTTCAACTCAAGGCTTCGGTTGCAAAACGTTCGACCATATATCCGAAGGTCCTGATTTCAATTCCCAGAGCTGGTAAAGTGAGTTTCGTATACTACGAGTAGCTCGGGTTTAAGGTGCTATTCACGTGCTATCGGCAGTTGCAGTTGGCAGCTCAGTTCGGAATAGCACCTTTATGATCACCAACCCCTATTTGGTTCTTACCAAATCAATCATCAATTTATCAATCATCAACCCATCAATTGTAGCGTAAAGTTAATTTCAATATGAAGGTCTTTGCCTAGCGTTGGGACTGTATATAGGCTTATTAAAAATAGGCTATTTTTATTTATCAAATTATTCTTAATAATTAAAGCCAAGTTAAAACTTTACCTAACTTAGCTTAGAGGTTAAAAAAACTTAGGGGTCGTCGGTGAGAACGAGCATTACCTAGTCAATGGTGATAGAAATAATGCAATAAACATTACTATAACTAATTGTACGCCAAACCGCCAACCCCGGTTCCCAATTCATGACCAAGCGGTTATTTACCACTCGCATCACATTGTTACAGATCACATTTCTTAAGCTAGGTGTTGCCTTAATTTTAGATTGCCACTTCCTGCATAAGAATATAATATTGAAGGTATCGTAAGCAGATGATGACCCAAAATAAAACAATACAAAAAAAAAACTTAAATATCTTCGCATTTTTTTCGCATTTTGTATTTGATAGAGATAAACTCATTTGCATAGGTAATATTTTAAGCTTAAAATGACTAAAAACTTAATTAATTAGAAAAACGGTAATCTTTCCATTATACTGGGTATAATTCAAAATATGTATGTATATTATTTATTATTTCAAATTTGGGTTGATTAACGACAGCACTGTGACTCTCATAAATAACATTAATACCCAACTTTTATGTCACTCAGTTATTCAGCATTGTTATTCAAATTAATTTAAAAAATTAAAAGCATAATGAAAGTCGGGCAGTGCTAAATAGCCCCGTCGCGTCATCTATATAGCGTAAGCTCTCAATAATCTGCGCAGACAGAGATTGAACACCGGCATCTATTATCTTGAGACCCTTTCAGTTTCTCTCAGGATAGAGGACTCTTCAGTCAGTCAGTCGAGTTTCGGAACAATATTCGATTTACGGAGATTTTATTAAACTGCTGTTTAGAAACAAAGCATTGACACGCTGGGCTTTGAATAACGTTAAATATTGGGTAACGTTAACTCCATCATACGGAGATAACGTTAAAAGCAAAGGTAACGTTATGTCATGCTTGGTATCGCTTAGCATTTTTAACGATAAATCTATTATCTATTCTAATATTATAAAGAGGAAAGCTTTGTATTTTTGTATGTATGTTTGTAACGTTTTGTAACGTAAAAAATTCTTTTTTAGAATGCTACATTAGCGTTGAGTAACATAGGCTATATTTAAATAAAAGAAATACGGTACGAAGTCGCCGGGTCAGTTTTAATTATAAGTAACCACTTTATTTGGCCATTTTCACTTTGTAGAAAAAACGTTTCTTAACGATTCTTAAAGATGTTTAAATAATTTTTAACGCAAATTTTGTTGCGAACAAATTACAAAAACACAAATGTTGAAAAAATCCTGCTCGTGGAAATTTTTTTTCAACATTTGTGTTTTTGATGCTTAAAGAGTGAATTTGGTAACGTTATCAAGCCTTGATCATAGGCAACATCAATGTTAGTATCATTGTTACCCGTTCCAACAGTTAGAGGTAGCCAGTTCATCAGTTTCTGAGGTTTCCGGGTGAATTTTGTATTTGAATTATTTCCACTTTCGGCCTTATCGTCACTTAAACATCAGGTGAGATGAAGGACAAGTGCATAAAAAAGTAATATTGAAGAAGCATTTTTTGACTATTGGTATTAAATATGCATAAAATACAGTGAAAAAATTAAATGCCTAACCAACCTAGCCAGGAATCGAACTTGGATCTTCCTCAATCCGGGTGGCTGCACTGATCATTATGCTATTAAGTTTATATTTCAGAAATGCTCGAATGATCGAAGAATAAATGGTTAGAATTCGAGAAAAGTTATATTCATATGTATATCGTTCAAACTTTGGTATCGAGATATAAAATAATAAATTAACAATGTTGCCTAGCCTATATTTTTGAAAAGAGTTTTACAACCAGCTCTTGTTAAATATTCACCGTCCGATTTGAATGCACACGTACTCATAATTTGTTGTCGGCGAAATTTCGAACTGAAATGCGAATGCAAAAATCATCGAATGCTCCATAAATAAAATGATGTGTCCTTCATAACAATGGCGGAAGTAAAACGCAGCTGTAACACATGTCTTTTTAATAAATATTATTGATGTGTAACATCTTTCCGCTCGCCTTTTATATATACAATTTGTGGAAGTGATTTCGTAGAAATGCGACGGAAGTACCGTAACATCTAGAAATGTGAAGGAAGTAGCGTAACAGTGTGATCCGCTCATATATATATCATATGATATATATATTATGATGCATTTGTATAAAGCTTACCTTCAGCAATCTCCTTATTTTTGAAGTAAGCCTGTGCATGATATATATATATATATATATTGTTTTCTAAAGTTTACGCGAACACTACACATTTAAATGAAACAACTTTTACGGATCTACTCGCGTTTATTTTACTTTACATTATTTAATGTTTATCCTGACGTTTCGGATCCTTTGCAGGGTCCGTGGTCACAGGGAGACTGTGACCACGTGACCATGTGACCATGTGACCATGTGACCAATATATATATATAGTCAGTATATATATATATACTCAGTCAGTAGTTCGTTTGCGAGTTTGCTAGCGAAAAAAAAAGGAAAAAAGAGAATATATTTTCTATTGTAATATTGATTTCAAAAGGTGAGATGTCCAATTTCACAATGCGACTACTGTAAGGCTCGTTATTTTTTTTTTAATAGGCTGTTAACACATTATTAACAGAGACATACTGTTAATCCACCCAGAAACCTATTATATGCTTGTGTTATGCATGGGTTCAGGTCTGTTGTCAGGAGCTATGGGGACCGAACCATTGTTTCTCCCAATTAACCCGAGCATCTATCGGTTCGGCTACGGACGTTTTGTAATGTATTACAATGATATACGCCAAAGAGTAGGATGAGGCAGCAAATACATAAATGTATGGAGCTCGATAGCGCTGCACAGTCCGAACCAGGCCAAAGTAGATTATAAACAAAGAATCCTTGTTTTCTTAAAGGTGCGTACCGCCACTACGGTGTTCAGCAATCTCTCTGGAAACCTAGGTAACATAGGTGAACTTAGTTACTTAGAGGTTTGTCCTAACAGAATCGAATGCGTCACCACAGATATATATAATTATATATATACCTATTTGGTATATCTATCTGTTATACCAAATATATTGGTATATTGATACAGATAGAACCTATTTGGTCTGTGGTCAAAGCAGAGGGAACCTGTAAAGGCTCCAACCTCATGCCCCTCACAACCTCTACCTCTTAAAGGGGAAAATAATGTTATTATAGAAATAAAAATAGATTCTCGTTTCGTCCTGATAATTAATTAATCATCAGTGCACGTGTTAAACACGGACAACAGAGTGATCCTGTGTAGTCTTAAATTGTACATGTTTTTCCACTTTAATTATGGTAACACTAATTATAAAAATTATATTAATATCTAATATTATGAGCAGAGCTTAGCAGCTCGATGGTGCAGTAAGTAGTAAACACGCTCGGTCTCAGATAGCTAAAATTAAGCAAGTTTCGCAAAGGCCGGTATTCGGGTGGATTACCAAAAACATATGCAAGATGATATGTTTGGTGGCTCCCCCATGCTTTTGGTCCCGGCTGCATTAGCCATCGTTAACTACCGCCAATCTGCACTGAGCCCTCGTGGTAGTTTATGGCTCGTTCTCTCTGTGGTATTTCTATTCATATTGGGAAGAGTCTTGCCCCAGCAGTAGCGATATAAAATGAGTTGGTGATGCATTATGAGCTTTAATGAAAGTCTACGGCCGAAGTCCTAGATCGGTAATCTATCTTATTACTTTCGAAACTTTTTTGTTCGAATTTCAAAACTTCGAAAACGATTTAACGAAGTTTTGAATCCCAGATATATTTTTTTTACATAATATTGTAAGTAATAAATTTATTTTCCATATGTTTCATTTTCCAGAAAAACAAATAGCCGATTATCAAAACCATATTTTTTTATACAGTTGTTTTGCTTACAATAATTTTCTTTTTTTTTATTGTTTTAAATATCAAAGTAACTTTTCTCCCATTCTTACAAACACACTTATTTATTTGTCAACATTATTAATCGAAATAAAAAAACAAGTAGGGTTGGATTTAGAAACAAGCTCCCTCGTTCTGGAGAAACTGATACCGTGGGGGGCTCAGTTTTGTTTGCCGGAGAGGTACCTACGTATTTTTTCATGTTTTCAATTATTTAATTTTGAGTGAAATGAAACGAAAAACAACAAGTAAAAAGTAAAGAATAACGTGAAATGAAACGTTTCCTGTCAAAAATGACGTGTAATGTCATTAGAGAAACGTCATTTACGTAGTAATTAAACTTTTACCTAATTTGTGATTATAGACGTAATGTAAACTGTTGACTTCTTGGCGGGAAAGTGAAGTCATGTCTGCGGTTTTGTTTTATTTTCGAAAATTTGTGTTATATCGAATATTAATGTGAAATAATGGTGGATTATTAACGGTTAAGTATTCGTGAGTGTGCATGAGTGTTGGCAAATGAAACAAAACTGTGCAACGTCACTTTTCAAACTCTCTCAAGAAGTCCGCCCGAGAACTTAGTAAAGCCCCACATCTTTACTGAGATACTCGAGGGATTGGGGGGTATATCATTTTTCACTTCTCATTTCTATTATCATTCATCATCATCATACAGAAAAGAAATATTGTAATAGTTTTTTTTTTTCGAATTAATTTTTACTATAATTTATTCATAAAAAACAATAAAAATAAAAATAATAATCAAATTCACAAGTAAAAAACTTCAACTAACTCGCCTGTCCGAGGCAAGGTGCCCAAAATACTGGCGGCATTGCCCCTTTGAATGGCCAAGCTAATGCGCTGAGCGAAAAAATGACCTGATCTCCGGTCACCCGTTGCCTCGTACAGGCGAGCAGTTAAGTCCTTTAAAAACATTTTTGCATTAGGTCCCCATGGGCCCATCGTCTCCACAGCAAAGGGGAGGAAAAAGAAAGTCTCACCCAAATCCCGGTATTTCCGTACTTTATTAATTTCTGCTGTGATTGCAGCCGCACATGGCTGGGATGATGTCGCGTCAATGTGACACGGGGCCAAAGTGTCCACACATGTCGCATCCCAAACCAGACTCCTCCCCATGATCCAAGGCACAAGAGACATTCCGTCCGGCCTCCTACCATCGGATCGCAACACCCCACTCGGCTCCAAAATTGCGGGCACACTAGCAGTTACCAAAGCTCTACGAATGGTATCGTTAATTGAAGCATGTCTGCTCATGCGTCCTGCACTCCTCTGGCACGAGAGACCGTGATGACCCAGCTCGTTTACCCATTCTCCGCACCGACACCGATGTGGTTCATTAATTTTTATGCCCAAACGAAGAGCTACCGATAGAGTGAGGGTGCACTTGTCTAGCAGCGTCCCGATATTGTAATAGTTATGTATTACTTGTTAGAAAAATTACTTTGACACTGGCTAAATGTGCTAAACGCACGAAGCCATCAACATAAAGAAAAAAAAAAATGTGGTCACGCCGCCGCACTATGGTAAAGTTCCATACAAAGCCATGCCGAAACTGTCTGTTACGTAAGTCGATGTAATGGGATAAAAATATTAAATTTAGTTACTACGATAAATGCAGTTTTCGTTTGTGTAATTTTTTTATTTTTTTTTCATAAGCATATCTCTTAAAATGGGCACCAAACCTAGCTCATGCTCGATTTGACGATTTTATCACAATACGATACTATAGTTCAATGCCACGTTACTCGAAATTTTTCAATGTAAGTATATGAGTATTATATATTTTTGGAAAGCTTATGGTCTCGTTTTATTGTTTTAAAAACAATATTTTATGATATAGTAGTAAAAAAAGTATAATAATTAATTTTGTCCAAGATAATAATATTTATGGTCTTTTGTTTTTTAACAGGAGGTTTACCGGTTACCGATGCTTGCCGATGTCGAGATATTCATTGTAATGGGATCTCTATGCATCACTCATTAACAAAAGAAAAAAAAAATCTGCGCCTACGTGCGCCTTTTCTTACAAAGACCAAAATAATATGGCTAGGTAAAAATGTAATTTTTACAATATTTTTTTTCTCAAAAATTTACTATTTTGGCAGCGTACTGTTGCCGTTTTCTTTAATTTAATGAATATAAAACTTAGTTTACTTATAAATATTTAAATAAAGTTTAGGTACCACAGAAAAGAAAAAAATAATTGCTCTTTTTAAAATTTTATCAACTACAATATAAACGCTCAACGCTCAGTGGTCAATTTAAATAGTATTTTATCACATAAAAGCAATAATAATGTATAGTTTCTTTACTTATCTAATAGTGGTTAGATAGGTAAAGGGAAAAGTGCAATTGATATGGTGAATTTTGCACATCGCACTATTTATTAGTCTTATATAAAGCGAAACATTTACGGTTGTTAGCATACAATTCAGTTGCTCTCATACAGCTAAAAGTATATACCTACCTACTTACCTATTTTCAAAATTTCGGGAAATCTACCGATTTTCAAAATGAGTGAATTTGTTTGTAGCAAGCAAGAGTTGTGCAATTTGTTAATAAGTGGACAAAACATAGAAGATTACATAAAAGAAAATTTTAACATATCAGCAGAAGATGTAGCTACTGTTGTTTCTTATATTCAAAGGAATTTGATAACGCAATGTAACGATCGGTGGAGAAAAGCGTCTCGGAAACAAGATCGCTTTGAAAGTCAGAATGCCAAATGGTTAGATGCTGAATTTTGGGTCCCGTTAGAGTGTCGAATCTCGGTTACTGGAACACCTGAACGCCAACATTTTTGAATACTATGCTATTTTACCTATTGGACAATTGTCAGAAGACGCGCAAGAAGCCAGAAATAAGGATTACAAGAAGTATAGACTTCATCATTTTAGAAAGTGTTCAAGAGCGGCTACCAATGAAGACGTATTCCATACTTTGTTATATACTTCTGATCCATATATATATCAAGCTTGAGAACTACCACAGAAACAATAACAAAGAAGTTGTTGGATGAAGCTAAGGCTCTCCTGCTATTAACGAAAATCTATAGGAAAGTTATATAAGTTACATAAAATGTATTTTGTGTATAAATTTCTTTATAAAACATTTAATTAAACTTAGTCGTACTTACGTAATATTATATAAAGACATTAAACTAAAATTTACTCGGTATAATTTTCTATATTGTTGAAAGTTATAACAAAATCATAGAATAAAGTTTTAAAGTGACCAGACATCCCAAACTGTTGAAAGTAGGTACGAAACTATTTTGTCGAAAACTAATAAGAAATATTGTTTTTCTATTAAAATGTGTGAATTTTTAATGTTTTGTTTTTTTAATAAATAAATAGTACACCTAAATTAAAAAAAATATATATCAATTAAGCCTTATATAGATAGTAAGATGTGTGCAAATTTATAGCTCTTTACAGTTGAAAACAACCGAGATATGAAGTTTTGACACGAAACATACGCGATTTTCCACTAGTGCGCCGCCGCCATAGAGAACCGAAGTAGTGAAGCGTTTTTGTACGTGCGACGTTTTTTTACATACCTAGACCTTACCTTTATGACCATACCTTTTAGTCATACCTGCAAAAGCTGACATTTGAAATTGTTAATATTATTGTTGGAGTAATGCGACAAAAGATGAAATTGCTATTATTTTTCTGTTATGTAATTCTAACATTAATATATTTATCAAAGGTTGAGTAAGCTTTCAAAACGTATATAATAAAAAAAAAAAAATTTGAAAATCGGTTTATCAGCAATATGTCAATCGTGATTTCGGTAAAATGAAAATATGGAAAACAAAAATGTGGCGAAACGTTTTCGGGATAATGAAATTCGTACTAAAAAAATCGGATTTAAAATAGGTAACCCCTAGATCAATTAAAAGTGTTTTAATAACATGTACATTGTAATCATTGTTTTTATACATTGGTCACATTTACAACAGATGCAATCTCTCTCTCGAACTAATGGTCAAAGTTGCCCTTATTATTGCCAAAGTTACCCGCAACAAGTCAGCAACAGGAAATATTGTCTGCGAGAATAGTAACGACCAGGATACTAGGAATCAAAACTTTTATTGTCATAGTTTTAAAGTACACTTTTCGCTGAACGTAAACTTTGAGTGTTCCAGTATTCCGTTTTCAAGTGATAGTTAATTTCGCGGCACTTGCAAATATTTTGTACCAAGAAAATGGTTTGTTGTCTTTTCCTGTTCTTAGAATTTATTGTATTTCTGTATTTTACTTTCATAACTTTTATATAAGCATCAATTATTACTAAACAAAATTATAGACACTGTTTTGAGTACCAAGAAAACGGTTTGTCTATTATTCGTAGAATTCCTTATAATTTTCTGTACGTTGCTATCACAACTTTTATAAATCAATTATTACTAACCTAATTTATGAACGCAGTTTTGTCTGAATCCCAGAACGGAAACTTTTATATAAAACAACTTTTACGGATCTACGGGGTTATTTAACACAAATATTTCATGTTATTTTATCCTGACGTTTCAAACACTTTGTACGTTCTGTGGTCACAGGGAGACTTAGTTGTCGGTCGTCTAATACCATCATTTGAATTTTATTGGGTGCGTTCCGTTTTACGCAAAAAGAGAGCTTATCGTATCTTTTGGTTTTGTCATTATGGTACTGGGGCTGGGATTTATAGCTTGTATGATGGGATCCCAGGCCAAACAATACCTTTAACAATTTAACTGATATTAGCTCCTCAAAGTGGAAGTGCATCGTTTCCGATATGGACTAACTATAACTTCGTTCTTGCCAAACTTCCCATACATAACTGCGTTAATTTCAATTTGGTTTAAGCCTTGTGTATGCGGAGTTACCAAACACTAACTCGATTAGAGCGGCGCTCCTAAGATCTAGAGCTTAATATCGTTAAATAACTATAGAAATGTCGATACGATACTGGCAAAGGAGCAATGTTATGCCCGTGTACTACGTTCATACAAAGGATCAAATTAAAAATTTGGAGAATTTTTTTTTTATATTCGAAGGAGGCAAACGAGCAGGCGGGGAAGCAATCACCGCCGCCCATGAACATCCGCAAGACTGAGGAGTCGCAGATGCGTTGCCGGCCTATCTATCAAAGCATTGTCTATCTGTCTTCTGAGAATACTGTTCCACCGCCAGTTTTAACCTCAGACAAGTCCACATGTTATAAACTTGGCCGGTTTTTGTTATATTTCTCTTGTAACTAACATTAGCGTTTAAGGTCTATTGTGGGTAATTATTACTAACAGTCTGGAATGGTTCTGAAATATTTATATAAGTATTTACTTAATATTATTATTAAGAGGACACACTAAGGTCGACTGATTATATGAAAAGTAGACAAAATCAACGTTTCGTAGTCCCCTGATTCCTCCTCCAAAACTGGACCGATTTAATTAATTTTTTCATTAAAAATTAAAAAAAAGCTTTGGCTGTGTCCTTATGTTTTGCTTTTTTTTGATATAATCTCGTCAAATTTGTTTGCTGGATGTCTGAACACAGCAAAAATCTGGCCAATTTTTAAGGTTTTTAAAGGTTCATATCTTTTTTAATAACTAATTTATGAATAAAAGCAAAACATGGGGACACAGCCAAAGCCTTCCTTTAATGTTTAGAAGTAATTAAATCGGTTCAGTTTTGGAGGAGGAAACAGGGGACTACGAAACGTTGATTTTTTCTACTTTTCTTATTATCAGTCGACCTTAGTGTTTCATCTTAAATTGTGTTTTTATGTGTAGGTATAATAAAGTATTTTATTCTATTATATTCTAAACAAATTATCCCCGTTCTTGCTCCTTGGCGGCGCGTCTGCGGTACGTCGCGGCTGTCAAGCCGGCGTGATTAGCATCCCGCACCGCTGTCGGCGACTGCCCCGCGTCCCTCGGGCGCGAATCCAATTTACCTACCCTGCCTACCCCCATATTGTGTCAGATACTATTTCTATAAAAGTTTTCGTCGCACCAAATGGATTGTGCTCTGAATAATTGCGTGCGGTCGCCGTTTGGTTGGCCGTATTTATGTTATGATTACATTTTTTTTAATACAACCAATATTGTAATTTTCATTTGTTTTTCATCGCAAGGGGATTTAACTTGATTTGTGGCATAGACAAAGTAGATTTTTATTTTTCTTTATGGACGATGGAGGAACAAATATTATATAAAAAGAGAAGAAACGAATAAGAAGAAGAATAAGAAGCAACTAGACTAGTAGGTTTGTCTGAACTACTATAAAAAATGCTATGCAGTCACATTAGAATCTTAAGGTAAAGATCTAAATGTATTTTTTATTTTTATTTAAACTTTTGCAACATAACTATTACATGGCGGACTTAATGCCTGAGGCATTCTCTACCAGTCAACCATAGGGTGGTGCAGAGATAACATTGGCAGGTGCAATTAAGATGTATAATAAATGATTTAAGTGTAAGTAAGTATATAATACATGCATAAATATTATTTATGAGTATTGTAAATACATAAACTACAATAAATAAACATACATAAAATACTTAATTCTATATAATAGGAAGCTTTTGAGATGATTCTGCCATGATTCTATCAAACAAGAGCTCGCGGACTTTCTTTTTAAAAGCGTCACGACTCGTAGCCATCCTGATTTCGAGAGGCAGCGCGTTCCACAGGAGAATGGATTGGATGTGAAAGGAAGAATGAACAAAGCCAGAAGTATGAGGGGGACAGAGAAGGAGAAGATTATTTGAGGACCGGAGATTTTTACTATGAGAGGAGCAAAGGTACTGAAAATGGGGAGCAAGATAAGAAGGAGCATTAAAAGAATTTAGTAGCGAAAACAGTGTGGTTAGGGCCCGTAACGAATAGGTAACCATTTCAGCTCCGACCTGTAATGCGAGATGTGGTTGTATTTCTTCAGATTGTAAATGAATCGGATGCTGTTGTTGAGTAGTCTGTCAAGCTTATCAAGCAAGTCAGCATTAAGATCATAATAACACACGTCACCATAGTCGATCAATGGAAATATTAAGATTTACACAAGCATTATCTTCGTCTTATGTGGCAAAAAATTCCTTAAACGATTCAAGGATAATAAAGGAAAAATCACTGCAAGTAGGAATCAAAGTCAAATTGTTTATTCAATATAAGCCTTTACAGCCACTTATTAACGTCAAAACTTATTTAAGACTCAAATTATAATAAACTAAAATTAAGTTTAATGGTTGAACTAAACTACTAAATTTGCCACCAGTTCGACTTTGGGAGAGCCTACGACCGTGAAGAGCTGGCAAGAAACTCAGGAGGCTTTTTTATTTTTCTCCTGCTTTCTCTGCTTTTCGAATGCTAAAAAAAATATATATATAATGCTAAAATAAATAATGTTACCTTGAGAGCTAAGCTCTGATTTTCGTTTCTCGATATTATGATCGAAACTTTTAAAGGAAACTATAAAGTCAATTTAGATTTTGACGTTAATCACTCACATCAAGCCTTTAATGGATAAAAGGTCGACACTTCAGCCGACACTAATTGATTGCAATTCAATTAATAGCTTCATAATTTTAACGCTTTTGACGAAACCAACATGCGTTAATGGTTGATGAAATATTTATGAAATTATTACGAGGTTTGTTAATTCCTTTCATCTACCTATAAATTTCCCACTGTTGGGATCAGGACGTTAAATCTTCCCACATGCCTAATATTCGTAGGGAGATTAGGTTACCTATTCTGTGACCCGGTATTACAAAAGTTGCTGTGCGTGCATGATTGCAACCTAACCGTGCAAGCCACTTAGCCATAACCATTGAGTACCTGTAATTCGTGACGATCACGAAAATTAATTATGTGTATTTTTTTAAATTTATACATAATGCTTTTAAGGTACCAATATCGAAAATTATATCACTACAAAATAGCAACTGCCTATTGATAATATAAGATCATCATCATCATCATCATCAGCCTACACTAGTCCACTGCTGGACATAGGCCTCTCCAAGTGCACGCCACCGAGCACGATCGTGAAGATCTTGAAGAGCTGGCTCTTGCAAGTCACCTTGCAAAGATTGTCGCTCCTACACTACCGATACGCGGTCTCCACTAGAGTTCTGGAGAGATAAGAAATGACACTAAAATATGATTATTTACATATCATTTTACACAAATGTTGTTGCGAACCAATTACAATTTGAAAAAAGATAAAGTGTCGAAAAAGTTACACGAGCGGGATTTGAACCCGCGCCTTATGACATGCCGGTTCAGGTGCGGGTTCAAATCCCGCTCGTGATGGAATTTTTTCGGCACCTGGCTCGAAAACGTCGCTTATACTCAGGTGTCGAGTTAACTTGACCGGGTAGTAGTTAGGCAAAGGCTTAAGCGATTTTAATGTTTAGTGCAAACGGGTGTAAGTCTCTTAAATTTATCCCATTTAAGTTAAATTAAAAGCAAAAAATAAGTCAACATAAAAAAAAACACAAATGTTGAAAAAATTTCCACGAGCAGGACTTGAATCTGCACTTTTCTGACATTCCAGGTCAGGTGCTCTTCCAATTGAGCTATCATGGTTCCAACCAGCCCGCCGAAATTATTCAACATTTTTTACTTTGAAAGCCAAAGGCTAACATTTGTGTTTTTGTAATTTGTTCGCGACAAAAATTGTTTGAACCTTTATAAGTCAACATAATTTAGATAGTTAAATCCTTTTAGGTGAATCAGACTCAAAACGACAAAACCGTGTCAAAATTATTATATTTAAAACTTCATCTTATTGAATGAGGATACTCTCACATTAGTCACATTAAAATGCCAGTAAATTGGTTTACTAGAAATTCTACAGAAACCTTAAAGTGAGTTTAATTTGTACGATTTGGCCTCACATTACCGATTACTCCGAAACTAAGAAACCGATTACCCTTACGTGTTAGCATCATAAAGGCTTCAACCAATTAATTTAGTAAGTATAGTCGAGGAGGGGGGAGAGGGAGACGAAAGAAAAGATGGATAGATTGTAGAGGGAATGATTGTACTGGCACAAAATATAGAGACTACAGAAGAGTAAGCCTCATCAAGCAACGTAAACATAGATAACCTCTCAGAGAGAGATCCGTGTCCATGGGTCTATGTGTGTGTATTAAGCTCACCTTCTGGGTGTCCTTATTTTGTGGTACAGGTGACGGCTATAGAGGAGAGTGGAAAAAACGGATATTTTGCGACGACCCTAAGTTACAAGTAATTTCTCGAGAAATTGGATTAATTCTTTATAAGAAGAAATCTCGGTGGCGCATTGGTTAACGCGCCTGGTCTGCGAGTGCTGAGGTCAAGCAACTTTCGCAAAGGACGGTCATCGGATGGGTGACCAAAAGTTTATCATCTAGAGATCCTCCGTGCTTCGGAAGGCACGTAAAGCGGTTGGTCCCGGCTGCATTAGCAGTCGTTAACAACCACCAATCCGCACTGGGCCCGCGTGGTGGTTTATGGCCCGTTCTCTCTATCCATCCATAGGGAAGGCTCGTGCCCCGGCAGTGGGGACGTATATGAGCTGGCGATGAAGAAGAAATCTATATAAAAACAGAACTCCTAATAGGTACAATGATATAAGAGTCTCAAACACGGTAAAAAGTATTTACATGGCTAATTTGTTTGACCTTTCTTCGCATTTTTTGTACAAATAAATATTGCAAAAAGTTTGCGATCGCACAATAAGTTCGAACGTCTCCTATGCTAAAGTTAACCAATGTCTTAAGGAAACAGCAAAACTTTGTTCACGTAGGGCAAAAGAAAAGTTTTGAATTCTGAGAAAACATTTATAAAGTAGTTGTAAAGAAAAACGTCTAGTTTTTCTTTCTTGTAAAGTTCTATTTTTTATGGAATTTATTTTTCACAAGTCATTATATATAACTGTTCTAATAAGTAATAGATGAAGTAGTGTTTTTGTGATATAGGTACGTAGCAAAGTTGTAACAGTTTTAATGTTTGACGCCCCGCAGGTTCACATGTGAACCTATAACGATTGGTTTTCAATTGTGTCTGGTTTTACGGTGCCTGACAGATTAATAAACACATGTGCATGATTATTTTGGTCTTCACTTTCTAATCGAGTTATCGACCGCATATGGTTAACATAGCGTTGAAGTTCTTTAAGCCGTCCGATCAGCTGTCATGGCTTATTTTTACGATTTCTATTTTCTGATAGTAACCGGTACTAATTGATTTGAAACCGATTGCTTCCAACGAATTTGTTGCAAGAACGCCTGATCACGTCGCCACCGACCGACCTCCTTTAATAAATATTGACCAAGTTAGAACTAACTTAAATTGTAATTACTTGGCGTAAATCGTCAACTGTTGTGTATTTTACGTTATTTTTATTACGTGACACGATAATGTTACGTTAATACTGAATCAATATAAGTTCCACAAAAGAGTTTCCTATATCCACCAACAAACTAACATTACAAATTATACGATCAAAACGAACCAATTTATAGAACAAACGAGTTACATCTCTTGCTTTCCGCACATATGCGTGGATATATTTGAAGGAAGCTAACGAAATCTAACTAAATCAATGCTCACGTCGGTAATTCGATTAAACCGAAGTCGTTTGGCAGCGTGTAATTATTGAAGCAATGTTGAATCGGTATTTTCAAACGCCGACTCCATGGAGGTTTTATCAACTAACTTTAACCAAAAGTAAGGAAACTGAAGTAAATTTACTTAACATTATTTGGACTTCGCAAAACATAATTAGCAAGCATTTAATTCACTTCAAATATATTTCATTCAACCCACCAATCCGCATTGGGCCAGCGTGGTGGGTTATGGCCCAATACCCCCACGTGCTACTGATCATGTGGGAGGCCTGTGCCCAGCAGTGGGACACTTATAGGCTGATGATGATGATATTTCATTCAGACATAGTCCATACATAACAAAAAATATGTGAAACATATATATATATTTTTTATATTAAAAGAGGCAAACGAGCAGGCGGGTCACCTGATGGAAAGTAATCACCGCCGCCCATGGACACCTGCATAACCAAAGTAATCGCAGATGCGTTGCTGGCCTTGAGGAAGGAGTTGGATCTTGAGGAGGGAGTAGGAATTGAGAGGAGGGTGGGATGAGAGATGGGCCTCCGGTACTTTCACTCGCCGGACGAAACACAACAGCAACGAGTGCCATTGTTTCACGCCGATATTCTGTGAGAGGGTGGTATTACACCGGTCAAGCCGGCCCATTTCGTGCTGCAACGCAGCGTGGCTCTACCACTCAGACAGTGTCACTCATTTAGCACCACCCAGGGGTCACGTGTAGGGTCTCAAGGGTAAACCTACGGACGCGAGTAACTTTGACCCCCAAATATAATACGTGACTATAAAATATGAGGGTTGCCTTCGATTTCCCTGGGATTCCTCATCAGATCCTGACTTGATGACAATGGGACTAACTCAGGACCTTTTCGATTAAAAAAATATTTTGAAAATCGGTCCACAATTGAATGAGAGAAATCGATGAACATGTATAAAAAAAAACATACAGTGGAATATAAAAACTTCTCCTGTTTGATGTCGGTTAAAAATAAATAAGAAGGTATGTACGGTCAGTAAAATGAAAGTAAAAATTACAATGAACATAGCAGTTGATGAAATTTTATTTTCATTTTACCTTATATATTGCATCGTGAACGGGCAGTCAATCTTACCGACCACAACGCAAAGACTTTAATAATTAAGCAACTAATTTAATAAGCAAAGTCCTATTATACTATTTAAAAAACAAACCAACAACATTAGCAGCATATAAATGTCCCACTGCCGGACCCAGGCCTTCCCACATAAACAGTCTAAACAGCCTCTTTCCACCTTCAGCCTTATCATCACTTAACATCGGGTGAGATGAAGGCCAAGTGCTTCATCATCAGCTCATTTTATGTCCCCACTGATGGGGCACGAGCTTTCCCTACGGATGCATAGGGAGAACGGGCTATAAACCGATTGGTGATTGTATCGACTGCTAATGCAGCCGGGACCAACGGCTTTACGTGCCTTTCGAAGCACGGAGGAGCTCGGGATGATACATTTTGGTCACCCATCCATTGACCAGCTTTTGCGAAAGTTGCTTAACCTCATTACTCGCAGACCGGGCGCGTTAACCACTGCGCCATCGAGCTCCTCCAAGTGCTTACCCGTAAGTTTAAAAAAAAAGTACCATATAAGAAGATCAGACCCTAACTCACTACCAGTATATCTCACTGAAAATTGTCGAACGGTATGTAAGAATGTACCTATGAGCCGTTTGTGAATTTTCAGCGTCGAAATAGTCCCCTGTGACTTGGTGACTTTGAACACGAGTAAGAGTACACGAGCACTCGTGATCGATAGCAGTGTATGAAAATTGTTGTGCCCACCTCCACAAGTAAATTTTTAATTTCCTACTTAAACAAACAGTATAATCTAGACTAATTGTCAGTTTATAATACTAGTTAGTATATTATGTGTAGGAGCTTGATGGCGCAGTGGTTAACGTGCCCGGTCTGGCGAGTGCTGAGGTTAAGCAACTTTCGCAAAGGCCGGTCATCGGATGGGTGACCAAAAATGTATCATCTCGAGCTCCCGCCGTTGGTCCCGGCTGCATTAATTAGCAGTCGTTAACAACCACCAATCCGCTCTGGGCCCGCGTGGTGGTTTATGGCCCGTTTTCCCTATCCATCCATAGGGAAGGCTCGTGCCCCAGTGGGGATATAAATGATGATGATGATAATATGTGTGAAAGATTATAATCTTATTTTTGAATCACTCAAGTGGCCGAGTAGCATAGCGCTATTTATGTTGCTGACATTAAGAATCAATTTCGTTCAAAACAGCTAAGATACGATCCCTTGTAACTAAATATGTACCTAACGATATAATATATTTCGCTCAGGGCTGTTTTACGAATGTGTCAAAGTCTGTAGGGTCCGTACGCCAGACTGTTTTGACTTGCACAACATTTAGGGACCCAAAGATTGAAAGCCAAACTTGTACAATAGGCATCGCATACCCGTCGACCCCTTTTCACATATTGGGATGAATCTACATATAATGTAAGTAAATTCTAAGTCAGATGTTGATGTTGTATAGATTGTACAACTTATCAGAGTAACTCCCAAGGTCTTAAAAAGTGCCAAATAAATAATCTTTTGTTTTTGATAAAGACATATCTTTTGGAAAGATGGTGAAAAAGTCTAACAGCTTATAGAAGTTATTCTAGGAAATTAAAGCTTTTTTATTTATGAATCATCGCACTCGATTTGTATTACTTTTGCAAGACAAATTTACACAGATAAGAAAACAACAGAAAATGGATAATCCTTTATAAGATTTTCAACGCATTGCGCGCCATGCAATATTCAGCGAGATGCCCCCATAAATTAGATCACCAAGTACCCTTCGCTCAGAAGACGACAGACGGAAAAACAACCGCTCTTATGAGCTAACCCGCGATCCTATTATTGAAATAAAGCCTTTTTCTTTGAGATATTATGGTAAGTCGGCGTTGATCGGTTCGAACATGGAGCAGCTGTTTGCGATATAGAAATTTTGTGTGTTATTCGAGGTTAAGTCGTTTTGCGTTCCCACATACGCCACTGTCTCGTCTCCTAGTAATGTGATCAACTACTTAAGCGGAATCTCTACGGATAAAGTTACGTAGGTAATAGAATTTCACTTACGTGATATTTCGAATGGGTAGGTAGTAATTACTGTTGCGGCACCCAACTTGTGCTAGAAACAGGCTAACTGTTTTACCTTCATGTTTCTTAGTTCAGAATTTTGATATACCTATTAATAATTGAGTTATAGTGTTTTCGTAAGCCTTTACACTAGATTTTGGAACTTACAACATGAAGTAATAAACAACTTCAAGCCACTGAAAAGGAGGTGACGTCACTAAACGTCACGTTGATGTTGTGTGTAACTCAAGTCATTGCGTTTAAAAAAACACATACATATATTGCATATTATTTATTTATTTATTTATAAACAATTATAAAAAACAACACCATTACAGTACAAACAAATCAAGGCGATGATTTTTTTTTTTTTTTTTTAGATAGCTCGGTAAATGACTCCATCTCACCTGATGTTAAGTGCAAATGGAGTCCAGACGCAAGGATAACTGGTGCAGCGTGAAAACAAACGTAGCATCAGTTAACCTCACTCTACCGGTCTACAAGGTGCTTCTTCACGCCTCTTTTGGAGGACCCCATATCATAGGAAGGAGGAAAAACGTGTGCTGGTAGACTATTCCAACTTTTAGAAATGCGACAAAGAAACGAGTCACCAAATTTCTTTGTGCGCGATGGGATATTTCAGACAGTGAAGCGGTGACTCCGGAGAGCAGCACGAGTACTCCTATGAAGGAAGGGAGAAGGTGGAATGAGGTCAAAGAGCTCTTCAGAGCACTCGCCATGGTATAAGCGGTAAAATACGCTGAGTGACGCAACAATTGCAGAGATTCGAGAGTATTTGCGACTTCTGCATTGTCGATAATGCGTTCAGCGCGACGCTGCAATCTGTCCAAGGCATCAAGAAGGTACTTTGCGGAACCGTCCCAGATGTGCGAGCTATACTGCACGCAAGACCGTACCTGTGTCTTGTACAAAAGGCACAACTGGTCTGGCGTAAAGAATCGCCGCACTCTGTTTAGAATACCGATTTTTCGTGAGGCTGTTTTGATCACGGCTTCGATGTAGTCCCTTTGGTTCAGATCGCAGCGAATCGTCATACCGATCATGTTGATACTGCTCTGCAGGCTTAGAGTTGTACCCTGAAGAGTTGGAAGGGGAAGGAATGGTGACTTTTTTGCCGTGAACGCACATACCTGTGTTTTCTTGGCATTGAACTCAACCAGATTATTGGAGCCCCAATTAGATATGAGGTCCAATACCGATTCGATCGTCCGATTAATTACATGGTATCATTAGTTTCAAAGACAACTTGCGCCATTACCATGAATTTCGGCAGGCTGTGGCAACAAACGTCTATATTGTTTTTTGACGCTATAAGGGAGAAAAGAGCTTGACACTTGCTGAGTTTCTTGCCGGTTTTTCTCAGTACAAGTAGTTCCGCCCAGAGTAGACTTACGAACCGATGGCTTATTGACATTCACAAGAGCTACTTGTAGCCTGAACTGAATAAATGATTTTGAATTTGTAATTATGAATTGAATTTTGAATTTAGTTCGTCGAAAGTAAATTAATAAGGTGAATGGCACATTTATTATTACACATTTTAATAGTCATCATAACCAATCAGAACTATAATAAGTTATTTCTCGCAGTTGAACTTTTGAGAATGTTTCAATTAAGATAGTATGCACATTGTGCTTGTAACCTGTTTTAAAAAATATAAATAAATATAATGATTATGATTGACTGCGTTGACATATTCACATTGGATAATATCTTCCGTTTTTGAACTGTACTGCAGGTAGGTATAGGTAGCATAAACGATTTGTATAAGTCACCTACTTACACTCTTAAGCTCTTTGGCTGACCAATTGACCAATGAAAAATGAATGTTGTGCACTTACACTGATGGAACAGATAATTACGTATTAGGGGCCATAATGGTAATTTACAAGAAAAAGAGGCTTTTGTAGTGAAATGTATAAGTCTTGTTATAGCAAGAAACTTGGGTCGTTTGTCAGCGACCCACGCAAATAAGCAATAATAACGTAAACTGTATAGGAAGTTTTGTGCTTTATGCCCCGCGAGGCTATTTCTCTTCATTGCGAATGCAGATATATAGGTACCTACATGAAATTAATGTCCTTTGTCGAAAGCTTTTATACATAATGACCTTGCATTTTACTTATTAGGGCTGCTGTGTAGATTTACAAAAGTAGCAAATCATATATTATTAATTTAATATTTATTACACGATATAAAACATTACAAAATTAAGGCTTAATGCCAAATGGCATTCTCTGCCAGTCGATCAAAGGGCAGAAAGATTAGAAAACGATGCGTCAAAGAACGTTACACATAAAATATACTACATAACTCTATCGAGCTATAAAAAGATAGAGCTGGCAAGTGAAAAAAGGAGATTGTATTTGATAGCAGGTATTTAAACAGTTGTTAAATTATTCCTTAAACAATGTTACTTTATTCTTTAGATATAGGTCGCGCAAAACTTCTAGTCCCCTCTGAAATTGGCGCGATTCGCGTCGCAGTAGTGAAAAATAGGCGTTAGTAGGGCGAAGGCGAGGACGAGTGGTAGGGCTGACTGTACAGCTGCGCAACGAAGCAACTTCAGAGGGGACTAGTTTGGCGCGACCTATACCACGTTTTGAAGTGTTGTAAAATTCAAAATTCGAAATTATTTATTCAGTTTAGGCTACAAATAGCTCTTATGAACGTCATTATGCCATCGGTTCGTAATTCTACTCTGGGCGGGAGATCTTGTACTGAGAAGGACCGGCAAGAAACTCAGCCAGTGTCAAGCTCTTTTCTCCCTTACAGCGTGAAAATATTGGAAAATCTATATAAATATCAGAAAAGGACACTTTCCATCACAAATAAAAACACAAAATGTTAAGGACAATCACAACATTTTAAAATAAACAAAAGAGAAAAAATAATAATACATATTATTTACATTTGGTTCATGACTAAATAAAATTACACAAATCATAATTATGACAAGTCTGTCATACACTAGATATTAATCTAGATATTAATTAACACAAAATGTAAGTATAAAATATAGGTATATATATATATTATAATATTATTGTATAATGGTACACAATCACACACTAACACATATTTATTTACGTACTTAACATGGGCATATATTTCTCTTGGCTTAAAATATTATGATTATTTTTGTAAAATATTAATGTAAAATATTTTATAAGTAATGGGAAATAAACTTAACTAGGTATGTACTATTTGTTATTGTTATGGAAGAGCGGAGTATCCCAAAACAAGCACATATTTGCTTAAACAGGTGCTCCAGATACGGTTAAAACTTAATGTACCCTTTAGACACAATAAACAATTTTTCATTTTCATTTTCATTTTCATATTTACCACTTACTAGAAACTTGTTACCGCCTTTAAGTATTACCTAGATTAAGTTAGTACCTAAAATTACGGTACAAACTCAAATTGATGTCTTAACTGAGATTTATAAAGCTTGAAGAAAGCATAAATCAAATAAATTGAGCACTAATCTTGACACTAGCAGGTATCCCGGGAGAGAATAACTCGATAAAGTGCAAACTTTGTTAACTGTTGAGCTCCATTGCCTCCAACAAAGTTGCGCTAAGACGGTAAAACGCATTTTGTAACCGCCATAAAATTTAAAGTTACTCTTATCGTGGCTCGATGTTATGATGACACTGCAAGTGCCATGTTTGTGGTCTAGTGGCTAACCACAAGATGGAAAGAGCAGCCGGGTATGAAACACTCCAAATCCTTCCTAGGCGAAAACGCCTTAGGACGGAGTAAGTTCATATGCGGAGGCAGTAGAGGGCAGGCCCGATTAACCATCGGTGCCTTGACAGGGCACTATGCCACAAAACAAATGCTCCACAGAATGCATCTATCAACAAATAGCTTGTGTAGGGCATGTGGGGAGGAAACAATGCAGCATCTACTGTGTGACTGCCACTCCCTAGCTAGGAAAAGAATGGGACTCCTGGGGTCGGCTTACCCGAAACCGGAGGACTTCAGGCTCTTCGCTCTTAAGGACGTTGCCAAGCTTATGGCATCTATCTTTACTGATGAAGAAGAGTGAAAGGATGGGGTTGCACAAAAGATACTGATGGGTCGCAGTGTTGCTGCGAGAGGGTAACCTCGGCAGGCCCCACTAAGATAAGATAAGATAACCACAAGATGATCGTTGCCAGACCAACATTTTCGTCGTAAATTGAAATATCGGTATTTGCTTAATTTGATCTATTTTGGTTTAGCTCTGTCTTAATATTTTTTATATTACCGTCTTATTTCAATCTTTGACCAGATTAAGTTCGGAAAGAATAACTGAGATAATGTAATAAAAGTTGCACACATGAACATTGAGTAGGTAATATTGCACTTTTGGTTGAAAAGTTTGGTTATAAAGAATGGGGAATTATTATTTAGAAAAATCATCTTAATACAGCAAGCAATTTGAATAATTAGCTAAAAATATTATGTAAGTACTTATAAAAGTTACAAATGAGGAAACAAGAATGAATAGAAAACAGAACGAAATTGAATGTCCTAAAATATGTCAAATTAGTCAACAACCAAATCGTATTTTAACAAAATTAAAAAAAAACACAAAATCTGACGACTAATTTAAACAATACATTGCCTTACAGTTCACCTTTTAAAAAATCTTCTTATTTTCATTGAGTAATAATATCATTCATGCATCTAGTGTGACCCCCCAGTGGTAAACCGACACATACCGCATTGGAGAGCTGTGATAAATTAAAAAAAAGCAAAAATTCGGTCATTGCTTTTTTGTTGCCATCGAGTACCAGAATAAGCACTTAAACTTCGAACGCTTTGACCACTGTATCAAAGGAATGAACAGACAAAACGAGTCAAATGAAAAAGGACGAATTCGTTTGGAGTTTTTGAGAAATGTCCCGAATGTCAACCCATGTCAGTCAACGGCACAATGGCTGAAATTGCGGGGCCCACGGTCGGCGGCTTCAGTTTATTATTAAATAAACAGGTGGATATGTTACAAAGAATACTGCTTCATTAATATAATCTCGTCGTTTTACAATCAAAAAGCCTAACACCGAAAAAAATATTTTTAAATGTCAGTAACGATTCTGTTAAGGGTGATTTGATTCTCTCATTGCTTATACTCTGTTGAAACTGTCCAATTTAAATTGTTATATATGTATATTTCATAGTTTATAAAATATTGAATGCAACATAATTATGTTGTTAATAATGTATTTTTATTTTTTTATGATTCTGAACTGAGCAGTCGGTTGAAGGTACGACGTTTGCGGCTCTAAAGGATTCATGCACGCATTACCACCTCGAATCCTCGATCCTTATTCTTCTATGCCCTGTCATTAGTGATATATAGTAAATGATAGTAAACAAAAGTAATTACCTCTTTCATACGAAGATAACGTTAATAGCAAAGGTAACGTTATGCTTGGTATGGCTATCTGAGTAAATTTATACCGGTAAATTAATTAATCGCTCGACGCGAATTTAAAGCGCATTAGGTATTGAAAAAGTAACGATTCTTACTTTACCAGATAATGTTACTGTATTACCGCTACCAATTTAACTATAAAAAACTAAAGTTATTAACAACTAAATTTAACGATACTTATAGTGTGAATTTTGTAACGTTATCAAGCATTGCTCATTGTTGTTTGTCAACAATGTAAGCGAATAGAAGATTGAGTTCACTACGTATCGTACGAGTATGAGACTACAATTGGGTCGCTTGCTCGAGTTTCTTGAACTACGAAAGTACTTAAAGCAATTTAAGTTTTGAACTAAATTAAACTGTAAGAACTAGATGCAGATCATTCATGAGCAAAGAGACCGTTTCCTCATTTAAAATATACTAAAGCCATTAAGCTTATTTATACAGTGCAAATAAATTTTATTATTATCTTCTTTATTTATTTTCTTTCTTAAAACTTGATTTTTACAATATTTTAATATAAAAACAATAAAACATTATAAAAACCTAATCCTAGAGTACCACCAGCAGCGGGGCAGGGCCCAAGCTACCGGTGGTCAGGGCTGCAGAGTGAGGAATTAATAAAATTAATTAATTAATTAATGAATTAATTAATTATTATTATTATTATTACAGTAACTCGAGGAGGAGCTCGATGGCGCAGTGGTTAACGCGCCCGGTCTGCGAGTGTTGAGGTTAAGCAACTTTCGCAAAGGCCGGTCAACGGATGGGTGACCAAAAATTTATTTTCTCGAGCTCCGTGCTCCGTGCTCCGAGCTCCGTGCTTCGGAAAGCACGTAAAGCCGTTGGTCCCGGCTGCATTAGCAGTCGTTAACAACCACCAATCCGCACTGGACCCGCGTGGTGGTTTATGGCCCGTTCTCCCTATCCATCCATAGAGAAGACTCGTGCCCCAGCAGTGGGACATAAAATGAGCTAATGATGATGATGATGATGATGATACAGTAACTTTCTTTTTTTTTAAACGAAAAATAACTGTTACTTTAAAAATTTTCTTCTGCCGGAAAAATACGTTTTAAAACTACCTTACCACTTACCTTCCTTTAGACGAACTACGCTATTAAACAATACTTTGTACAGCAGGTAATTACCTACTTAGAAGACAACGTCATGTTAACATTTAAATTTGAGTGCATTTTATTTTTATTTTAAGCAATTTAACAGGAATGTAATGAAATTATGAATACTCATGAGTAAATAATCATATCAATGAAAAAACCATGTTGATTCTAGTAAAATGTTACGATGAAGGTTTTCGAAGCTATTTCTCGTCGTTTTATTTTGAACGAATATTATGATTACGAAGCCTTTATATAAATTTTGAATATGACACACCTCGTGAATTCATCTTACCAAGGATTTCCATATGTTTTAAGAGGCACTCGCTTCAAGCTTTGCGCTATTTAATTTACAATCAAATCCTGTAATGTACATAATTCTCAAATAACCATTACCATGTTTCATACAGCAAAATTGTCACAACGCCTCCGTTAAGCGTCTAAAACCAGAATTTGTGACAAGAATTAGTCATACCGGAATATCTTAGTGAATGGCTATTATGAAGTCTCAATGAAAATTCATGAGATAATCATGTAATTTTATGGTCGGACACTTTAATATTTTGTGGAAACCTTCGTGATGGAATGGCTCGTTTTACGATTACACTTCATCTAACGTAATGGAATATTTATAATTCTGTCATAATTTGTCCTAAGTAAGCAAGAAGAATCTACAATATTTTTTTTATTTCCAAATCACTATGGTCATGGACTAATACCTAATATAAGTCCATGCTATGGTTATTACTGTGTTTGTGTGTGTGTGATATATAAGGATATACCACTGACATAATTTGCAGTATTAAATATTGTTCTGCATGTAACTGTTTATAATTAATAATCGCCGTTTAATTAGCTATAAAAATAAATATTTAAATATTTCCCACACTCACACCAATTATCTATTTTTATCTGTAGAGCAACCTTGAAAATTATTAATTGTACAAAGAAAATAACCGAACTTTAGACGTGCCAGAGTTTAAATAATTTTTTTTTTCATTATCTTTGTATCGATATAACGAGGTATTCCTCGAAGCGCTTCCATTTTGGAGACTCGGTTCGGACTGAGTTGATAGATACGATGTCATAATGAAAATTGCTTGTTTTGTTGTTTTGTATTGGACCGCCCGCCGCCCAAAAAAAAAACAAATTGTCCATACGAATTACTCATTGTCCTTTAGACAGCGTACTACATATTCGTCAATTAAGTCTTTAATCGCCCGTGGTGGTCACCAGTGACAAGCCGGTGACCGACAAACAATAAATTTTCTATTGTGTCTGGTTTTGAGGCTGTCAACGTTTTAAGTAATTAAATATGAAAGTCACCTTACGTAAAGTAAAATGAAAAATGAATAACCTATAACAATCCCACTGCTGGGCAAAGGCCTCCGTCATTGAAATCAAGTCATCACTACAATTGATGGGTAATGGCTTAATCACCACGCTTGCCAAATGCGGGTTGGTGATTACAAACCCGGGCTATAGGTACATCAAAAAATCGGAAACACACTTTGCTCGACCTGAGAATTGAATCTGGGACTTTCGGGTATAAAGCTGAGCGCTTTGCCACTTGGTCACTGAGGCGCAGACTGTGGAGTAACGATACATAATTAATTTATAATCAATGATCTGAAGCTTTTTTTTTATGGCTTAGCAAAAGCATTTAGCCAATGAAAAAGTCTTACAATACTTAAATAAACAATATTTCTTTCATGTATGATGATGATGAATGATAATAGAAATGAGAAGTGAGAAATGATACCCCAACCCCTCAAGTATCTCAGTAAAGATGTGGGGCTTTACTAAATCCTCGGGCGGACTTCTTGAGAGAATTTGAAAAGTGATGTTGCACTGTTTTGTTTCATTTGCCAACACTCATGCACACTCACGAACACTTAACGTTTAATAATCCCCCATTATTTCACATTAATATTCGGCTAACACAAATTTTAGAAAATAAAACAAAACCGCAGACATGACTCTTTATTTTCCTGCCAAGAAGTCGATCTGAAGCTTACGCATATAAGCTAAGTAGCTGTCAAAATTTTAATTGATTTTGTGCGCAACACATCTGTATTATTGAACGCCTATCGATATAGAAAGCGTTAGAGATAAAACACAACCAATATTCGGGTACAATGTTGAATATATTCTAGCCCAGGAGGTCACGATAAGTTTTAGGTCTAAAATCAATCATTCTGAAAGAATAATGTTTGTTAACAGGTGGGTGGGTCGCCTGAGATACCTACATGTTTCAGGGATTTAGGTTGAAATTTCACAATATATAGTTATTTCTTTGATGTAGGTATCCTCCAAACAAGGCTTCCAATTCAATTAAAAATTACGGCCGGTTATATCACAATGATATAGGCTGATGATATCGCAATTTTGATATTTGGTATTAAGGAAGTCTCTTGAAGTTGAAGAAAAAAACCGTAATTAAATAAGGATATCTTAAATGGAAGGATATCTTATATTAAAGGATATCTTATATCTTAAAAAAAAGTAGTATCAATTAAATAAATATTTCTTTGCGATTCCAAAACTTACACTTGTTTGTACTTCAACAAAAGTAACAAAATGTAAGAAATATTTTTTTTTTTACAAAAACAGGCTAAAATCGTCGATTTAGATAGATTCCCGGTATGCGTGAACTATCAACATACATAATTAAGTATGTATGAGACCCTCAGGCGAGATAGCTACTGGCACTTGTTTTCAATTTACGTAGGTACATTTATGTTTATTGTTTGTGAATTAATATTCATGAATATTATTAATAATAATATCGTCTTTGTGATTATTATCGTGTAAGTCCATTTTCCAACAGAGTCAAAATCTATATATTAATACGTGAAGCAAAAACTTTGCACCCGTTTTTACAAAAATTGCGAGGACGGAGGAGTATGAAATTTCTTACACTTATAGTTTATTTATCCTCGACTATTCCAAGTACAATTTTTAATTTCACCGTAAAAATTTGATATATTGTGAATAAAGACCGTATTGTAAGAAAAAAACAAAAAAAGTTTTAGTTTTTTTTTAGTTTGTTCGCCGGGCAAAAGGTAGATATCGCTCTAAGATATTTTCACAGCAATAAAGACTAATAACCGCCAATATTTTTTTTGGATGTACTATGAGTAGTACGAGGGCGTTCAGGAGGATAGAGAAGGTTATCCGAATGTTAATTTTTTTTTTAAATTATGCATAAAAATACATTAAATCAACAAAAACAACATTACACACACTACCATGTATTTGACACACACGTATTGTTTGTCTTCTTCTTCTTCTTTTATTTATGGCATGTTTTGTGTCTAACACAATTCCGCCAATGTATTATTTGTCTTTAATGCGGCCGACATCTGTCAATGCCAATCCAAACTCACATTCAATTTTTTTTTTAATTTAATTGCTTTGGATACAATCCGTGCAATCTTAATAAAATTACGGTCGAATTTCGACCACTAGTTAGTATAAATATTTGAAAGTGCTTACCGCTACAGGGCATGTTCATCATGAAGTTTTACAAAAAGTCCCTAAATTACCACAAATTCATGTAATATAAGGCAGCGCAATAATATAAAAAAGCAATACGTACCAAGATAGTATTTGTTAATGCTGTTGAGTTTATTAAAGCTCAGACAATCCAACGAATTACAACAAAATTATACCATATGAGTACCGCAGTGCTTGCTTTTAAAATATTTTTCTATCAGAAAGGCTTTGAAATTGTTTTCCATCAAGCGGAATTCTTTGTACACCTTTCCCTATTAAAATATATTCTGAATAAATTTGTAAATGTTAATTTACATTTATAAAAAGCTGTAGTATGTTTGGTAGCTTGACTACGACATAATAAACAAAAAATGTTTATTCAAAGTTCAGGTTACCTCACTTTATGTTTGCGATTCTTTGGACGTAAATCTTAAGATCGTTTGTTATTTTTGTATCTGATAAACTATATATCTCTTAATATATAAAATTCTCGTGTCACAATGTTCGTTCCCATACTCCTCCGAAACGGCTTGACCGATTCTTATGAAATTTTTTATGCATATTCAGTAAGTCTGAGAATCGGCTACTATCTATTTTTTAAACCTCTAAGTGATAAGGGGTATCTACCCCAAAAAAAATTTTTTTCATTTTTTTGGTTAATTTTTTTTTATTTTTGTTATGTGGCATTAAAACATATGTACAACCCTAAATTTTTACTTTTCTATCACCAACCCCTGCTTTTTAATAGTAATTTTTATAATTTTATCATTTTTTATCCCGCTCGATAACATCAATTATTATCACTTGGTAAGTTATCCCCTCCATGTGTCTATCGGTGTCACATAAGTTAGTTATTTTTTTTCTACACTATAAATTCTCTAGAAATTATTTACATGGCAAAACAACGTTTGCCGGGTCAGCTAGTAATAATTGTAAAATTCTATATACTGAGTAATCATAAAGGAGACGAGTGAAATCAAACTCTTATTTAATATTAGGTTTGCGCCTTGATCTTCAAACGTATCTCGAGAGGATATCCAAAAGGTCGAGTTAAACAACACAGCTAATAGCAATCAAAGCGGCACAGACACAGGCATAAATAGTGGAAGTCTTAGGGAAATTACGTTACGGTTGGTGCTTCCGAAAGGGAGACGAGGTGGACCGAACGTTTAGCAGTAACTAAGGCTGGTTCCACTCGCTTTGCGTTATTGACTCTTTAGTTCTGCCCGGCTGGGCTGGCGTTACGACCTAAGGAGGTTAATGCGTAATCTTACTGAATGTTACTGCCAGCCGTTTCAGTTAAATGCAGTACAATGGTGGGCGACTTATAACTAGTTATATGGAGGCTGGTCTGCTCACGCTTACTTATCTTATTTTTAGTATTTTTCACTATAATTTGACTTTGTTTTTCTTAAACAATTTTTGACTTCTACGATAGTACTGTAGTGGTACTGTATGACATTGTGGAAATTGTAACTTTTACCTGATGTAAATTTGTTAGCGTAGATTTTTTATTTTGTGTTTATTTTTTTTTTACATGTTGTGGTTGTCTTCTATATTTTTGTGTTTATTGTAATGGAAAGTGTCCTGCTATGATAGGGCATTTTCCAATATTTTTGACGCTGTAAGGGAGAAAAGAGCTGGACACTTGCTGAGTTTCTTGCCGGTTCTTCTCAGTACAAGATCTCCCGCCCAGAGTAGACTTACGAACCGATGGCATAGTGACATTCATAAGAGCTACTTGTAGCCTAAACTGAATAAATGATTTTGAATTTTGAATTTTGAATTTTGAATTATGTCTATATATTTATATATGAATCAACAGATTCAAAATGGCCACTCAACGCAATTTTAAGTACTGCTACTATTACTATTGTTATTGGTTTAAAGTCTGAGCATCTTGCGACGCGGCAATCGAATATCTAGTTCGTTGCGCGTTATAGTACGGAAATTTTATCTATCGATGATAAAAAGAACACAATGAACAGTGAAATGGCCAGTGGTCGTTGTTGGCTGGTAAGTTACCGGAGATTTTTTGAAAGTTGCGCAAAAACCTTCACCGACTCCCGACCTACAGGGCAAAGGCACCAAGGAAGGCTGCAAAAACGTTGGCGCGATGTTTATTATTCGGTTCAACCAGAATTGCGGGAGTCTGTTAAGAATCGTGAGAATGGAAAGGTTATGGCCCATGGATTATCTTTGCTGTAGCTATATCACTGCTGATATAGACTGATATATGCTGTGATACATAGCTATAAAAAGTGAGAATAAAATCCTATAATGACTAAAATTCCCACTAGCTGACAATTGTTATCGATATGATTCTTATAATACGTACAACTCATTAATGTGACTAGCTTCATAAAACGGAAATTCACAAAACTGAATTACAAATGTGTTAAATGGCATCAAGAAAAGTGGCTCGAGAGCATCATTTTCGATTTATATTTAAGCCAATTATTGTAAAAGGTTTATTTTCAGTACAATTTCTCAACGTGATCGTTTTAAACACGCCGGCCGTTGGTACAACCAACAACATTTTGCTTCATTATATTTCAATAATTATAAATAAAGAATGCGAGATAAAAATATTTCAACCCCTGAAAGGGCTCACCTTTTATGGGTTAAGGTATTTTTAGCTATGATTCTTTATTTTTAAACGATACCTATATTGTATTTATAAAGCTGTTATGAATTTAAACTATGTATTATATCAGTTTATGATCATCAATGTCGTCAGCCTATAACGTCCCTCGGGTGGGCTCATGTCTTCCCACATGAGCAAAATGTGGTAATAGTGATTATGATTATACAACATGTAACTGAAAGGTTATTAAGACATTATTCATCATCATCATCATCAGCTCATTTTATGTCCCCACTGCTGGGGGCACGAGCCTTCCCTAAGGATAGAGAGAACGGGCCAAAAACCACCACGCGGGCCAAGTGCGGATTGGTGGTTATTAACAACCGCTAATGCAGCCGGGACCAACGGCTTTACGTGCCATCCGAAGCACGGAGGAGCTCGAGATGAAATTTTTTGATCACCCATCCGATGACCGGCCTTAGCGAAAGTTGCTTAACCTCAGCATTCGCAGACTGGGCGCGTTAACCATTGCGCCATCGAGCTCCTCTTGTGCCATCGAGCTCCTCATTCAAGACATTATTATTAACTTTAATTTGTCATGCAATGGTTAATGAAATATTTATATTTGTGAAGTGATGCGCGTCAGGCGCGCGTAAGCAAGCAGCAGTGATCATAAATGTTAGTACACAGAGGTTACTAAACCACTAGGGCTGAGATTTGTTTATTTTGATGTGACGTCACAATAGAAATATTGAATTGAAAATTGCATTCAAGTTAATAATCATGACTTAGTAACTCTGCATACAAGATCTAAATCGGATACACTTCGGATCTTTTCATTTTGACCACACCTTTCTGTTACCGTCGTATGTCATAAAGTCAGGTAAAGCTAAAAATGCCGTCTGAGGCAATCAGCAATCTCTCTCCAAAAAAAACAACGTTGTATATAATTTTATGAAAATATTGTTGCACACAAATTAAAATTCGAAAAAATACAAAGTGTTCAAAAAATTCCACGAGCGGGATTCATTCGGGATTTCAGATTTTCGTGCATATGTAGAGGATCTCGATGGCACAGTTAACGTGCCCGGTCTGCGAGTAATGAGGTTAAGCCACTTTCGCAAAGGCCGGTCATCAGATGGGTGACCAAAAATGTATCATCTCGAGCTCCTCCGTGCTTCGGAAGGCACGTAAAACCGTTGGTTCCGGCTGCATTAGCAGTCGTTATCAACCACCACTCCGCACTAGGCTCGCGTGGTGGTTTATGGCCCGTTCTTCCTATTTATCCATAGGTAAGGCTCGTGCCCCAGCAGTGGGGACATAAAAAATGAGGTGATGATGATGATAATGTAGGGGTGTATTTTCACGCACCACGCCGACTAAAAGCGGGTTGGTGGGGTTAAAAAAGTGGCATCTTACGATAACAACTTGGTACACGTGCCTTCTAAAGCGCAAACGAGCTCTAAATACTTTCATTTGGTCACCCATCCAGTAACCAGACATTAAGAAAGTTGCTTAACTTTCAAAATCGTAATCCGAACGCATAAACCGCTGCGTCCTCAAGACCAGTTTAATAGACGGGCTGAAGACTACTTAGTCTTAGACTACTTAGCCTTTAGTCCGTAGCTACTTAGCTACGAAGCTACGAAGTATAGGTATGAGTATAGCTCAACTCAACATCCATTATCCATTAGAAAGCCAACATTTCGTGCGTTAAGGCAAATGTTTTGTTTGACTTCGACGTACGTGCATATACTCTGGAACCAGCTGTTTATTGAAGCATTCATTGCGTTGAGGTCACGATGTGTTAAGTTGTTAAAGTCGTTTACAAGTAAAGCGAAATAAAGTGAATGAATGCTTTTCATTTTTATTGAAGTGCGATTGTTATATTAGATTGAAAGTATTTGTATGGAAAATGCGGGTTTGTGGTCACCAACTCGCATTTGACAAGCGTGGTGATTAAGCCACTACTCATCAATTGTAGTGATGACTTGATTTCAATGATGGAGGCCTTCGCCCAGCAGTGGGACAGAAATAGGTTATTTACTTACGTTACTTGCATTTAATAAGATCACAAATCCGGACTGTGCATCAAAAATTGCTTAACTTGCCTCCCGCTCTTACTGATTCCACAGAATATCAGTGCGTTGCCACGTCAATGTCATGGCATAACCTGAGTGGTGACCATTTCGGTTGCCATACAAAACTTGTAAAATGTCCATAGTTGCTCCGAATAAATATATTTCATTTAATTTCAGTGCTTTTTCACTAGGCGACCAAGGCGATTTATACTTCCATTTTAATATCTTTGATTAGATAGTCATAGTAATCACTTTGCTCTGAGTGAACTACTTGCTCTTGCTCTACTTTATTAAGAGACATACCCTGTAAAAGTTGCTTTGATTGTGGATTTTTTTCTTTTAGTTGATAGCTTTGTGCGTTAGCACATTTAGCCAGTGTCAAAGTATTTTTTTTACAAGTTATAGAATAAAAAGATAATATTTCTTTTGTTATTAGATGATTAATTATAATAGTAATGAGGAGTGAGAAATGATATACCCCCTAACCTTAAGGCAAAGGGTAAGGCACACTAGCGCCACCAATTGATAATTTGACAATTAATAACGGACCGGACCTTTTTTTAAACATTGCGTACCGTCCGTTAACAGGAAAGCATCCATGGTATTTATTTAATAATTGTGCACTACTTTTGGTTGCGTGGTTTATTCACAAAACGGGCTATCGCATTTATTTACAAACAATGGTCACTTTTGGTGTTAGCGAATGAATACAAAAACAAACCTAAAAGTAGTGCACAATTATTATATAATAGATGTTTGCCTAGTGTCGGAAAGTCCGCAATGTTTAAAAAAAATCCAGTTTAGCAGTTATCAAATTAAATCCATTAGCGGCGATAGTGTGCCTTAGGCATATCAGTAAAGATTTGGGGCTTTACTAAGACCTCACGCGGACTTCTTGAGAGAATTTGAAAGGTGACGTTGCACTGTTTTGTTTTATTTGCCAAATGCTTATTTCCCATTAATATTCGACATAACACAAATTTAAAAAAAAAAAATATTTTTTTTTTAAATTAACATTTTTTGCTTTTAAAACTTTACTCGTTAGTTAAAGAACCACCTTATAGATTACAAAGTTATTTTCCACGGAACAAGGGACGCCCTTGTTGGGGATTGCCACGGAAACAAACTTTGCTTTCACAACTACCCCTAGATTTTGTTTAAATATTCATTCACCGGCTGTGCCCTTTATGGTACCTATGGTGTCGTGCAGCTAACGATGTTAAGCATCGAAAGCTTTACAACCATAACTATAGGATTAAATAGTAACAATCATTTATCTTGGAGAGACCTATGTTCAGCAGTGGACTAGATAGGCTGATGACAATGATGATAAACCATTTATCGTTAAAGTCCTTAGAATGGTAATATTCAAACTCGATATAAGATAGCCGTCTCTGTGATCTATTCGTTAGACCAACCGGTCTCAAACCCAGATGTTTTGGGTGCAATTGGTAACGGTGGGTAAATGTTTGAATTCACTTGGGTAGATATCATCATCTTATTGTAATATGTCGGTATAACATCAATGTTAGTAGCATTGTTGCCAACAATTAGAGGATAGCCAGTTCCTTAGTGGTCGAGGATTCCGGGTGACGTGCGCTTCCACTTACGGCATTATCACCACTTAACATTAAGTGAGATGAAGCCAAGTGCAAATAGGTATTGCAAATTAATTAATGAGTAATTGGAAGATGGAATACGTACAGAAACAGGGAGTGAGACGTTGAAGGTTATGTTCGACACTCATTTTCCTGGATCAGAAGTCATCCAAGACGATCATGATCCCATCAGCTAGAGGGAACAGCAGGGATTAACCTCCAAATATGACTGGATAATAGCGAAAAGGGTAGTAGATTAATGTAAAGTTTCCAACTGTTTAAGGCGCTAGGGCCTGCCAACTTTTATTCCATTCTACTACAACAGGGTGCCTCCATCCTGGGACCCTATCTCTGCAGGCTGTATAAAGCATGCATAGCCTTTGGACACATTCCCAGAACATGGAGGCGTGTTAAGGTAATCTTTATACCCAAAACGGGAAAACCAGATTACGAAGTCTACAATCCTTTCTCCTGAAGACCCTAGAGAAGAAGGTAGACAAAGATTCCCATTCCATGGACTTCATTGTGCATATCAGGCAGGGAAGTCAACAGAAACTGCTCTTCATCATGACTGTGGTGAGTCGAGCGGAATTTGCTCTGGAAAACAAAGAGATGTGCGTCTGCACATTCGTAGATATTGAAGGTGCATTTGATCGACCTTTGAATATATCCAGCTAAGAACCATGGTGTGCCACAACCGATCTGTAATTTGATTGAATGCATGTTAAAGGGTAGAATTATCAACTCTTAACTGCTAGGTGACAGTGTACTTGCATGAACAGCCAGAGGATGCCCGCAAGGAGGGGTTCTCTCGCCTTTTCTGTGGAGCCTTGTGGTTGATTCAGTCGTAGTAAGGCTGAGTAAAGGACCATTCTATACGGTTGGTTATGCGGATGATCTGGTCATCTCAGTCAGTGGGAAGTTTCCCTCTAGGGTATCGGGGTTAATGCAACGTGCCTTGGATTTGCGGGAGGAATGGTGCAATGCCCATCACCTCTCTGTGAACCCGGGGAAAACAACAGCCATCCCCTTTACAAGAATGAGAAACACTACGGGACTGGGTAACCTAACACTCTATGGTACCCAGTTCTCTTGGTCCAAAGAAGTGAAATATGTAGGTTAAAAAAGCAGCATATATTCATTCTGAGTGACAGCCAAGTTGCGCTCAAGTCACTCATATCGCCCGGGATCGACTCTGGCCTTGTTCTAGAAACCACAAAAGCTTTAAACAAGCTAGGTGGACATAACAAGATGAGATTGATCTGGGCCCTAGGCCATATGGATGAATCCATGCACTTGCATGCAATCGGATGCATTTGCCAGGGAGGGCTAGGAGACTCATTGGTCCTGAGCCGTTCTTGGCACTTGGACCAAGTACCATTAACAAGGCCTTAAAAGATTACATCGTAAACAGGCACAGCATTGAATGGAAAAAGCAGCCAGCCGGGTATGAAACACTCCAAATCTTTCCTAGGCGAAAACGCATGAAGGGCATGTGGAGAAGAAACGGAGTCAATGCAGCACCTACTGTGTGACTGCGACTCTCTGGCTAGAAAAAGAATGGGACTCCTGGGGTTGGTTTATCCGAAATCGGAGGACTTCAGGTTTTTCGCCTTTAAAGACGTTACCAAACTTATGGCATCTATCTTTACAGAGAAAGAAAAGTGAAAGGATGGGGTTGCACAAAAGATCCCGATGGGTTGAAATGTTACTGCGAGAGGGAAACCTCAGCAAGCTCCACTAAGATAAGATAAGAATGAGTATTAGGTAAACTCGATGACTAACCACTTCGTCTTATCAGGCATCAACCTTGAAAGATTTGGGAAAACTTCCCACTTGGAAATTATTTTAAAACTTTTGATTTACGAAATAAAGTTGGTTGGGGAGTGAATGGGGCAGGCTTGAGGACCGTGGAACTGATGGATTTCGCCCAATCAACGTCACCGGTGAATGAAAAGAGCGAAGCCTTAACGAACACGCGAAACAATAGTGTCAGTTGAAAGCCTAAGGCCCTTCTTACACGACGCTTCCCAATACAAAATAGTACTAACGGTAATCACTAATGAGTATCTAGAATGTCCCAGCACTAATATGTCATTCATCATCATTATTGGTAATAACAGTTTGTAACTAGTTTGTTTTGAGCAGCGTCGCATAAGAAGGGACTACATGACGCTACTTAAAAGTGACGGAACCAGTTAGCAATTAAAGTAAAAAAATAATAATGAGGAACGCGGGTTTGTACAGAGCTTTACCAAATTTGGTTAAAAACCAATTCAAATCGACAAGATTTCTAGTATTTAGTCTTCCTTGATAGTTTGTGAACGGTCGCGTCGTGTACGAACCTTCATTGAAATATTCGTACTATGATATTCTAGATACACATGGGTAATTACAGTTTGTAACTAGTCTTTTTAGTGAATAGCCTCACTAGCTTGTACCTTTAGTAGCAATTGTGAATGGTTAAGTCGTGTATGAACCGCCATTTAAATAATAGTGCCGTGACATTCTAGATAATCATTGGTAATTACAGTTAGTAACTATTTAGTTTTGAGTAGCGCCTCTGGTTTTTAATGTTTTAGTACCTGTTTTGAACGGTTGCGTCGTGAACTAACCGCGAATGAAGTAATAGTGGTGTGTCATTCAAACTCATTGGTAATAACAGTTTGTGACTAGTTTGTTTTGAGTAGCTTCGTGTAAGAAAGGGCTTAGAGCTGTACGAAGTAACAGATTGTTATTGGTTTTGCGATGCCGCGGCGGCCGCGACAATGGCCAGCGTTGAAAAGTAAATTGTGGGCTTTGTTGGCGTGTTCATTCGCGATATTTATTTTATATTACGCCCGTCTTGGGTGGACGGACGGACGCTTCCACAATTTGTTACACTGTGACAATTTTTTAATTAAGTTCTTTTTTGTACTTACCTCTTTTTTATCTTTACTTCTTCTTAACGTTTAATGAAGAGGAAGCGCTTCGGCTAGCTTTGTTTTTCATCGTTTTAGAAAATATTTTAATTTATATAGTGTGTTGTAGTGAGGGTGGGGGAAGACCGCCCGTGTCATTTGTCAGCGGAGCGTTGTAGCGTACGAACGTGGTCACGCTATACCTACGCTTCAATTTTGTACTATAACGTATTAAATACTTGGCACTGTTACAATTTACCTACAGCACTGCGGATTTCGCTATTGAGACAAACGAAAAATATAAAAAAACGTGAATCATCGTCATATTATAAATTACCCACTGCTGGTCTAATAACATCCACATTGGATATCAACAATCAACATACCTTGTGAGATTAGGACACAACACACAACCCACAGCGCTGACTTATTGAGTCAATTGGATTCGAATGGGATATGATTTTCCGCAACTCGTCCCAAATGGGCCGTAGACATGTGGGACGAGTTGATGAATTACTCACCGCTGTGCTACAGATCTTCTCCTCTCCATTTACCAACGTTTTTTTTTCAGAACTGATAAGCGCGTGGTCTTCATCGCGCCTGGTGGTAACTGACAGTAACTCACACGGAATCCTCAACTACTGAGGTAGTGGCTATCTTATTTCCAACTGTCGGAACATAACAGTGCTACTAACATCGCTGATATGGCGACAGACTTAGATAATATAATGGTAGCTAGCTAAGCGGACAAACAAGAAACCCTCTTACCGACTACATTGAGTACCTACATACTTACATTGATTTGTACCCCCACTGGAAGTCGAACCTTGGCCGATGGTACTATCCAATGGTACTACAGCAATAAAGGCGGGCCGGGACCTCTGGATCTGAGACCAGTGGTTAAACTACAGGAACAGAAAGACGGTAATACTTAAATATCCACTTTTTTATAGAAATATCTAGTTTGAGACTTTCAAATATCAAAATAGAGTTACTTTAAACGGCAATAATTACTTCTTTGGATATACAAATCAATCTTAAAAGAAATTCTATAATTTGAAAGAAACTTTATTATTAACGATCATAGTAAAATTCCATTTTCATCTTATATAATACAGGATAGTCCCGCCACCTTATCGATTTATTCAAAAATATTAAAATATGCAAATTCACTCTGTTATGAATAGAAGAAAATTCTAAAGTTGAAAGATAGCAATTGTTTCAAGATTATATCCTTTCTTGTTTGAAAGAAACGCTGGCCATTTTTGCTCTTAGCTAAAAAGAAGCAAGTAGGTAAGTAATACTTTCTGGCTTATACGATTACGATACTCTAATCCATTCCTCCATTCGTAACTGTTCAATTAATGATTTTCTCCGTAATGCCGAGACTTTTTGTATTTATGTATTGTGGACCCCATCTTAGCGATGATTGATTAAGGAATGTATGGAACACTTCCAAGGAGAAATCACTTCGTTATTTCGGCGAATAGTAGGGAGTGGGAGTATGTCAAAAGCTTACAATGAACGCGTCAACGAAATGATTGTATCTTAGTAAGATTTATGGTAATTCAGTAACAGTCTTGTAAATATATTTTATACTAATATACTATAGTATTATAAAATATTTTGCATTGAAATAAAACACTACATTATCTACTTCTATTAATTTTACAAAATAATTACTATCACGCGAGCCTGATAACCGGTTCAGTGAAATTAAAAAAAACTAAGGAGGTGTTAGTTTTTTGTTCTTGTTGCTGAAATTAATTTTCAATCTTATTGGTTGGTTGGGTTGGAGGTGTACAACAATAAGGAACAAAGTAAGAAGTTTCAACATATTTTTTTTATTATTCTCTATTCATTAGAAATAATTTACAGCAATATCGATAAACTATAATTATGTACAATTGTTTAACAAACATCATCATCATTTCAGTTATGAATAGCACTATTATTTAAATTGTAAGAAAACATTGTTTTACTTTGTAACGGTACCTACAGCGTTTTAGGCAAGATTTTCTTTTAATACACCTACTAAATTAAAATTCCTTTATTTATCTTTACATTATGTACAATATTTCATAACACTTGCGAATCGTTACACAAGTGATCTCATACTTATGGCTTTTTAAATAAACATATATATCTCCTGAAAGTTTTCTCTCATAGTAAAACTTTATAAATAATTCTTCAGTCTTTCACAAGGGTACGATTTGTGCACTAACCATAACCTCTCTTTACCTCACGTAAATAATTTCAATTCATTTATACTTATAACAAACCATTTGAAATATATAAAAAAAACGAAATAAGATAATAGTTGTTTTATAAACGAACCTTATCACATTTTATACAATTCTTAGGTCTATAGGTATATTTAAAATCTACACCTGTCTTAAAATGTATCTAGATTTGGCCTGTCTCACCTAAAACTAACATGTTGGCCGATTCTCAAAAGTTTTTGCGATGAAGCGACAAAGAGTTTTCAGTGAACACAGATTTGGGATTGTTTTTTAACTTTTCAAAATGTTTATTAAAACTAGTAAGTAAGTAAGTAAGTAAGTATTTTACAAAAAAAGTTGATTTTTAAATAATATCTTTATATAAATTAAAAAATAACTATAAACGCAATTCTCTCATTCGGTAAACAGCTTTGATAAAAACGGAAGTGGAATTTTAAAAAATATCTCTTATTTTTACATAAAAATACTTTCTGTTTCGTATATTTTAATGTAGATCGTGATTCTACTGGAAGATAAATTCTTACAGTTGGATATGTTCAATGAGTTTGTACAAAATGAGTATCGTTGATGTTTTTACAAGTTTGGAGACTTACAAATATATTTGTACTTAATTAAATATAGTTAGAGTTTCAAACGAACTACCGGATATTGTACAAAAATGGCACCAGAGAAGCAACTATCCGTAGAATAGAGCTGGAAATTGTATCTGAAACAAAAAATACTGAAATAAGTTTTTAGGGACTAAGTTCAAAAAATAAAAAGTTCTATCCACAATATCTATAATAAATTCGAGCTTTGATCTCTTAAAGCTTTATACCTACATAATTTGTAATAAATGCTTTCAAAAGATGCAATATGGAAATAAATTAATATAACGAAGGCGCTTTCCTTTTACGCCCAAAGGGAACTGTTTTAACAAAACATCATCAATCAATTATGAATATCATAAATCAAAACTGGGGTCTAAATACCTTTCGGGTTGTAATAAACTAACCACAGGCCGCGGGTTTAATCGGCTGCCTACAATATATATTTGTCTGTTTCAAAATGGGTCATTTATTAACAGTAGTAAATATACGAGTTGGAAAAATATTGTTATGTGGCTTTGTATGTTACTCGGCTTTGAGCCATGATATTTTAACTAAACTGTATAAATTCACTTTTGTCTAAATTATTAGGTAAATAGGTTATATAACAGTACCAAACAATATCTCATTTCACAGTATCGGAAAAACATTAAAAGCTTCCATGATCGGGCGATCAATACCAGATACATTGCGTAACCTGACCAATTTCGCCACACATAGGCAGTGAAAGCATCATATCCTAAAGTCCAATATCCATTACACTTACCAGCACTATTGCGGACTCCTAATACTGAAGCAACTTCTGGCTGCTCCATATCGAATATTAGTTCCGCACGGGCGGCATACAGATTGTATATGCTAGCTATACAGGTCAGCCGCAAGCTACCACGTTCGAAGGCTTCGTTCCGAACGACGAATGACACCTCTCCCACAGACGGCAATCTGGTATCTGGTCCGGTTCGTTCAAAAACAAGTTTTAAGTTCTCTTTAGGAGGTCTCCGTATCTCCTCTTTATGTAGGTTGATGTATGACTCGTCCAGGTATTGCACGTTGCTGTCATCGTGGAATATGTTGAAGTTCAAGTCTTCCTCCGGCTGGTCTGTGGTTGTAGTCTCTGCTTTTGGTGGCGGGTCCCATTTGAACCACTGTGGTAGCTCGTGCACGAACGAGTCCATGTCAGTCTGTTAAAAAAGAAAACATCGTTTAAATACGCTAACTTCTATTAATGTACACAAAGAACAACAAACAATTATTCTATTCTATTCTAACATTTTCTTTGAAAATACAAATATAATTTAAGTTTCTTTTAAAAAGGAATTCTATAAATTAAAAAAAATATTATATTAACGTACGAAGTATGACTTCATTTTTAAATATCGCATTTTTATATGACGTTATAGGCGTTATATCGCCTTCTTATTGATTTATTCAAAATGTTACCTATATAAATATCGAATGTATAAAAAAAGCAATTGGTTTTATAAGTTATGTGCTGGTTCATTATAAATTGAAACGTATCATTATAAATTAATACGTAAAGCACATTGCATTTGAAGATAAAAATTATTTATAATATAAGGGACGTCTATGACTGCGGCAGTATGTCCATTTTCACTAATGATCCCTATCATTTATTTAACTTTGAAGCCATTTTAGGTGACAGATGTTGAAGTTAAACTATTACCAAAAATGGCTTACAAGGATTTGTGTAATTGGGCATGTTCACAAGTAGTTTTGTACAGAGAATTTTTATCAAAATGCTTTATCGGCCAGTAATGACATGGTGTTGGTGCCAAAACGGGAGGATTACGAGCCATAACAGTCAGGCTCCAAGAACGCCTATCTTAGAGCGTCTACGTCCTGAGTTCAAGCGCCAACACTGTAACGACCTTAGAGCATTAAATGGTTTAATGCTCTAAGGTAACGACAGATAGATAGAGTAAAGTAGAAGCAAATCTATTTTTTGAAATTTTGTATAAACCTCTTTCGTCAAATAGTGCAGCCTACATTAACCTAAATTAAATCATGTGTATTAAGGAAAGTGTACTACTCTGTTTTCAAAATCAAATTCGAAACATTTATTCGGCGTAACAGGCTTAAGTTCTAACAATAAAACTAATACATAAAGTTAAAATTAAAATGCTACGACGAACTGGACTCCTCTCAGCATAAGTTGCAGCTTCAAGAAACTGCATTAAAACGGAGCAACGGGTCGACGTGATTTTTTGCACATGGATTTTTGGAGGGCCTGAGAATGCCATGAGAGATTTGTAACCTAGGAAAACATCTAATTTCTTTTTTATTTATAAATGGACTGCATTATAGCTGAAGGTGGAAAGTAAAAATGTTAACATATTTACCTTTATAAAGGGGCTAACAGTAAGTAACTAAAGTGTCAACAGCAAATTAAAAATACTCTTATAAAAGTTGGTGATTTAATCGCCCTTTTAAGATGTTCTTTTCATACTTCATAGCCTCAGTCTCACACACAGAATACTCGAAGATGCTAATTTTCAGATTGGGTAAAGTGTATTTTGAACTCAAACTAAATATGAGTGTTCCGGTCCGTGATGAAATGATGTAAGCCATCCAGCTAGAGCTAACTGGCAGACCCACTTCGTGATTAATAGGCGTGCTCACGCAGCGATGTCGAACAAAAACAACAGTACCGTCAAAGTGAGGAGGCTTCACTATTGTTCTTTGTGGACATCTGACTGTCCGAATATGTTAGATATTTTTTTCATTCATTTTACCGCTCGGTCCTTACCACTGTTTGCAGCACAACGCGATTTCTTAATGTTACTTATCGAACCTTTCTGTTAGTTTGTTTCCTTTTTTTTGTATTTGACAGACTCTTCCTTTTTAGAAGCTTCTATTTAGTTTCACCTGTCTCGATGTTTGTCTGTCTGTAATCAAATCTTGCAAGTTAAATTTGATCCACTTTCCGGTTACCGATTGAGTTGAAATTTTGCATGCATGTGTAAATCGAATGACAATGCAAAATATTATGACATGGAGCTAATCTGATGATGAAATCGGAAGGTGGCCATAGGAACTCGGTTGTTAAACAACACGACCCCATCGAGTTTGGACTCGTTTGATCCGTCTTGACGAGTACTTTGGTGCTAGATGGTAACCAGGGTCTGATGATGGAGCTAGAAAATGGCTACAGGAACTCGGTAATTAAACGACACAACCCCATCGAGTTTGGGCTCGTATGATTCGTCTTGACGAGTACTTTGGTGCTAGATGGTAACCAGAATATGATGATGAAGCGGAAAATGGCCATAGGAATTCGGGAAAATAGGTTCGATCGTTCTGTTTGTTATGAATGTGGATAAGATGGATTAGATGGAAGACTCAATGCCAAAGTGAGCACGTGCCGAAGGTTGAATGGTATGAGGGTGTATAAAAATAATGTAATTCAAAAATACTAAAAAGTTAAAAGAAAATTAAAAGAAAGAAAAAACTTTTTAAAAACCAGCTTTTATTAACTTGTAAATAAAAAAAGAACTAAAAAGTTAAAAATATTTTAATTTAAAAATCTTTGCGTTTTTATCACAGACCCAATTTTTTTATAAATAAAAGCGTGTGTAAATAAGAGCGCTCGGCACCTGAGTGTAAGCGACGTTTTCGAGCCAGGTGTCGAGTTAATTTGACCGGGTAGTAGTTAAGCCAAGACTTAGGCAATTCATAAATTTAGTGCAAACGGGTGTTAAACTTGTATATTCATCACGTGATATCTTATTACCGTTGACAAAGACTTCCGTTGTAAAACACGCAATGAACAATAATTTCGCCTGCCGCGTCGCAAGACGCTCACTTGCTGTTCTTATCGCACATACAACTTCTTTTATACATCGAAAATAAAGTGTATTCCATGATCAAGAAAAGTTACATATAAAAGTTTTAGTAAAACACGTTCTAACTTATTTCCATAATCTAATAAGTCACTGGAAGAAAACTGATTATAAGAAGTGCTTCTACCATATTTTCACACGGAACAACAAAATATAATAAATTTTCTATTAAAGTTTATCTTTGCGCCCTTCAGGGATATTTTATTTATATGGCTTGTGAAACGGTACACTTCTTTACCCTAACTTAATATTTTAGGGCACCCAAAGGATTCATACCTATCTAAACTTTATTTGGCGACACTTAGTGTGGACCTAGATTGGTAGTCTGGCCAGAGCCAAACTAGGAGGGGCCAAATTAAATCGGGTTGAGCATTGCATTGGGAGTTCCCTAAATAGTGGTGACAGAACTCCAGCTGGGTGTAGTGTGTTGACTCTCTCCCATTTCGGCAAAGTTGACAGAAGAGTCCCAACTAACCACGGGAATGGTAAAAGCATTGCGCCTACATCATCATCATCATCTCAGCCTAAAGACATCCATTGCGGGACAAAGGCCTCCCCCAAGGATCTCCACAACGACCGGTTTTTTTCGCCAACGATAATACATACATTTTAAGTGATAAGGTAATTATTACAATAAAAAGAACTGTCCTCCGTACTTCCCGGTTGTTATTGTATTAAATAGTAGTCGTTAAAATCCCACCCGTATGAGCCTATACGTATACATTGACTAATTATGATTCGCGGTTTATTCTAAGAGGCTCAGTAACTACGGCAACACGTATAAAAACTCCAGAAAATAACGACGTTACCAGAAAAGACGTTAATAGAATGAGGAAAATAAAATATTACTCAATTATTATTAAGGAAGCGGTTGACAACCACTTGAATATATTAATGTATTTTCTCGTTTTTCCCATCAGGGTGCCTAGTGCATCGGAGGCAGCGGTAGCACGGGTTAATCCACTCGTCCTAGCAGTACCGCGGGGGGTGGGGAATGCCATCTCCCTACACTCCCCGTGAACCACTTATCAAGGCGTAAAAAGGCGTCTCCTCCGCACCCGGGGGAGAGACGCCTCGTAAGAGCAGCGTCCGAAAGGAATACCGCGGAGGGTCGTGAATGACTTTTAGTTCTCGGGATCTTGCCCAAGCGGTAGACGGGTGCCCTAGGGTTTTAATGGGTCGGCCATACTATCCGGGAGCCCCGCAGAATGATTTGCTACGCGAATTTTCCAGGTAAAAAAAGGTGTAGGTAAAAGGCAGTGAGAGTTAGCATTCGATCACGTTAAGGAAAACAAAAAAATATGGCAATATGTTAGCTCTCCTTGTTTGGCACCAGAAGGCATTGATTCTGCCATATAAATTATCTTCTTTTTGGAGGAGGTGGCAAACGAGCCAGCCAGTCACGCAGCCAATCACCGCCACCCATCAGAAGAATCGCAGAAGCGTTGCCGGTCTTTGAGAAAAAACATCAATGTGATCACTAAATAAAACTCGCTTAGTATGGTGGTATGGCTTTTTTGGAGAGTTTGCTGCCTCTCGTGACCGTTTCAGCATCGGATCAGGAGGGGAACAACCCAAGGGCGCCTCTAAAGGGTACGACCTCGACTCAGGGTGACCGAGTGAAGGGAGTGGGGAGATCGGCCAGGTCCAGGTACATGTCGATACCTGGTATAGGCAGAGCGTGTGTAAACTGGTCTTCGTACTCTTCTTCTACGAGTAACTCGTCCTCTCAATATATTATAATTGTTGTGCCCTTTTCAGGGTCTACAATGTACTTAATGTAATTTTACCTACTATCTTCTTATCATTGTGGAATGCAATACATTATTGATTATTGAGTATTGAGTACAATGTCTTGAGCCTATGAGCGTGTGCATGATACACTATCATGCGAATGTGTAGTGGCATTTTGAGGATCGGGCAGGCGGGCTTGGCTAGGTACGGCGTTCAGTCGGTCGTTATAGCAAATAACAATTTGATGTGCACATGACAAAAGAAAGGTGAGTTAGGAGCTCGTCAGCTCAGCTCATAGCCGCAGCTTGATTAATGAGCGTGTCACGCAGCGGCCGGGGAAAAACAACAAAAGCGCTAGAGGCTATTGTTCTGCCTCGGACATCTGACCAATACGGTTTGCTAGTATCAACTAAGAGACTCTTTTCATTGTATAGCTTCTCGTAGATTTTTATCGATAGCAAAACGTTTTTATCATTTGCTTGTGACTTTCACATGTCGCCGGAGACCTTACAAAAATAGGAAAACCAACTTAATGATTACATTTATTATATAACTGGTGGACCCGGCGGACTTCTTACCGCTTTGACAGTTTCCATTTATTCCCGTGGGATGAAATCGGGATAAAAACTATCCTTCTTGTTAATTCAGGTTATAAACTATCTGTATGCCGAATTTCATCCAAATCCATTCATCCGCTGCAGCGTGAAGAAGCAACAAATATACACACACACACACGTACACACAAACTTTCGCATTTATAATATTAGTGTGATTTATCGAAGACTACAGACTAGCGAGGCGAATGGAATAATACTATCCCCGGCAGTGGGTCGGAATGATGATGATGATAAAATAATAATGATTAAATTATTATACTTAATCACTTGAACTTGAATTATGCGCAATTTGTTTAATTAAGTATTTACGTCAATAATTTTCAGTGTTTAAATAGCTACCATCCTCATCATGTCCCCATCATGTCCTATGCTGATCTGAGACGTGAAAATAATGAATATCAGCTGCTTCACTTCCCGTGCATGCCGTAAGAGCCGACTAAGAGGCAAGAGTTCTAAGATACTCCAAGATATACACATCACATCAGGCGATCGGCTACCAACCCACCACTGATGTTATTTATACCACTTGGTGAGTTTAATGCTCTATCTACCCCTTTATGGGAGTAGGACTTGGGAATATGTATGTAAGTAAATAGCCACCGGTGACTTTGAATGCGATTGGTAACACTCGTAATTCGATATCATAGTGTGTGTATTATCGTCTCCAAATTTCAAAAATCACACTCCTGTAACTACAAATTTCACTAACTTTGTGTCACACAAAACCAGAATATGTGATATAAAATCACCTAACGTACCTACTAATTGACTTAATGTATCCGAGCAAAAACCGAAAATAATTAGGAAGGCCAAATTGGACAAAGCGCAGTGACGTCGTCAATAGTTTTTGCTCAGAATCTAGATGCTCTGTCACTAAACGAAGAAACTGTCGACGAGTCGACTTTGTTATTAGTGAAATCTATTTATTATTACTCAACACGACATAGACGTGATTGAAGCCAATGATATAGTGGGGCTCTGAAAAACTACACGAGAACAACATTTCACATATCCACCATTTTGGTGGTGATTTGAATATTAAATGTAGGTCGTAGTTTTTACCTTCATGTTGGTAACTATGTATATGATAGCTAGACGAAAAAACGTGTCTCCCTATCGTATGTGTATATCTATCAGCATATATACTACTCAAAACAAAATAAGGGCCACGAGGTATTTTTTCATTTTGGTGTAAATTATTAAACATTTACATATTGAAAGTAGTAAAATATTGAGTATACAAACTCTTTGATACCTAAACCTTTTAATATTATAGTATTCATCTAATGCTGGCAACAATTTTAAATAAAATTTGATTTAAAATTATTTTTGAAAATTTTGATTGCATTTTCTTTGACGTTTTGCTTTCCTTAGCTTCTTGGTTTATTAGAAATTATCAGAGTTCATTGATATCTCGAGTCAGAAACATCTTTTGCAATATGCCACAAGCACGCAGGCGTCATATGGACTCGCTGACAGCAACCAGAGCCGTTACAATGATTGAAGAAGGTCATTCGCAGCGATCTGTGGGTTTGCAATTGGGATTTTCTCGAAGAGCTATTCAAAATCTATGGAATCGTTTCCAAGAGACCGGCAGTGTTAGAAGAAGACCTGGTTCGGGCAGAGTTCGCATTACAACAGCTCAAGAGGATCGTTACATTCGATTAAGTGCGCGCCGAGATCGCACAACGACGGCCCGCAAGCTGCAAAATCGTTTACGGCTCACAACGGGTACTCGTGTCAGTGACCAAACTATTCGTAATCGATTGCATGAAGACCAGCAGGCATCAAGAAGGCGAGTTGTCCTTATTCCATTAACCAGAAATCATCGTGCAAATCGTTTAAGATTTTCCCGTCAACATTTGGACTGGGACATAAACCAATGGGGCATGGTGCTCTTCACAGACGAATGCAAAGTTAAATTTTTTAACGACGATCGGCGTATTAGAGTATGGAGAAGACGCGGCGAGAGATTTTCAGAAGCCTGCATCCATGAAGTCGATCGTTTTGGTGGTCCAAATGTAATGATTTGGGGCGGGATAAGCTTACACGGCAAAACTGAGCTCGCTATTTTAAATGAGGGTACTGTTACTGCTCAGCGGTATATTGAGGAAGTCGTCAGACCACATGTGATCCCATTTGCCCAGCGAGCGGGTCCTGGATTCATCTTGATGCAAGACAATGCTCGTGCACACACGGCTCAAGCGACTCGGTTTGTACTGTAAGCGTCTCAAATTCAAGTCTTGCCGTGGCCGGCGAACAGTCCGGACTTAAATCCAATAGAGCACATGTGGGATCAGTTGAAACGAAGAGTTAGAGACGGTGATCAGGAAATCCACAACCAACAGCAACTCATCAACGCTGTTAAAAGAGCCTGGGAAGAGATTCCAATAGAAAATGTCAGGCATTTGATTGAGAGCATGCACTCCAGGTTTCAGGAGTGCGTAACGAAACGAGGGGGGCATACCCGTTACTAAAAGATGAGCATGGAGTATTTTCTTTTGTTTTCAGTAACTTTACATTGTTTTTATTTTTAACCTTAAATGTGTTTTTTCTTTCAAAAGGAAATAAACTTTTTAATCATTATTATTGGAATAAATTTATTGGTCTACACGGTAAAAACAACATTAGTTTTCGTTATGGAGACAAAAAAATTAATATTGGTTTTATTATTTTCATGGTACAGACAAAATACCTCGTGGCCCTTATTTTGTTTTGAGTAGTATATATATCGTATCGTATTTAAGACAGGATCTCACAGTATTAAACAAGGTTCAACTTACCTCTTATGTGTTATGGAAAAACAGGGACATTAACTAAAGTTCGCTAAGAAGTAGATGTTCTTTTCCGACAATTAATAATAGGATGCGAGCAGCACAAAACCGCTCGTTGTGGAAATCCTTGGGGGAGGCCTTTGTCCAGTAGTGGACGTCTTTTGGCTGAGATGATGATGATGATGATGAATAATAAGATTACAGGAGAATCGCGCGTCCACCTTGTTGTTTATTACCATAAAGGTGAGATGGAGACCAAGCCCTCAGTGGTTGTATAACATTAATACTTTTTGTAAACTAACCTCTCTTCCATTGAGCGCAAATGTGAGGTTAGCCGGAGGAAACGCCGGCGGTGACGCGCAAGTGGCCCGCAACATGGACCCCACGCCGTACCACGACCTATCTGACACCAGCTTCGGACCCCATTCGGGCGGTTCTGAAACAAACAAAAAAGTCGTCATCAGCTCAGCTCATGTCCTCACTGCTGGGGCACAAGCCACCCCTATAAATGGAAAAAACCACAGGGAGATCGGGCCGGAAACCACCAACCACCAGGCCCTGTGCGGATTGGTGATTGTTAACAACTGCTATTACAGCCGGGACCAACGGTTTTACATTACTTCCGAAAAACGGATGACTAGACAAAACAAAAATCTACATTTTAAAACATAAACTTCAGAATATATACCAGTTTGGGTGAAATACCAACGGACGACCTTTCGCAGTCCGGACGAATGCTCTGCCAGCTAGGATTTCACTTTATAAATAGTGAGCACATACCTTAACCAGATAAAAGACGTTTTAAAAGAGGGCAGGAACTTGAGGTCAGAAGTACGAAGAAACAACTAATAAGCTTGCTGTGCTTGACGTGAGTGGAAGAAGCGAAAGGTGTCAAGACTGTTACAAGTGGACGTCCGTGATATAATCCCTTCTCCTTCTCCTTCTTAGTATTTTTTGTTTTTATTTGTGGGAACAATAAAGTATTTATATATCTATCTATCTACACAGCTTATCACAACACACACTCCTTGAGCAGTCACTTTTGTCAATTGTTACGTAATTTTCTAATAATATGATGCCCGAAGGTCCCAGGTTCTATTCCCAGGTCGGGCAATGTGTGTTTCGGATTTTTCGATGCATACCCCGGGTTTGTTATCACCAACCCGCATTTTGGCAAGCGTGGTAATTAAGCCATTAATTGTAGTGATGACTTGATTTTAATTATGGAGGCTTTTGCCCAGCAGTGGGACAGTTATAGGCTAATTACTTTACTTTACTTTACTTATTAGTACCAGGATGACCGGTATCGGTATCTTTTTCGGATAAAACGACGTTTTCAAAAAAAAACCTAGCTAGATCGATTTATCGCCCCCGAAACCTCCTGCATACTAAATTTTATGAAAATCGTTGGAGCCATTTCCGAGATTCAGATTATATATATACAAGAACTGCTCGTTTAAAGGTATTAGATATACCGATCAAAATTTAAGATTTCGTTGTAATTGTCCAAGAAGCAATTTAGAAATCGTCGTTTATCAATTTCGTTTGGCGATGTTATTTTATGAACAATCTCACATTGTAAGCTACAAAATTGTTTTTCTCAAAACTGTTTTCCTCAATTAATTTGTGTGCGAAACAGATCAAATAGTTCCTCAATTTTAATCATTGACATTTAGGAAGGGGCCTTTGTTAATTAAGTTTCACAGAGCAATTTATTTAGGTTCTGCAAGAAATAATTATTTACAAGGTTAAATTGGTCGTTGATTGTTAGCCAATTGGACATTAATTTATTGAACGAGATTTTAATTAACAACATTATATTGTTTTTTTATGAGACTGATTCGGAAAACGAACCTTTTTTAAAATACTTTTCGGGTTAGTACTTGGTGTTTATCTCACCAAATGTTAAGTGATGACAAGGCCGAAGGTGGAAGCGCAATTCACCCAAATTCCAAATACTGAGGCACTGGCTATCTTATCTGTTAGATGTTATACACCGTGACAGGTTAGACGACGGACGCGTTTAAGGAGGTAAACTAGTAACTTATCTACATCCCTTTTAGTTAAAAAAGGTTATACCAAATTTTAAAATACGCGAGTTTATAAAATAGTGAACTATCGGCATTTCGCATGTACTACACGCACGAGGAAGGTCAACCGCACGCGCGGACAACGCCTCGCTAGTAGCTTCGCTCGCCTGCGTAGTAAATTGTAAATAAGCAGAAAAACCATTTCAGTTAGGAAAAAAGTAAAAAATGAAGGTGCTGTTTTTTCATATTTAATGGAACAGGTATCGGCTTCTTATACACTTCCTTTAACGCGTCCGTCGTCTAGCCAGTCACAGTGTATATCATTCAAAATCTACTATTTACTTATTGATATTATTGTAATTTGTTTTTGTAAATTGTAATTTGTTGACAACAAAATTTGCGTAAAATTATGTATAGCCATTACCATAATCATACTGATATTATTGTCATCAGTTGAATAGTGAAAAATTTATGGTACAATATCTTTTTCTTGCACAGACATTGTAAGTAGCTAAGTAAATAGCCAATTTCTGTCCCACTGCTGGGCAAAGGCCTCCAACATTGAAATCAAGACATTACTACAATTAATGAGTAATGATTTAATCACCATCATCACTGGCATTTTTTTATTTATTTTACGGATAAACACAGTGTCTTGATCTCACCTGATATTAAGTGATGATAAGGCCAATGATGGAATCGCACTTATCCTTAACTACTGAGGCACTGGCTATCCTATCTCTAGCTGCCGGAACACAACAATGGTACAAACATTGATGTGATGGCGACATATTTAGGTAAGATGGTGGTAGCTAGCCAGGCGAACAAACAAGCCCTACCACCAACCAAACCGTGTACACAAATATGTACCCCCGCTGGGAATCGGGCCTTCTGGGTATAAACCGGTGGCGCTAGGCGGCCCGTCTAGCGCCTGTTGGAAAGCAGCCACCGTAGCCCAAATCGCTTGCAAGATCAAGGGTATAACGTGCGCTGCCGATCCCGAAGCTACAGTTATTATTTAATACCGAAACACAGAAATGCATTACAATGCTGCAAAAATTTGAGCTATGTTCGCCATTTTGCTTTACAGAATCCTATTACCAAGCAAATGTTATATTTTTAAGAATAATGATGCTTTTATGACCGTTTTATAGTAGAAAACTAGCATGGCTTCGATCACCCACCAATGTCTTGCTCATATGCACTAACACTTTTGGCACCAAACTGTATTTTTGTTATTGTTATGTACCAAGTAATAAACGAATTGCCTTTCTTTTTGTACTCTCTCTTGTTCCTCTTACCAATTTATTATTGCTAATAAATCACGTATTTTCTCGTAAACGTTCACAATTACGAAGTATAAATAACACAATTAGGATGTTTACTGTAGCTTCATGTATATATACAAATAACGTAGCCTATTGGCCACCATACGTTGTCATAGTTTGTAAGGATAAAAGCGTCTTGAACCGTTCAACTTATGTTTTTTATCTCCCGATATAAAAAAATATACTAATTAGACAACAATACCGCCACTGTGGTCTAGTGGTATAGACCATGGTTTAGACCAAAAGATCCCGGGTTCGATTCCCAGCGAGGGGTTCATGTTTGTGTACTCGATTTAGTTGGTGGTAGGGCTTGTTAGTCCGCCTGGCTAGCTACCACCATCACATCAATGTTTGTAGCATTGTTGTGTTCCGGCAGCTAGAGATAAGATAATCTGTGCCTCAGTAGTTGAGGATCCCTGGTGAAGTGCACTTCCATTACAATATCGAAAAGTTCGATTTCGGCATTTACCCGACCGAGAATCGAACCTGGGACCTGGGATTTAGCGCCACCCAAAGTCCCACGTGCAAGCCACTCGGCTACGGAGGTCGTCACAACATATACATACAGGAGGAGGATATATATTTCACGTTAATTTTGTTTGTGATATCGTTTTTTTTTTCCTTTAGTTGATGGCTTCGTGCGATTAGCACATTTAGCCAGTGTCAAAGTAATTTTTCTTACAAGTAATACATAAATAAACAATATTTCCTTCCTGTATGATGATGATGAATGATAGTAGAAATGAGAAGTGAGAAATGATATACCCCCAACCCCTCGAGTATCTCAGTAAAGATGTAGGGCTTTACTAAGTCCTCACGTGGACTTCTTGAGAGAATTTGAAAAGTGCCGTTGCACAGTTTTGTTTCATTTGCCAACACTCATGCACACACACGAACACTTAACGGTTAATAATCCACCATTATTTCACATTAATATTTCGAATATCGAATGTCGACATAACATAATTTTTAGAAAATAAAACAAAACCGCAGAGAATTACTCTTCACTTTTCCGCCAAGAAGTCTCTGTGATATCATTGTAGTTACAATAAAACAATTTTTTTTAATGTTAGAAAGGCGGCAAGCGAGCCTCCTGATGGAAAGTGGCCATCACCACCCATGTAAGTACATCTGCAGCATCCGGGTAGCAGCCTATGCGTAGTCTAATACGAGTAGTATGTAGTATAAGTGAACTATGAAATACTACAAAACCATAACTACATATTAATTGTAATTTTTTCCCCCTTTTTTCTTATTTACTTACTTTTTTAATAGATACCTACATAATACCACCAAAACTTCACGTGGGTGGTGCTGTGGTGCTGATTACTTTTTTTAAGAAAGTACGAAAAGTAGGTATGCAACGATTTTGTTCTATATGATTGCGGCTAATATGACAATAAACAGAGGATTTGTAGTTAATGCGTCAAAAATATATGACAAATTGAACCGAAAACATATGAGTGTTGTGTAACATATGTATGCTCGTGACTGTACGTTATCCGAATCAATAAGTGGAAAGTCGTCGCTATATTCTTTCAGGAGCAAAGAAAAGCTATGGTTTGTCAACCACAAAGAATTGAAAGTTTATTTATTTGCAGGTTCTGTTTGCTCGGCTATATCGGGATGATACCTCCAGACTCACATTGGGCACGTTCTGTTCGCTTTATATCATTCAGAAAGTGTTTGTCCGATAAACAAAATAGGTACTGCGAGTATTCTTGGCGAAGGTCGGTGCAAATGATGGCGCGATTTATCTTTCGTATCATTTAGAGCGAGAAAGTTGGAATTTACAAATTAGTTTTTAAATTTTATAAAATTAAATCAAGTTTGGAATTTAATTTAAAAACCTATTATAAATATGGGTAAATACAGATTTTACGCAACTTCTGTTCGATCTCCTTGTCGCGACGCTGCTCTTGAAAGTTCTTCAATACATGCCTAGTTAAACCTTTTTGTTCAATCAAACTAGCAAGTATTTTTCAGGTTACCGTCATTTATACTAATTACCGGAATATTACCGGTGACTTTTAACGTTTTATGATCTGAAAACCTGTAAAGCAAATTCCTACCTACAAAAACATACTACACAAAAATTATGTTCACTTCTTAGAATAATAACGCCTAGAACGATAGTGTCAAACAAAGTTCGTCAAAATATTGAGGCACAAAATTTTCCGTCGTGTGCGTCAGCAGCTTGTCATTACACACACAACCGTACGAATAAATGTTACAAGTAAAATGGTAATTTCCCCAAACTCGGGGTAAATGGGTAAGTTACTAAACTCTTATCTTGTTTCATAGTTTAAAAATTGTATTGTTGTTACATATGATTTTTTTTATTACTTCAATTTTTTTATGTGAAAATAGCCACAAAGTCAATAGTCACAAAAAGAAAATTGTCTTCTATAATTATTACATATTATTTTATTATATTAACGGCATACATTAATAATATTAACTGTTATATACATTAAGATGTTTTCATATATCATCATCATCATCATCATCATCTCAGCCAAAAAGACGTCCACTGCTGGACAAAGGCCTCCCTCAAAGATAGTTAATTTTGAGGGGAATTTGCCATAATCGCCACGCTTGGCAGGCGGGTTGGCGATCGCAGTAAGGTGAGAATAATCACAGAGAGACGCTGCTGCCCATCCTCTGGAATGCTTTCATAGTCGCCTTCTACGACACCCACGGGAAGAGATGGGGTGGTGCAATTCTTTACCCCCGGCACCACACGGGGTTTTCATATAAGTTTGTGATTATTATTTAAAAAAGTAAAAATTGTAAGGTTCATAGGTACATACATAAATAGTCACGCCTCAATCCCTCGGAGGGGTAGGCAGAGACAATGGACCGCCACTTCTCTTTTAAACTATTTGGAAGCATAATTTTATCTCATTATGCATTGAATATTATTTCGAGCCTTTAGTTAGATGGCGATGAAGCTACGACTACCACAATTTTCATATCATTAGCTACTTATTTAAAGATACTTACATATAACACGAAAACATGTACATGTAATTTTATGTAAATGTAACAATGTTTGGTGATAAATAAGAATGCCAATATTTATTCATTTACTTTATTGCACAAAAATCAGTCTTATCAGAAAAAAATACTATTATAACATTGTTTCAGCATGTCAGTTTAGAATCGTTGTAGCTGTAACTTTTTTCTAAATAACTGACGCTTTAATAACAGCAATCGTGATAAATTGTCTTTCTTGGACTCTAGACTTGGATAAAAACAACTCTAAATAAAAAAAACTCGGAACACAAAATGGGGTAAAAGTTTTCCTACATCTAGCAAAACATACATGAAATGACATATTACAAATTTACGAACATTAATATCGTGTTTTACGAAAAAATAGACATTGATTAGCTGTTCTTACAGGTGAAATGTAATCTTAGAATCCTTTTTGCTAGATTCTGACTTGTGAAAGCATCCTTTGATGGCACAAATCGTCATTATAAACAAAAATTGCGGAGCTGCTTACGACACGACGTGACCTTGGATACTAGCGAGCCGTTCGGCCAACCAAGCCACATATGGCTTGGTTAAACTTGCCTCAATCACCGTGCGCGTTCTCGGCTTCTAGGCGTTATTATTCTAAGGTTCACTTCAAAATGGTCGTATTTTATAGCTGTTCCTTACGTATGATATCATAGAAGGAAAAACCAGCAAAGCCTTCTTCTTATTCAAAAGTTCACTTACAAAAAAGCAGAGAGAAATCAGAGCCATTCGTATTACCAGCGGCTTAGGGGCACGACCGTGCCTCAGCATTTCGGTGTCACTTGTGATACACGGAATGCTTGGCCGGTGTCACGAGTTCCTTTTGCAGCTCACGTCCCGTTTACAAAATGGCGGGTGGTCTTTCATCCATCATCTCAATGAACGAGTATTCTGGGCGAGTAAAAACTAACAAATAAACTACAGTTTGGTGAGAAGTAAAGAGGAAAATTATAGATTTAAATAGTGATAACTAATAATTTTAATAATTTCTAATAATTTCGATGGCGCAATGATCAACGCGCCCGGTCTGCGTGTGCTGTGGTTAAGCAACTTTCGCAAAGGCCGGTCATAGGACGGATGACCAAAAATGTATCATCTCGAGCTCCTCCGCGCTTCGGAAGGCACGTAAAGCCCTGGGTCCCGGCTGCATTAGCAGTCGTTAACAACCACCAACCCACACTGGGCCCGCGTGGTCGTTGACGGCCCGTTCTCTTTAGTCATCTATAGGGACAGCTCGTGCTCCAGCAACGTAGACAAAATGAATTGTTGAAAGCACTACATACTCAAAAGAGTAAGCTAAAGTAAAGTCAATGGAAAAGAAGAGTTGATAAACTTTATAAGTAGTAAGTACTTTTATCTACTTTTGCACGGATCGGGCATCGTCACGATAGACTAATAGGTAGTGCGCCTGACCCGGTATGTCGGTATGTAGAAAATGCGAGTTCGAGTCCCGCTCGTGGATTTTTTCCAACAATTTTTTTGAATTTTTTTGTTTTTAATGCCAACAGTATTTGAACGTGACCTACTTTTGTATATGCAGTGATCTTGGTTCAATTCCCATAGCTCCGTTTCACTAGGTACTAACGTAAACCCGATCATGTATTAGATAGTGTGTCAAAAGCGCATTAATAAATTTATCTTTTAAATAAATGACAACATGCGATTACCAAGTGAAGACTGATTTAGAAATGCTAAGTACCTTAAATGAGAAAAAGCATGTGTTTCATTATATTTCGTATTCTATAATTACATGCTTATGTTAAAAGCTTACTAAGTCTGAGTGGCTAGCTAATCGTCAGATTAAAATAAACGTGTAAAATAAACAAGAATAGCTTCTGATGTTTTTTCACAATCTCACAAATTTATTTGTTCAAAGTCGATGCAAGTAGCAAATGACGTCATGACAACTTTGAGCTGAATGCTTAGAATTCGATTACTACACTGCTTGCACCAAAACTTAGAAGGTAAGTACAAAGTTCCCGGATTAAGGAAATTAACGGACCCTCCATTTAAAACTAGAAACCCGAGTATCCCCTGATCCCCGAGTTGGTAAAGGCATTGTGTCCGTTTAACTACTTAAAACAAATCTCTTTGGAGCAGATCTGGATTGGTACTCTTTTAAAAGAAACAATAGTTTGCTGAGTACTTTTTTATTTCTTTACTTGTCTTATCTTTAATGCTGAACATTTCTGGTGTAAAGAGTTTTTAAATCGGGCCATTACTCTGATGGAATTTTAGCCATTTATTGACATGATAGGAGCTAAAGATTAGCTGCTACGTGTTCAAGAAAGCTTTTCGCCATCAAGGTTCCTAAGATTGAGCAACCATAATCATTGAAATCATAATCATTAATAATTAAATATTTATAAAATACAGTGAAAAAATTAAACGCCCACCCGACCCAGCCAGGAATCGAACCTGAGTCTTCCGCAATCCGGGCGGCTGCACTGACCGCTATGCTACCGAGAAGGCTGACGTAAGCTGCTAATTCAGCTTCAGTGCAGCAATTAGCACTTAAAAATAAAAAGTAAAATTCATTAATAATTAGCTAGAAAGTATCAATACGCCGTCAAGCTAATCAATGACATTTGTAGAAACTATCGAGATAAGTTGGCAAAAATCTTGTAAAAATGTTGAAGCCTTTATTCCTGCTTAGTTAGAAAAATAGTACCGAACATAATGATGGTAGGTATCAGTATTATTTGTATTCTTAATGTAGCTAGTTTGAAAAATCATGTTAAAGTAGATGTTTAACTAAAACCACATAAAATCAGTTTCAAGTCTGTAATAAAAACATATGTCTTTCCTTTCATCGTTCACGAATTCAATGTGACATCTAAAGAAAGTAAGCAAGTGAAAAACAAAACGTAGACTCCATTAGGCTTATTGCAGGTAATAAAGATGTCTGCGATAAAAGAGTTTCCAGATTCATTCATTTGTTATTCTAAGACAAGTAGAACTGCTTGGGCCAGCAAGGGGTTCTCAGCAATCTGTCCATTAGCTTTCATACCAGGTTTAATTAAGTTAAGTCAGCCTTTCCCACGACAGCTATTAATTTAGCAGTGAAGACAACAGTTTATTACAAAATCACACTATACACAAATTTCTTTGGGGGATACGTTCATTAATTCAATCTTTTGAAAGCGGAAAACCTTTGGGGCTGGTCTTAACATTTTTTATAGAAAGGTTTAGCGACATTGCTCTTTATTGAGAATCTTTCGTTTAAGGAAAATGTTGGATATACTATACAGGTTTTTTAGGTCATAGCGTAAGAATAGAAATGATAATATCGTGTTAAATATCTCGGTTTAATATTTATTTAGATTTTGTTTGTTCGCTGAAACATGTTTTCCAGTTTGTGACTTTCCCTTTCGGCATACAGCCGAATGAGTTTATTATGTCATTGTACAATTTCAAAAGAGGTTATATAGCACGGCGATCTTTAAATGTAGGTTGCCTTAATTTATTTCTGGCTCCATCTTTACCTATTTATTCTTCTCAGCTGTACAATGTTATTAGAAATTTTCAATTAATAAGCGTTGTAGTAGTTTAAAGATATCTAATCCTGGACTCTTTCCAAGCTACAGATGTTTTGGCTCCTCTGAAGCGGTGTTCCAAACGTGACTACAGCCAACTTTCTGTTGGAGTAATATTATTCTTTCATTAGAAAATTGTTGGAACTTTTGTATAACATGAACCGTAAATGATTCATGTGAAGTCATAATAAGGAAGTCTTATATGAAATAACCAATATCTCAATCTATCGGAACTAAAGCAACTCACTAAAGATTCAACAAAATTATATCTAAATATTTTCCTTTTAAATGTTTACGGCATAGTTACGACATATTACAAGATACAAGATTCTTTCTTTTTTCTTTTATTTTCTTGCAGTAAGCCGACGGACGATATATTATTATATTCTGTCGCATTTCAGCAAATATCGCTCTGAAATTTATCGCAATCTTCACATATTTAATAAATAAATATTTTTAACAAAGCTTGCGATATTGCAACTAGTTCACTACAGTTATCTTTATATATATATAAATATTCTGTGCGTGTGTATGTTATTGAACTCCTTCTAAACGGCTGGACCGAATTGGATGAATTTTTCTGTGTGTGTTCAAGTGGTTTCGAGAATGGTTTAGATTTACAATTGGACCCGGTAGGTGGCGCTGCTATAGGGGACCATTATGGGATACGGGTGTTCTTAAGCGGACGAATGATTTGTTTGTTTTGTTGTCATGGAAACTGTCAAAGCGGTACGAAGTCCGCCGGTCAGCTAGTTACTTATATTCTTCCTCCTATTTTTTTTAGTTATAAACAACATATAAGTATGTATAAGTTGTTTACCTCTCTATGCTAATATTTTCTAAAAAAAATGTAATTTACGCTATTTTGAAACAAATAATTTTTATATATATTTATTAATATTCAACTCTTACAGAGCTTTTTCCTAAATTCTATCGGCCTCTGCACCAAGACAAGTTTAAAACGCAGTAGCCAGATAAAATTTACACAGCCATTATTTTTCTTAGTGTACACACACACAGTTCAAATATAGGCACTGAAAATAAAATAATATTATCGTCCACGGCCACTTATTCATCGACATTCTCTGAATGTAAAATGTAAGTAATATCTAGGTTATTTATCTCTTACTCTACTCGTTTCAAAGTCAATTTCAGCTGTTAACTGAGACATATTTGGAAACTTAATTATGTGTTGTTTATTTGAAACAAACTCTATGATTAATATTTCACATAATTCAGTCCGCATTTTCGCTCGAACTTTAAAGGTAGCGTACGATAATGAAAATCTGTATGTTCATTTCGGTAAAATATTTTACTGAGAAACACTTACACGACAAATAATACGCTTTCAATGAAAGAGAATACTTATAACAAAATGTTATTTGTCCTTTTCCGCAAATAGGATTAAATCTCTTTGTGAGGCACAAAAGAGATTTAATCCAGATTTAAATCCAAAAGATTCCCTTGTACACAACAGAGGTGTTAGTTATTACTGCGTAATGTGTTTCTGCTCTCACTTTATTTATCTAGGAATAGTGAACGTCCATGTTTGTCGAGAGGAAATTGATGCTCTCTTGGCGAAAGTGGATCCAGTGTGTGTTTGACATCAACCGCTCATAAATATTCCCCTATTTACGGTTGAATATTTGTTGTGAATAGCTTTAGAAGCTGATGTGATTATTATTCATTATTAATTATGTTCACAACAATTGATAGAACTCTAATGTTTTAAGATTACTGAACTTTTTGTGTATGTTAATGTTATTAGTATTTCTTTAACTGTTCAAATGTTGATGACGTAGCTGTCTACATTGAATAGGGCTCCTTTGGCTTACAGAACAAGGGTAGATAGTATTGACTAACTTCGGCGAGTTGGATTGTAGTATTGTAGTCACGATAGCATAGTTGGCAGTGCACCTGACCCGGCATGTCATGGGGTGCGGGTTCGATCCCGCTCGTGGATTTTTTTCAACACTTTGTCTTTTTTATATATCAATGTTTATTTTGACAGACAGTTACCTTATATATGAACAAAGAATTTAACGGAGATCAACGCAAACTAATTAGTATCAGTAGCTTTACCACACCTAGTTATACCTTATACATAATACCGATACCAATTAATCTGTCTGAAATAATCTCCGTTAAATTCTTTGTTTATAATGGAACGGGAAACTTTGTAAGTGTATATTATCCTGTATACTATATTTACAAGATAAAACTTTACTAGAAAATACCAACCAGCCTCAGGAAGCTGGTGTGGGAATCGAACCCACGACTTTTGGATAATCGGTCCAACGCTCTGACCGCTGAGCTACCGTGGCCCCAGAAGACTCGTTGATTTTCTCCAATAGTTTATTATTTGAGATGCAAGCCAGCGGTATTACGTCACTGTGAAGTTATTACCCCCACAGACGAAAGAACACTTTTGCATGTATTTATTAACACTTATAAAATACAGTGAAAAAATTAAACGCCTACTCGACCCAGCCAGGAATCGAACCTGGGTCTTTCGCAATCCGGGCGGCTGCACTGACCGCTATGCTACCGGGAAGGCTGATGATGTAAGCGCTGAATTTTGTCACTGGTTTTTAATTTTTTGAATGCTTTAAAAAGCAGTGACAATATTCAGCGCCAGGTTCGATTCCTGGCTGGGTCGGGTAGGCGTTTAATTTTTTCACTGTATTTTATAAGTATTTAATTCAGCTCCAGTGCAGAAATTAGCACTTAAAATTAAAAAAAATAAATAAAATGTATTTAACAATCGATAAAGACATAAGTATACCTATATTTCTAAAAATAAATTACCAAATTAAAAGTAATTTAAAAATTTATATGTGATTTATCCATCGTAACCTTTTTCCTTGACCACATAAACAGAGGTAACTTCATAGGTATCATGGACTAATATAGATATATAGACCCGACCCATATCATATCTGAATTTCAGCATCGCAGCTAGTAGGTTACTTTGTAAGTTTCAAAGATGATAAAATTAACCTCGAAGTAACTTTCGTTTTAAAACTTTTCTTATCATAATTAGGGTCGGACCTTTGCTATAGATTAGAAGTTTTAATGTACAACCGGTGTTACTTTATATACTCATAAGTGTGGATAAATATAGATTCTTATTTTTATTTTCGAGTACATTGGTAAACAAAAACTGTCAAAGACTAGCACCCGTATTTATAAACAAGCCATTACTTAGCAATTACTTTGTTCTTAGAAATGGCACTAACATCTAATTTCATTTTTTAAACAAGTGACATTTAAATTAGAATAGAAGTTTTCTCATTCAATTAAATAAAGTATTATTGTTATTATCAAATTCATAAATTTTATATTATTTTAGACATAGAACAAACTGTCACACGGAATATAACCTCAATTCTAGCTTGTCACAAGCTTGTCACTATGAATTCTTTGAGAAACCTAACTAAATTGCTTGAGTAAAGATATTGGTGACTATTGCTTGGCTAGAATTCTAACTTTTGACGTTTCTAACTTCATCGGTTTACAAAAGAATATAAAATTTTACTTAAGCAATTACTTTGCTTCAGTATGAGCTTTTACTCGTTTATAAATACGGGGGTTAGATTGGAAAGTGAAAGACTTGAAAAAATTGACTGCTCTAAGTGAAACTCGAACTCACGACGGCGACCTTGCGATCTGTAAGGGATTACTCAATAACTTGTTTCGAACCTAAATAAGTAATGAAACATAATTAAAGGAATATACCTACCTAATATTGGTTACTAACGATCGTTTGGTGGTTATTAAGAGAGTAATTATGATACGGTTGGCAAAAAATATTGTATTAAGTAATTATTAGGCCAACCATATTTTTGTGAACCAAAGTTACTGTTAGCATATTTTTTCAATCAGTTTTATCTATATCCTATGACACAGAATAAGTAAGTATTTATAATGTGCTTTGTAATCAAAAGGTTTCTCATGTTTATTGTATTTGTTTTTGTCTTCAAATAACTTCATCAGTACGCTCTTGAAGAACAGAAACGGAGTGTCATTAAGGAGACCTATATGCTCATACCATCCTGAATAGAAACGTTCAAATTAGAAAACATACTTTTTAAAGATTGAGTAGTTGACTGGTTAGTCAATAGAAAAACATTTTAGCAACTGTCAAACATTTTTTTACATACAAGTTGTATGCGGGGACTTTTTGGTGGGAAGAAGAGTCTAGTCTGCGGTTTTGTTTTATTTTCTAAAATTTGTGTTATATCGAATATTAATGTGAAATAATGGTGGATTATTAACCGTTAACCCTTTATAAGGCAGTGGCATATATATTGCCACCATATTTTAAACTTTATATAATTAAGATAAGGTCGAAAACCAATGAAAAATTTGAACATGCTGTGCCTGTTAAAGGGCTAAGTATTCGTGAATGTGCATGAGTGTTGACAAATGAAACAAAACAGTGCAACGTCACTTTTCATATTCTCTCAAGAAGTCCGCCCGAGGACATAGTAAAGCCCCACATCTTTACTGAGATACTCAAAGGGTTGGTGGGTATATCATTTCTCACTTCTCATTTTTATTAACATTCATCATCATACAGGAAAGAAATATTATTTATTTATGTATTACTTGTTAGAAGAAGTACTTTGACACTGGCTAAATGTGCTAATTGCACGAAGCCATCAACTAAAGGAAAAAAAAAAGTTGTATGCGAATGTCGAACTATGACGTCACTATTGTGCTCCATCAATTGAGCGTTTATTAAAAACTTTTTAGGTTACAGAAATTGTTTTAAAGACTGTTATATGATGTAATTCACACGTTTCATCGTCTCTTTGGTCTAGTGATTAAGACCACCGGTTTAGACCCATAGGCGCCGGGTTCGATTCCCAGCACAGCACACAAGCATGTACCCCCCGTACATGCTTGTGTGCTTGGTTTGGTTGGTTGTTGTCAACTTCCTTATTGAAACTCACCGACGACTTCTAACGGTGCTGATCTGATCTCGGTGTGGAAGGTGGGTGCGTCCGCTGAGACCTCACATCGGAAGCGGCCAGCCATAGCCGGAGTTGCTTGCTGCAGCACCACACGTCTTGCACCTGACCGAGATATCTGCAAAACATGTAAAACGTATATACACGCTCGCCACTCTTGACTGACACTGGCTGATACTGTCTGATACTGACTAACGCCGATTGACATTGACTGACACTGACTGACTCGTGCAGATTACCTTTCAGTTAATCGAAATATATTACAAATGCAAAGTGTGCATGTATGGGTTATCCATGTTGTCCTTAGCCAGCATACATATATGCAGGTTGGAGGTAAACAGTTCACATGTCTGTTGTTTTTTTACCTGAAATTTCCCTCCTGCCGATCTGTTTCCAGATACTTTCAACCTGGATATTTTCAAAGCAAGGGTAAACAGGCATTATCTAGGCAAGTATGCTACTTCGTAGGCCGCATCATCACTTAACATCAGGTGAGAACGCGGTCAAAAACTTGACTATATATATACTCGTAGAATAAAAAAAATATTTATAATTTCGAGAAAATTATCATTATAATAATTATGGAATACACTAGACGCAAATGTGATTAAACTTCTTATATAGTTAGTTTTGTCACAATGAGCACGGTTAGATGATGAAACGTCTCGGATTTGTTCATGATTAAAATAATATGAATTCTCGTTTACTTCGTTTGACAAATATATACCACTTTAAACTTTGTTGTTTAATGCTAGCTAAATTCGAATAATATTAAACTTTTCTAAGGTCACCTTGCGCCAGAACTCTAAATCTAGGTTTACCCAAATTCTAATTGAAACGTTATTACTTCAATAATTTTAAACGAGAGAATACAATAATGTTTTAAGCAGAATTTGCACAACACATTTTAAGACCATTATCACCCAACACATAATTTATTGTTGTTAAATTGATAAGATTTTCGAAAACTCAGAAAATATAACTAGCATGTTAGTGTAAAAACAAAAATGAAATCTGTAAATACCTTAAAAATATACGTATGCAGTATATTGGATAAAAAAGAAGGATACATTCCAAATTGGAGAATTCACTCCACCAAAAGTCAAAACTAGCTGTGGAAGAGCGTGCATTGAAATACATAAAGTCGAGCGTTAACGTCGGGCGCCGCAGGCAACATAGGGTTGACAAAACGAGCAAAAAGTAAACCACTGTCACAAAGTAGGTAGCCTACAGAGGGATAACTTTATACGAGCTCGCGGACATGCGAATATGTAGTGTGTGCGCTATACCTACGAATACATGTTCTACCGCCAACCTAGCTTCGGTCGACTTCAGCGAACCAAGGAGCTAAGTATCGCCGACGACGTATCTTGGAATACTCGCACGCCTAACGTGCTGCATCGTAAGTCCTTTCCAAACCTAATAAGATTTAGCTCGATTTAAACTGGTCGTGATGTTACATATATAATGATGACGCTATTCATACTATGTCTCTTAAACCAGTAGGTACCCAGTAGGAGCTGTCTGTAGGCTATCTACTCTGTGCCATAGTGTGCGCCGGTCCCTGTAACCTATTTTTCATACATCTATGCAAACAAAGCTGGCTGACACATCACTAATAATTGCTCTGAAGTTCGTCTCTGCAATATTGAGTACAAATTGTATTTTAAATTGGGGCCGACCGCCAATAATTATTGTTTCGATATGTTTTGTGTTCAAGACTATGATTTTTACATAGGTTACCAATTTAAATTTAATTACTGTGTGGTTCTGTGGGTGTCTTCTAAATTCCCTATAGTTTGCCGAAATATGCAAATATCGATATCAACTGACGCCATTGTTTAATTGGTTATCTTCTAATAAAACTAAATAACAAGTTAAATATATTTTTTATTTAGCGTAGGGCTTCCCATGTCACACGAGATACCCAAAGCAAACGCCAAGACAACATTATTTTAAAATCTCCTAATCTTCATTAAATTAAAAATGTTGTTACATTTATCATTACAAAATCAGGTTTTGTAAAGTAAAAATTTATTTAATAATAAATCTTCTTGAAATAAATCAAGAAGTTTTCTTTTTTATGATATTTTTAAGTATAAACTCTTAAATAAAATTAATTAAGAAAAACGGAGAAAAAATGTTTGTTCATTTTATATTTTGATAATTGAAAATATGTTCTTTGTTTATAACCTAATTTTAACTGGGCTCTAAGCTGCAATTCTTTTACACAACTTCCATTATCTAAAGCAGAATCAACGCTTACCTTACAATTATTATCTAATTTTGCACGCATATAAATTTGATAGCAGGCCTTTATAAATTCAATCCTTCCATTGTTTTCATTATAACTAACTTGTTTGCGGTCAGCCATTAATGGGTTGAGGCATAATGTTCCAAAAGTAGATGCCTAAAAATATTCGCAGCTTTGTATGCGATCCAAGGTTAATTGGATGTTAAATGTAGCAAATTAAAATTAACATTAGAGGTTTGAAATATCACCGAAATGTACAATGCTTAATAAAGTTAATTATTTGTTTTAGTGTCTTTGTTTCATAATGAAATGTTGGCTAAAGAAATAATCATCTCGAGCTCCTCCGCGCTTCGGAAGGCACGTAAAGCCGTTGGTCCCGGCTGCATTAACAGTCGTTAACAACCACCAACCCGCACTGGGCCCGCGAGGTGGTTTATGGCCCGTTCTTCCTATCCATCCATAGGGTAGACTCGAGCTCCAGCAGTGGGGACGTATGATGAAGTGGTGATGTGGTGATGTGATGATGTGAAACTTTAAAAATACACAGAGCATATAAGTATATATATCTGTTTTTTTATCATTCTTGAAACTGACTTTGAATTGACTATTTATAATATAATTATGTTAAACATAAATATCATACAGATTAATATTCCGTGCCATAAAGCCAAATTGCTACTAAAGGATCATCACATTGCCCTATTTATTGCGACTTTGATATGTTGGTGACACAAATGAAATGGTTTCATGTCTGCCACTAACGCCATCTAACGCGTAGCGACAAAATAAGCAAATTATGCTGGAAACGGTCGACCTATATATTGTGTACATGCTGTATTCAAAATTTAACAGTTATTTTAATAAATAGAAATAGAAATCGTAGAAGACAAGTTAGTGGTCTGTTACTTTTGCATAAAATTGACAATGGCTGTTTTGGTGAAGATCTTCTGAACTGCCTTAAGTTTAAAGTGAATAGTCGCTCCGCACGTAACCCACGACTCTTTAGCATACCATCAGCAAATAATAATGTCTTTCAGAATAATCCACTATATAGAATGTGTCATGCATATCATTATCTTGGCTCCGATTTTGACCTATTCCATCAAAATTTTCAACAGTTTAAGAACTTAGTATTAACCTTATAAGTCTTGTATAACTGCATGCATGTGTTTATTTTTAGTTAAGATTCAAGTATTAATCATATCTTGTTTGTTCTTTTTTGTTAAATCTATTTTTAGTACTTTTTAATGTTGTGCATAATTTTTTTAGATTAATTGACTTGCCAAACCTAGAATGTAAATCTTTTTATAATACGTAACAACCGTCAGTTAATTGTTATTATGCCTGTACCAATAAAAAAAAATCAATGAAAATTTTAATAAAGATTCTTTATTCAATCTAGGCACAAAAAGTGCGCTTAAAAACGCCATCATATATAACCATAGTATAACAAAACAATATTAGTTTTTCTTTCTACCTTATAGGTCCTTATCATATTTATGCATATGCATTATGCCAAAGCATTATGCATATTATGTCATGTACTTTATCAATATAAGTGAACTGTATTGTTCTTATTGATGAATAAATAAATGTCTTTAAGCCGAAAGAGAGCCTTTGTACTACGGTAATGAATGAATAAGTTTAATGAGACATCTGATTTGCTTTCATATCAGTAGACATGTTTCTAACGCTATTGGTATAAGACAGCGCACATCGCGTGTTAAACGTCAGTAAGAGAAAAGCTCGCAATCTGCCTATTGGTTCGAATATTCTGTGTTTATTTATGTGAACACGTGAAGTGTGTACATAGAATAGCGAAGACACGACAGACAGATATATTGACTTGGTATGTATGGTGAGCCAAGGAAATAAACAGTTTTGTTGGAACTCCTTGCGAATGAAAGCTATTGCTATTGTTGTGGAACTATTGCTGAGGTTGGTTTGGTATGTTTGTGTTGGACTAAATGATTATACCTTATGCAGGAAAAAACCTACCACCAAACATTATAACGCGTAATAGTACTTACCTTTCAAAGCACAAATAAGCTCATAAGTGTCATTAATAATTAAATTAATGCGATGTAATCTCATTTTCAAGTTTTCTCAACATTGGTTATAAGATTAAAAGTTACAAAAACACAAAAAGTATTTACAGTAAGTTACAGAATATACGATGATTTAATCTTGATGAATACCCATTTTTTCTTGTCATTGGGATTTTAAATTTAAAATCTTTATGATACCTGTCAGTTTTACCTAAATAAATGAAAATAAACGGTCACTCATCCAAGGGACACAGCATTGAATGGAGATTCATATCGTGAAGAATCGCAATGCAAATTCTAAGTATTCGTAGTCATTTATTATAGTAAATTGTTAAAAGCTTTTGACGGTCGCTATAAAATAATAAATACTTAGTAATCCATTTGAACTACACAAACAAAACTGCCTGTCAGCATGTCTGAGCTATGAAAATACATTGTAGTAAAGTTCTCTTTGGAACAAGAGTAAAGAAGCTGTAAGTACATCCTTTTGCACTTGACTTTACAAAGTTACCTTTTACTAGCATAGTTGCTATAACGAATGCAACTCATCTTACTAAAACTCATAGGAAATAATAAATGGCTAGTACGAAGTCTTCCATTTTTCTGCGCGAGCACGTTTCTGGGTTATGAAAGTCCTGCAATGTTGGTATCTCTCAAACTCAAGCTCTCTAAAGAAATGGTATAAAATTTACTATTTAAATAGCGATGCGAATGGTAATTGAGACTCCACGGTGTCTGATATGAAAAGTTCTGATGGCGTGTTTAATTAAATATTTATGAGGAAAGTTCTGATGCTGCCTTTGGATTAAATCGTTGAATTAAGAACGGATGTTTTCAGATCTGACTTTATCATTGATTTTAATGAAACGGTGATAATTAAGTTAGTCTAAATACTTATTTAATTATCGAATAAAAGTTTACTTTGTTATATTTGTAAATACCAGTACACTGAGACTCACTTACACAAAAATACTAAAGACGCAAAAAAGCGCGACATTCGTATCTAAAAAATGAGAGGGATTATGACACAAAAAGTGAAGACATTATTTGAGAAGTGATTGTATTTTTCGCCCTCATTGTCTTGACTTTCGCTCAGTGGTGTCTCTTACTTTTAAGGTAGTAAAAACGAGAATCCCAAAACAATGCGAGTTGTTTGAAAATGTCTTAGGAAAAGATTAATCGTGACATTTTTAAATTTTTGTTTTGCGTAAAATCTTACATGCTATGTTTTTACGTGACATCTCAAATAGTTAATCAATATATTACTTTAGATCATCTAAAAGCATTTATTTCAGGTGGTAATATAGACGGATCGACTCAATTTTTGTTGCTTACATTTAAAACGTTTATAATTTCAAATGATGATTGGATTTACTTACTTTCAACTAAAACCAAAACAACAAACAATCTCTTATGTCTGAGAAACATTGTATCCGAATTGGAAGTGCCGTGATGACAGAAAAAGCCTATTAAACCTCATTAGGCGGTTTAGTCATCGGACCAATTAACAAATACACTATAGCATTAAACATTTAACTCTATCAGGAAGTGAAATGGGTATTTTGATAACAAACAGCTTGTGCAGGGCATAGGAGTGAACAAACGGAGTCAATGCAGCACCAACTGCGCGACTTGACTAAGAAAAAATGAGTCTTCTGGAATTGGCCTATTTGAAACCAGAAGGGTACAGGCTTTGCTTTCAAAGACCTCGGCAAGCTTATGGCAGCCATCTTTACAAAGGGAGAAAAGTGAAAAGGATGCGGTTGCACTAAATATCCCGTGCGGTAGGTAGGCATGTAAAGGTCTTCCGATAATAACATCGTGAGTTAAAAACCCAAACAAAAGAATTCTGCTTACGTCAACTTCAATCCCTGGCAGCGGGAAAACCCTGGTGTGCGGTAGCTCCTTAGGAATGTAGCGGTAGAACTCCTCCCTGCCGCGGTACCACTTGACGCTGTAGAGGGCCTCTTCGTCTTCTAGCTGCCAACTGCACTCTAGCGTCACCGTTTCCCCCACCAGCACTGCACCTGGCACGTTGATCTCCAAGTTGTGAAGACCTCGGACACCTGAAGCAAAACATAACAATATTTTAGTTTCTTTGTTAATGAAGCTATACTTATCAGTTTGTAGTGATGACTTGATTTCAATGACATGAGGCCTTTGCCCAGAAGTGGGACAGTTATATAGACTATTCACTTTACTTTTACTTGTTTTTTTGATAGATAAGTAGGCAGTAATATTGCCTCCGCTCTACTTGATGTAAAACAGAAGCGGAGCCAGACACAAAGCTAGTGGAGCTGACGTCCTCACCTTGCTGATCTGCAAATTGCTTCTTTACACTTTGCGAGTACATTAAGGTACACCCCTGCTGCGAATCGAACAAGGGACCTCTGTGGTCCAACTACTACACTACAGATGCGGTTAAATAGGTATGCTAGGGATACCTTTGAACTAGAGCACGACACTATAAATGTGTATATTATAAATAGTACCTGGATGACCAAACTTTGCTCGTTATTTTTTGAAGTGAAAACTTCTTTAGCGGCGTTGTGCACTTTTTTTGGAATGGGTAAAAAATGTTAAACTCGCGTCAGGACACGTGACCTGATCGAAAATTCGTAAGACGGATGGAGAGTAGAGGAATGGGTAAAAAATGTTAAACTCGCGTCAGGACACGTGACCTGATCGAAAATTCGTAAGACGGATGGAGAGTAGACAGCTGGTGCGGCGTAATATAAATTTTTAATATAACTTAATATAACTTTTTAATGTAATATAAATTGTCATGTTTGTGTACGATAGCCCAATAAATAAATATTGTATTCTACCATATAAATAAGAGTACTTTTATACTGATAATTAAAGCAATTCGTGCAAAATTATTCCCTAACCATTCCAAAATATCAAAAATGCACAACGTTAATATTCAAGTTTTCACTTCTGCCGGCACTCCCAGAGTGCAACCCGTCGTTTTTTTTTATAATGTTTTCTAAAAATGAAACCTAGTTAGATCAATTTATCGCCCACGAAACCCCCTGCATACTAAACTTCATGAAAATCGTTGGAGCCGTTTCCGAGATTTAGATTATATATATACAAGAATTGCTAAGGTATTGGATAAATAGGTTAGTATTAGATCTACGAATATTATGTGTAATATAATATAATATAATAGACATCTAGTGGTAAACTTGTGAACGCAACTTGTAGTGTCATTCATTCAATATAGTTTTCATATGTCAAATCAGCCGCTTACTTATTTTCCTATTATAATTGTACAATAATTACGACATTACAAGTAGGTACCATTTGTCGATTTTAGGGAACTGTTGAAGCTAATGAGTGTTTTAGAATGCGCTGATGGCAGTTTAACTCTGGTAATCAAATGTTCAATTTAATTATCTGCCACTGTTGTTGTCCGTTAAATTAGTTACAGGCGATTTGTTTGCTGTTGATTAAATAAATACAGAATATAAAATAGAATATTGAACTAACAGGCTATAGTGAAATTGGGTGATTTTAATGCCTACATGTAGTCAAAGTCAAAGTCAAAGTCAAACATTTATTTGCACAATATTGGGTACAGTACATTGAGATGAGCGACAATGTTGAGCAGGGTCAACAATATTCTGTCTTAATTTTGTAGGCATGCAAATTTCAACACAATATAAAATTTCAAAAAAACAACATACCTAAATAAATGCAAATTAATTAAAATAATTATATAATGAAATGTCAATAGAATATAAAAACTATGTGTAAAAGAAGCTACGGAATGATTGTATAAATTATCTAACATAGTTTATCTAGTAAAAGCATTTAATTTGCGTAAAATAAAATAAAAATAATAAACGCAATTTGCGTTATAAAATTATACATAATAATACACTCAAACGTAAAGATTGCAAATGTGTATAATACATTCAGTATATTTTTCTTTATGTTTACTTTACATTTAACAGGTAAAAACGTCGTTGAATACAAAATCTATAAATAGGGAAATTTCAACCTAAATCCATGAAACATGTATCTCAGGAGACCCACCTGTTAACAGACATTATTCTTTCAGGATGATTGATTTTAGGCCTAAAATGTATCGTACTTTGGCTATAATATATCTAACATTATAGCAGAATATTTTTTCAACGCTTCTAGTTCGATAGGTGTTGAATAAATAATTCTGATTCCAATTCTAATTCTAAACAATACAGAAGAGCTGCACAAAAAATAGATCAAGATTTTAAATCGGTTATTTTTAAAAGAAAGTATTATTAATTAATTAATCGTAATCGTAATTTGTAAGTCGTCGTTTGACAACGATCTGGAGGCGGTCGGTCGAGAAGGAGATCGCAGCGATTGGTTGCAACTGGCGGGTCCTTGAAGCCACAACACAAGACCACGACATGCGTCGCATACTGTGAGCTGCGAGCCCTATGTCCCTGATGAGGGATTATAGAATTTCATCATCATCATGTCATAAAGCTACTCAAAAGCAGGAACGGTTAGTGGTTTCACTGAATTGCTTAGTATACTTTTATATCTAAAGCTGTATATGTATTTTCTTAACAATAATTTATTGTATTGGTAATGGTTTTGTTAACTAGCCAGTGTATGTAATGTGTCATACATAATAAATAATTGAGGTGCTCGATGGCGCAGTGGTTAACGCGCCCGGTCTGCGAGTGCTGAGGTTAAGCAACTTTCGCAAAGGCCGGTCATCGGATGGGTGACCAAAAATTTATCATCTCCAGCTCGTCCGTGCTTCGGAAGGCACGTTAAGCTGTTGGTCCCGGCTGCATTAGCAGTCGTTAACAACCACCAATCCGCACTGGGCCCGCGTGGTGGTTTATGGCCCGTTCTCCCTATCCATCCATAGGGAAGGCTCATGCCCCAGCAGTGGGGACATAAAATGTGCTGATGATGATGATGACATAATAAATATAATAGAAGTATTATGGTAGGTACAAATTTAACACAATCCATGAAATAATAGGTACTTACAACTTGGTAAAGGACATTCACAGTAAAGATCGAAATAGATTATCTAAACGATTAGTGGTAAATGTTACCACCCCAAGAATATCGACACGATTCAAGTACAAACACTTCTCTAAGTTGTCGTTATCACTACTACATATACTTTTAAAGTCTTGTACGATCATTTAAAATGGTTGCAATAAGTTATCTCTAATTAGGAGCATATCAAGGATATCAGGAGCTCGATGGCGCAGTGGTTAACGCGCCCGGTGTGCGTGCATGTAAGGTTAAGGTAACATTCGCAAAGGCTGATCATCGAATGGGTTACCAAAAATGTATCAGCTCGAGCTCCTCCGTGCTTCAGAAGACACGTTAACCTGTTAATCCTGGCTGCATTAGCAGTCGTTAACAACCACCAATCCGCACTGGGCCTGCGCCCATGCAGATTTATGATGATGAAGGTTGTAGCATGCTATATATCTTAATAGCAACTATCATTAACATTTCCAAGACTAAATTATACCGCTAATGCTAATGCTTTTGACATTTATATTTATCGTCTAATTTATTTCGTACTGCAAATTCATTTTACGGTAGGTTCCTAATTTCGACTGTATTCAATCACGGCAGAATTTATCATGTGTTATGTGTGACTTATGCCGCGTTAATCTTGCTAATTGTAATGTCAATAAACTTCTGACAAGACTCGTTAGATCAGCGGTTAGAGCACTGAACTGAACTAGATCAAAACTGTCGGTAGGAGGTTGAAGTCCCTCACGAATCAAGTCCATTTTTAATATTTTGAAATACCTATAAATA